>CM068959.1:111761404-111774991 GCA_035128595.1 Eptatretus atami
ACGTGACGTAACGGCACGTGACGAAATATCGGAAGTAATTGTTGTTTTTTAACACTGACAATACACCATTACACGGTAGCTGTAAATTAGAAACACGTTCAGTAAGTTCTGTGGTCGTCCGGAAGACGTCAATCACCATCATCCCAACTACCAAAAACAGCAGCCCGAAAACAACACCGCCAGCCAACAGCAAACTTAGTACATAACCACTCCCACCACCCCCACTGTCCTCGTCATCGAGTGCGATCATATAGCCTAGAAGACAATCACCAGCACACCAGCATTAGCAAAGACACACAGCACACAACTGCACCAACTCACCCACCACACACAAACATCACGAGCGCAGCAAGAAGCGTTGCACATAAATCAGAACACACCATAACACACTCCTGACTCATGGGCAAAGAAAATCAAATAACGCCACCAGATCGACAGGGCCCGCCAAAGTCCCGCTATCTCTGCACAACAACACAAACAATAGCCCAAAACCAAACAACCAAACCGACAAAAGAAAAACTAACAGCTCCAATCCCCCCCCACCAGAAAAAACCACACCACAAACCATACAAGAACATTAATCCCAACTCACCAGCAATTGCTCACCACAATAACACCCAAAAAATCTTCAAAACTGGTATCCGAAACAATGTACCATTTTCACTCCAAAATCAATCAAAATATAACAAAGTAGAACATACCTATACTATTAACTCTTCGTAACCAAATGCGACTGACAATACCATACCTTCATGCTCAAATAATCATGGTTCACACAATAACTCACTCCGACCATGCCATTGCTAACCTGATCCCGAGCTATACGCTCCGTGGGTTCCCTTGATAAAATCTACTCTCGACAAATGCCCATCTCAGAAAACGATAGAAAACATCTTTGGGTGGCCGACCGAAGAAATATTATATAATCCATGAACAAGAGATAACATCCCCCCACCTCGCATAATAACAAAACCTTTTCTCTCTCCCGACATGCAAAATCAACAATCCCCGCGCAGCGTGGTGCGCCCATCTATTGGGTCGGAGCCACCGCCCAAAAAACGTGTTCCTCATTAGGGGAGCGTAAAGACACACCGATAATTCACAAACAACTCCCGACCAATGCCTTCAAACAACATAATACACGGGTTGCTCGAGATCAGTAGATCCAGGGAGAGTTATACGGTAACCTTTGAGGTAAGCAGACCCCAACTGGTACCACGCATCCTCCTAGCATCGCCCACACGGCACTGCCTCGACCTTATTCATTCTATCTTCTCTCCATATATATTTTCAATTCCATATCTCTCGCTCTTCAAACCCCAACAGTCAAGGCTCCCCAAAAAAATGGTCACCCTCATATTCTTAGATCCAAACCAATGTTTAAATTACTTCATTCTTGCAACATCATAAGATTCACTCTCCTCACTCCTCGCCAGGCGGCGATCTTCCACACCGACATCCTGGCAAGAGCCCGAGACGGGATTCTCAGGCTTATATTGGAACTTAGACACTTCCACCCAATGGCAACCTGCCTATCGCCCACACCACTACGAGAAGCCTAATACGCTCGAATCCGGTTTAAGTACCCAAGTCCTCATCCGGTCATCAGAACCAAGCGCCATCTACAGGCACCAAACTTAGAAAATTGCACATTCAGATTCCGTGCCGAACAACTTAAACCTCACATTTAGCGGAGCAAATATGAGAGACCGAAATATTCCGATCTTTGCCACACTCATCCTTCTCCTGAGGGGCGCCTCCACCGTTACCGGTCACTGAAAAACCTCATCTCAGCCAGAGAATTTCGCGTGTATTTTCCAACGTTCCCAATGGACAAGCCGCTCCGCTTATAGCCCACAAAAGGAGAAAACTCTGAGATCTTATTACCAATTACAAATAACCAGACATCACGTCCAACGCGTTTCACAGGAGATCACAATGCAAACTTACTATGCCTAAAGATAATGCATGACAACTTATTAGAAATAAAAAAATTCCTCAACAAATACCTGTCCTTCCCCCCCCCCTCAATACTGGCGATCTTGCAGACTCGAAATATCATTAGGCAGTGGTTAAAATCAGATGCTATTTGTGCGATAAGCTACCGTACAAACGAGCCACCTGTGATATGCGCCCCCAACGAGAAGCTCGACCACTCTTTCAATCCTTCCGCCTCTAACCCAAAAGAGATCACAGCACAGGTCGCTCATCGCAAACCAGTCACGACAAATTTTGCGAATATTCAATGACATAAAACAACTAACCCAACCCCTTCTCCCAACAGAAAAGGGTAATATGCATCAAGCGACACACTCTGGCAGGGGTTTTCTGTATTTGGTTAGATCCTGCACTGCCACAGTTGAGACAGAGCCTGACACACATTATGCACCAACAGAACAGCCACCAGTACTGCGATTCTTCGTTCAGTCTCATTCGAAACACTAACCAAGGATCTGAACCAGAGTCACACCCAAGCAAACATTTCCAGCTAAATGAAAAACCCTTTGCGCAATTCTGGCTGACATACACAAACTCCCCTCTTCCCTCCGAGGGTTTGTCGAATCTTGGCCAGGGGTTTTCAGTATTTGGTTAGCAAACACACCACAATTCACAAAATGGGCCCAAATACCTATCCATAAGGTACATTTGAACGAATTAACCTACCGCCACTCTTAATACCCACCCAGATGCAGTTCGAAAATATTATATTCACTATATATTCGCCCCATTCCATCAGCCCAAGAGATCCACACCTCACTAAACCACTTACGAATCCAACTCCTCCTCGTCACGAACCTATACATCTCACTTCCACGACAACACCACAACATTCAATAAGACCCCACCGCCCAACCTCTTCTCTGAGGGTTTGTAACCTCAATCTAGCAGCACGGTATTAACTTCGGTATTTATCTGGTTATTGCCCCAGATGGCGCCCTCGTTGACCACACGATAAGGCACCTGCACTACCGCGCGGAGCATTGCCGAGAGAGCACTTCCTTCAACCATAACATTCATCCTCCCGTCACACCCACCAGGCTCGCACACCAAGGTCTCACGGCAAACAAAACCTTACCACCATACCCTGCCGCCGCAGAATCTAAAAAGAAACACTTTTGAACATAAAAATCATACTTCATCCTGAGGGGTTGTCGAATTCTGGCAGTGGTTTCAGTACCTGTGTGGTCTCTCGCCTAATGGCTCCAGCACATGTCATAAGCTCCATACGACAGAGCCTCGCATTTATTTTCCAAATTTTCCGGTCCACAAAGACAGTCGCAAGGTACGTTCGAAAAACTTTCAAAAGAAAAAAGTCTGTAGCGCACACTCTTGTGATCGCACATCAAAAATAACTGAATCACCATTACGACACGCCCACCTACCTCTCCACCCCACGACCACCCAAACCTTGAACTCGCATCACGCTAAAGGATAACTCCGAAATTACCTCTTAGCCAGCCCACATCTACACCGCGTACGAGCAACTCCGCCACCCTCACCCCACACCCACAACCGAAACGCTCAGCAGTCGCCTGCGAGTTCACGTACATCCCCCTTCCTGCCATAGCGTCTACCTTACTCTTCAACAACACTTCTTGCATCCGACAGCGATCACTCCTAATAAAACCCCAACACTACTTTCACACTTTTCGTCGACGCAACGACTTAAAACGAAGTCACCTGCCTATTACCATGATAATAATACACGACTGATTCCCGCAAACGACATACTCTCCTACTCAACTCCACCCCCCACAAATCCTCATCAGCAATTTACCACACATCTTCCCCCAAACGAGTCCGCCAATTATAAGAGTCCGTGCACTTTCTACTATTAGCAGACGCGCCACCTAGAAACTTAAATAATATCACTGATACCACCATTCTCCTCATTGCCAAGAATATTCGACTTATTCTGGCCCTAACAACACCACATATCAGTGCCTTTATAAAGTCTCCACGAAATACAAGATCTTCCCCCATCCCATCCGAAATATAAAACTATTTCAAAGATTATTCCCCATCTGTAATGATCATATCCTCACCCTGTAAATTCACCACATCTCTTTATACTGTTCTAATGAGACCAAAAAACTACATTGACAAAACTAACCATACTTATATCCGCCGATAAACTGGACGCTTAAAATACGACTAGACAGAACAGGAGATCACTCGCCCCACATCTGGCTTAATCAACGGCCACAGTGGTACACAAAAAATACCATCGTGACAACTGCGCTATGTCTGAATTTCGTATGCTCTGTAGTACACTTATTACTCCCCCACTTCAATTTGCTCTATATCACATTTTTTTGCACAATAATCCTTTAGGATACGCTGCTCTTGGACAGGCCACCCATTTGTCCTTTGATACCTTAGCCCCCGCTCAACAATAATAAAAGCTTAATAATAACTTGAAATAATGAGTCAACTTCCCTACACACTATTAAAAGTACTTGACTATTAAACCACTAATTACATATATTAGCCATTATATTATATATCGAAAACAACCTTTGCTCAGTCCACAGCCGGGTATACTCTCAGAATAAAGAATGATCAAATAAGCTTTGCTTCCACATACTAACAACACCTGACTAGTACAACACATTCAAAAAACACCACAAGATAAAATCATTGAATAAAGCTCACCATCACCAGAGAGTAAAGTGTGAAATAATTCATAATCAAAACCCAGCACCCATAAAAAATAAACATCCCTACCATATAACCAACTGTCACCACCCAATTAGTATATTATTCCTTAAATATAGAGGAAATGTATTATATGCAAGAAGTATAAAGTTTAATATTGACACACAAAAAAAGAGTTCAATTAAATACCTAATTACCTTAATCAGAACCTTTCTATAATAATTCCAACAGAACCAGGTCAAATTCTCTAACACAAGATGATGCAGGACATACCAAGAGATAAACCGGGTTCTTTACGCGACTACACCACACACCTACAAGTCCTGCACTTTATGCCACAATATACCAACAAACGCAATAATCAACTATACTAACTTACTAACTGTCACCCACTCTTCCCCCCGCCACCAAATAATTGTCCTTTCCAAAGTCGAACATCCAAAATCTCACCAAACCACCGTTATCTCTCCCCGCTCACACGGTGTCAAACAGACACACACAAATATAATATGAATAAGTGCGTTGCTGTAGAAAGGACCTATACAAAAACCTCACCCGAAAACTCCAGGAGTCTATCTTACGGAGTGCATATAACGGAATAACTGTGAGCGCGCTTATGTCCAGCGTATTACAAGTTAAGCAACTGGAAGAACCCGGAACCGACCATTCTGGTTGTCCACCATTACATGAACTGGATAAGGATTCACCACCTATTCTACACACTTGTTTAATAAAATAAAATGCTCCTCACTTACTAATATCATTTAAATAACACAAGTATTAATTTCTATGGACCAATAAAAGATATCATCCAACCATAAATAGAGTCAACTTCCACCATATTCTCGACCACTTCTCGCCAGTGCATAACTATTAATCATAAAATACTAGTACATCCCATGCAACTATTTCCCCAATTTCAGTTTACATCGGTCACACTGACAAATCCCTCCCCCAACAGCTCGTTCAAATGCTCCTAGCCAACCATTCATTAAAATTACTTAGCCCAAGCTAACATCTGGTCTCCCCAATATAAAAGCTCATAAAAAGAAGAATGTGAGTATGATCATTAGAAAACTTCATTGTGAAATAGCGATTCCATGCTCACCTGGCCACATTCACGAAACCATCAATCTCCCCGTCACTTCACTGCACCCTTTAGTATATTACTCTATATCACTGACACTGACAATCCACAAAACGTCCAACTCCAAAATTGTTAGCACTGTCATAACAAAGCCACACGAGTCTTACACATTTGGCGAAAGACCCGCATACCAGTCTGTACCAGGACATAAAAAGTAAACTCTTAACATATAACTATGGCTGCAGTCGCCCCAAAATTAATATGAGTAACGGCCTACTTAGTGTCACTATACACATTCATGTCCTTTATGGAGAAACTTCGCTACAGCCAAGGTCAGCTGTGTATGCGGAGTCAATCGGAGACAAGACATCCACAGCATTACCAACACTCTTTGTTGTATCTCGATTAGAGAAGTGCCCACTACTTTCTTATCTGGTCTCTTTGACCATCCTTCAGAACTCCCTACTATATTAGTAGTCCCGATTTTCTTCTTGTCATTTCATACATCAAAAAACCAACTTCTTCCGTAACTTTAACCCTCCTTGCCCCAGAATCTTGTCCTACCATACGATACATTCTTCACGTTGCGCATTACATGAATCCTCCATGTTTCTTACTTAGATGCTCTAAGTTTTCACCCCTCGTGATCAAGCAAGGTCTGGGGCCCTGACTTTCTCGGACTATCTTACATCACACGTGAAAAGCTTCCTTACACATCCGCACTATTTCTATGATGACAGCATTTCTAAACATTCAACATTCCAATCAATTACTACAAAATCTAACACTAGAAAGATGTAATTCCCCCCATATATTTCTATTACCTTTCGGTCCATTTCACAATGTAAAGAATTAAACAAATCTTTAACCAGCTACCCTCCCCCGCCTTCACAAAGATTCACTCAGGTAAACACCTAAAAATTCTCCCAGATTGCTCACTCAATCTTAAATAGACAATTTCTTGGGTTAATTCCTTAATAATCTATCTCAGCTAGGCGAGTTGATATGCCATTACAATTCGGGGTGTCACCGACACCAGCAGATTTACCCCCGCTACACTTACAAAAAAGGTATATTTACGATTTTGCACTTTACACTCGGGAAGGTCCACTTACTATTTTAAGGCCTCCCCTACAAACTCAACTTTGTAGACACAACTTTCACAGTTGCGAAGAAATAACGCGAACATCGATATTTACTCTCTTCATCTCTCCCTCCTGGCTCGTGTGATGGAAACTAGTTTTGCTAATTAAAACCCCTAACAATTTTCATGTCGCCCATCGCTTTATCTTCTGTATTACCACCATAATATGCCTTTAGGTCACTAGTAAGATGTGAGGACGATCCCATAGAATTCCCCGTCCAATACGGGAAGGGGAAAGACTTGTTGGCGTCGCCATTGTATTACAAGGTCAGATATGCTGAGAATTGCGTATTCAATCATGAATCTTAAAATTGAATGGATTGGAATGAATCGGTTACAAACAAAAGAAAACATTCGAATTTACGCAGCTGAACATTAGCTTCGAACTAGGGCATCCGATAGCCACCACACCCTGCGCTATTTCACACCCATTCCAAGGTGGTATCTGCTTCAAACGTAAGATTGGATCACAGGTACGCCAGGACACGTATTTGTTGCTGCGTCTGCAATTGTTTCCCAATGGTCTGGGTGACTAGTATAAATGCAACTAATTAATATTCATCTAAATATCATACATTCACAACACTCACGTATAATATTAAAAACTTAATATTCTAATCTATTATCCCTCGGCCTTCGAACCCATCTCTTTGGTAACCAAATTTCATCTCCTGTTCCGAAAACACGTATCTACTTTATTAAATGATCACATCTTCTTCAATTCCTTGTTCCTTTGAAGGACCCAACTTTCTGTGAAAAAGAAATCAGTACTTAGATTTTCCTGTTCGCAAATATAATTCCTCACAATTTGGTTTTACACTTGGTCAAGTGATTATCAAATAAAAAAAGACATCACACTCTCGCACTCTCTTTCTTTCCCCTCCCTTCACCACTTCAAAATATGTCGTCATGACAACAGTCAAAGCGCGCGATAGAATCCGTAAAACAGCTATAACTGTGGGGCGTCACGTATTTTGGTTTAAATATACACATAACGTAAGCTAAATCACCGATCTTGGCTATCCTAAAACTAATAGCGCACGCGCGATGAAGAATACCATACGTCACTCTGGGAACCCGAGAGTTGCGTTTAACCTGCTGACCTGGAATACCAATCATTTCAAAACCCACCCCACTTTTTGGTATTATTCTTGGAGCTCCCCATGCACGTGTCATTGCGCAAGAACTCGATTACTCCTGTCACTACCTCGGACTTCAAATTTCTTCCTCTTTTCATAGATATGATCAACATTTTGTATTCTTCCGTTTTACCGGACCCACATTCCTCCACACTTCACATGACTCATCGCCGGCAGCAATTTACCCCCAGTATCCCCGCTCTTTTACTTGCTTTCGGAGAAAAAACTCCGTTACTGCCCTCGGCTCGGGTCCACAACCCCCAGCAGATTGCTGAGCTATTGTACGTCAATTGGAACATAGTTCCCGCCGCAAACCTGGCCTTTTATCTGACGTCACACCATCAACACTTCCCCACCAAATACACACGTAGAAGCCACAACGCTTTTTTCTCACAACATCTAGTCTTGTTTCACAGAGCACACCGGCAGAGTTAAGTTGAGTTGATTTCCGAAATTTGTAAAAGCGAGAGTAATAGCCTCAAATCTATACTCATTCTGTCTCATTCTTCCCTTTCGACGCGCCAGGCTTCTTGTCGGCAAAAAAGACAAAAAAGTAGAGCCACTAGGGTCCAAAATATCAGATGATGCAGCAAACAGGTCCCAAGGTTAATGGACTAGTATAAAAGTATCCGGGGTCTGAGACATCCCGGTGCACCGTTGGTGCCCCATTGAGAGTCTCACCAAGGGTCGAGGTGTTAATGAAGCATACAGTCACACTAATCACGAATAATAACTATTTGAAGGGTACAAGCAATTAAGGATGCACAGATTCATTACTTTCATTTCATCACTGAAACTTGTGCATTTTGACACCATAAGCAATTGTAATCCTGGTCCTAACAGCAAGAAAAAACTTAGGTTTTTAACATTGCTCGCTTTGAATACTATAAGCACTACTTAAGTAAGTTTTTAAAAAGAGTAATTGATTAATTTTTTTCCCCTACGCCCGTATACTTGAACAATTATATCAGATAGATCAGTTAGTACGATATAAACAAAGCATCCTTTGGATGCTTATTTTTATAGGGCCTTGAAAGAAAAACAAAGCTGCATATGGATCAAAGCATGAACCCTCCCATGGAAAAGAATATAGATTTAATAGGAGCCAAATTAGACACAGCCACACGACTACCTCGTAAACATCTTTACTCTTCCCTTGGCTTGTACTTTACCAAAGGAATTTCTTCAACCCACAACTGGACTTAAAATCAATTTCCCCCCCTTGTTATGAAATCAACGTGGACATTCTTTATACGCCTTCCATTTTTACTCGCTTTTGGGACTGCACCTATAATCTCCCGGATCCAACAGGAAAATATTTCTGACCCTCATATGGGGGAGACAAATGAATCACTGTTTAGGAGCGCACAAAACAACTTTGCAAACATAACGCCACGGGTGGTGTTTTTGAGCAGCACACCTAACAACCAAATGGAGATACCCTTGCGTATACTCGTACAACATCAGAAAACCCTGATTACATCAATAAATACCAAAGGGTGGCAATTCTGTTTCCTCACCCACGGGAACATACCCACAGAATCACCACGTTCTTCCTACCTACAAAGTTGTGGAGTTAATACCACCCACAGCGCGCTACAGGGGTCAATCGCATCCGAACAGGTTTTCGTCGTAGACATATAAGGGCAACGATCAAAAGGGCATCTAAAACACGGAACAAAGACATCAATACCCCCCCTTATTAAACAGGCAATACTCTATACAAAAGCTTGTCGGAGGAGAACGAGGGCGTGAGGGTTAAAGTAGGCTGCCCAACAATCTTCATTGCGCGGTTGTCGAGCGAGCGGAACAGCTCATAATAACCCTCACAACCAGAAAGGACAGAAGTTGTTTTCACCACCCCTGTTTGTCCTGGGATCTAAGATTTCAGAATAAATACTACGCACGGTGACACCGTTAATTCGTATTTGGTGAAGGACATCGAGAATACTGGACTACTTGTAAAACACTTTAAGTGATTTGGACCAAAAAATTGACATATCCTCCCCCAACCACGAGAGACTCTACAAAAAGCTTTGTGGACTTGGGAATGGACAAAGACTCGTCATTAAGAATACCGAGCCGCTTTAAGAGTTAGTGGTCTTAGCTGCTCCCATAGTAAATTCGGAATAACCGAAGTCCGGAGCGGGGTGTTATTCAAATTTGGGGTTTTTAGGTCTTGCCTATCAAGTTATAAAAACGTAAAACTGCTCATCGCGCCCCAGGAGCAGGATGTATCCTACCGGAGTGCCATTTCTAAATGCTAAAGGTTGCCCTCAACGAGTCATCTGGGCAATTTGTCTGTGCCACAGCACCGAATGTCATGAAAAACCTTGAACAGGAATCAAACATGAAGCCTTCAACCTTGTGAACAAAGTGGCAACAAAGAAATCTTCATTAGCCTCAAGATAAAAAAGACAGGTTTACAATCCACATTCAAACAGCCAAAAAAAGAAGGTTTCTAATTCATACTTAAGTACAGTGACAACAATTTCAATAAAGGAACATCAACATTGAAAAAAGAAAAGAAACAAGAAAGATAGAAAGAAAGAAAAATGGAATGAATTCACTGAAGTTTTTTAAATTATATTAATTATAAACTTAGTTACAATCTATTGGTGTAATATTGTTACGGCTGTGGAAAGCAAAGCCCATATAGTCCCTTAGTTCAAGGATGCCCGAATCATCCGTGTTCTCAGATAGAATTTCCAACCTGTTGTGTAATGGAATTATTCGTCTATGCAGGCCTGTATCTTTGAATTAGCCCGTTTTACTTTACTATCTTTTTGGACCACCGCTCACAACAACCACACTCTCCACCACAACATCGCTCGACCAACGCATTTCAACCACAACCACGTTGCTCCACACCGCCAACCGCATTTCAACCACAACCACCACCTCCTCCAACAACTGCCACACAACAACCACCTTCTTCACAACGCCAACGCACAGCCACCATCTCCCCAACACGGGGCATCTCCCCCAATACTCAACAACGGAACAACATCGCCTTCCACCTTCACCTCCCGGGCGCCGCCATCTTGCGCGGCAACGTGAGAATCGCTGCACAACAGCACGCGGGGTTTCCTCGCCGCCGCAACCGTCGGTGATTTCACGCACAGTCCTCGCCCTCGCCAACGGCGTCGCGTCTTCGCGCACCGTCGCCCTCGCTCCAACTCGCCCTCGGAATTCGGGATCAAGACGAGCGAGGGGCGGCCCCCGGAGCCCATGGGGGTCAAGGTGAAGCTGTCGGGACGATCAGATGTCGGCCTCACGAACCCTATAAAACGCGCGCGAGATCGCCCAGTCAGTCAGTCTGGAGGGGGTCAGGAGCGTCGCAGAACTGGAGCTTTCGCAGTCGGTGGCGAAGCTGACCGCAAGCAGACAGGAGACCGGAGTGTAAGGCGCGCACCAGCCTGCTTGTGCCGCACAGAAAGCTCGCGGGATTCGTCGTAACGGGACTGGAAAGAGCCAGAGGAGCACAGCCAGCCAGCACCCCGGAACGATCGGAGGCGATCGGGCTTCGGACAGTCCGAGCATCGCTGAGGGACACGGGTCTCTGAAAGAGCCATCAAACACGGAAAGAGCAATCAAGGCCGGTTCTTCCTCTGAGCGCGTTGCGCTGCGGGCCGGATCACCGGGCGTCCGTCATAACGAGGCTGGGCACAGGACACGCGGTACATGCACAGCGCCTAGGGACGGGAACGTCGGCGCTCCCCACGGGGTGAACCGGTACAAGGCCTGTAACACCTTGACGATTGTAGCCAGCAATGGCAACGTATAAAACATTGGTAATGTAAAAAACGTGCGTACCGAAATTTGCGTGTTTTCTTTTAAGTTTGTCGATTCGATACGTGTTGGTGTTATGCCATAACAATTAGTAAGGCGCACAGAACGTTCGTTGTCTTATGATAACTATAAGCTCAACGAATGCTTAGCCTGTCTGCGGCGTTCACAAACCTATGATCCCAACGATAGTTTATACATTAGGCAATAGCGCGATGCACGTATCACTACGACGAACTCGTGCATGAGGTAGAGGGAGAGAGGCGGGGATGCCGCAGCGATTTAAATCTGAAGCGCGAGAATTGGAAGGGGTCAAAGGGGGGCAGAGTAACGGTGCCGGAGCTTTACCGCGTGGTAGGCCGCATCTAGAGATAGGGGGGAATGTGATCTAAAGGGTTGGCCCAAGTGGGCTCGCGTCCATGAACACGCACGCCCAGACCGCCAGCCAACAGAGGGGACAGGAGGGGGGCAACAGTACATAAACGGCCATAGAAGCACAGACAGGAGGGAAACGGGGACCCATACCACACAACCCAGACGCCCGGCCTGTTAACACCTTGTCCCGCACCCGATTTAATAATCATAACCGCTGAGAATTGGAAGTGTCAACATACCAACATCACTATTACCAGCAGTTGCCGACCTATGAAAAATGTGTCTAAAACCCTGGGCACACTCGAACCGGTATGTACAGTGTGTATACGACCCAAAACCACCAAAGTCCAACATTTCGTAAGAGCGTTAGTAGTCGATCACATCAATTTTATGAACAACACACACAAACACTTCCCGAACAGCTGGAAAAAGTTTAGGCACGATACCAAACACACATCGACCACACACACAGTATAAGCTGAAACACCGTCGAACAAACTCCATACCGACTCCTCAGGCACATATTCTTTTTTCTCCCTTGTCCGGGTGAAGGCAACGTACGAAAATAACCACACCTTTTTTTATATATATGTATTTTTAGCTAATTCAACGAATTTTACAATTATCAAGACAATTTTGCTTTTAAGTCGACGTCCGACCGTGCAATATCCTCAACACGAAAATATTCCAACAGAGAGACTAACAAACACAACCAAACTGCAGAGGCAATCGACGCCACACACAACCGACGTGACAAATATGATAATTGTCATCTTTTAACACAACCCCCCACCACACACCCACACACGGTAGCTAACACACAACCTCTAGTTCTGGTCGCACCACAAGACGTCCACAAAACAACCAACCTACGTCAATATCTTGGAGTACGTTAAACACAGGTTCAAAGCACGTTACTATCATTTTGGGTGCCCCACAACCCAAAAAAACTTCACATGTTTCGACTTATATAACTTATCAAGTAATCGTCCTCGACGTGGTTGCAACATCGTGAACGTGCCTACAACACGTTACCATAGGTTATAAATAATTTGGGTACGCTAATCATTACCCTCGAACGGTTTCGACTTATGAGTAACTTACAAGTAACGTGTCGACGTGTTCACGACTCGCATAAACGTGCCTACGAACTTGATGGCCAGCGTAGCGGAACGTGCGAGTCAATACCGCTGGCATACGTCGTAAAATTTCAAGCCATGCAAAAATTGCGGACATAACCGCAACAGTACAACGATGAGACAGCCACGTACTACGATGTATGGCAGTCGTTTTTCAGCGCTCTTAACGTAGTACAGAACTTACCCATAACTATTCGAACGTGTGCCAGCGTTAGTCCCAATTTCATATCAGGCACATCGTTGCTAAATTAGTCA
>CM068959.1:111775016-111790433 GCA_035128595.1 Eptatretus atami
GTTTTAGCCCAATTTTGCATACGTCAGGCACACGTTGGCTAAATCGTCAAGGTGTGACAGGGCCTTAACCAGCGCGGCCTCACGGAGCCTCTGCGGTCTACACGGCTCCGTGCAATAAAGATCCAAAGAGGTCCAGTTTACCCCTCGTCTGTCCTGGGGTTTTTCCTTGCTTTTGAATGAATGTTGTGGCACCATGTCCGCAAGTAGAATTGTGTAAGTGACTGTACATAATAGATAGACGGTATTAGCTCTTTCTTTTGCATTACTTTTGCTTGATTGATACATGACTGCATGCGTGTTTTGCATACGTGCATGCCTGCATACGTGCCATCGTAAATAAATGTGCTTGTTTTAAATGTACCCCGTTCATTGCGTCCTCTTCCCTTAATTGAGCTGCCATCTTGCACTCGGAATATAGTTGGTTTTTAAATAGCCGGTAAAGTGATCGGGTCCAACGGGACTGCGCGATAACACCCCGCTCGGTTATCCCAAAAGGAAGCGAGCTGCTTAAGCGGCTCGTTTCCAAGCGGTCCCGTTGGAGGTACAATCTCTCGGTAATCTACCCGCGCGATTAATTTGGTATATCGACAATTCGGCGATTGACCCTGTAGCGCGGGTAGAGTACGGACAAGGTTGTGGTGTGCTCAAAAACACACCCGTGGCTAGTTTTCGGTGTTGATCCGGAAAGCCGCGACTGAATTGTCCGTTCGGTGGGTGCGTACGGGCGCGATTCGGCTAAAAGCGGCTGTCCGCACGCCGAACGGGCGGAAATCTACAACAATATATATCTATCTGTTCATGACAACTTTGGGTCAAAATGCACAAGTTTCATGAATAATCACTTTCTTTTTATTGTTATTATTACCCAACTCGAAGCCGATTCAACCCAAAATGGTTGCAAATTACCAGCACATTGTGCAAGATCCTGCTCAAAAAATAAAAAAAAATTACTATTTTACATTCACACAATAGACTGCAAGATGATGAAAGTTGGCTTCTACTTTTTGTTTTTTGACTGTGCAAACAGTGGCTACACCAGAATACAGCAATCCTGGTTTAGCAGGGTGGTGGGGGAAGAAGAAAACAAAATGATCACAGGAAGTTGGAAGAAATTTGAAGTCCAGTTACAGGAGCTAATCATCAAACTGCAATGGTTACACCAAAAGGTGTTTGAAATGTTATTCCAAGTCCAGCACACGATGACAGATTTCCGCCGTGAATTCGGAGCACTTTGAATTGCCCCCAAGGTCACCGGTGAGCACCTGTGGGAGAAAAAGTCATTATAATCAAGGAGATGGAGAAATTCTTCACGATGCTCCAATTAATGATCATTATAAATGAACAGGAAATGAAGATTATATGTATATGTGGGAAAAATTGCATACCCAGACCAGGAATCGAACCCAGGTCCTCTGGAAAATCGTACCAGTGCTCTGCCATCTGAGCTATCTGGGTGACCCACAGGCTGAATACGCAATTCTCCCACATATAGACGCCACAGTCTTTCCCCTCCCGTTTCCGGGCACTCTCTGCCAACCATAGGAGCAGCGAGGGCCTGTCCACGAGGGGGTCGATACCCAGTGTCCATTTTTGGGCCTTAAGTAGACCTTCAGTAAAACTAACCTTTTTTGGGGATGAACAAATGCAAATGATAATCGATTGGTTTTGTTCTTTGGGGTGTTAAAAGTTTATCTATGGCCAACGTAATAGAATATATCGGTTCAGTGGATATGGGATTGTAGAAATGCTCTCAGAAGTCGATGTTAGAAGGGAAGGCACCATGGTTGCACTGAAAAGGAACCAACGTGAAACAGGGATTCTGGTACTACAAGCTTCTGTGAGAGACACTCATATAGGACAAAGATCAACCGGATATCCGATCACAAAGCGATCGCCTCCCCCGGCTTCCACGATCTAATGATGGCCACGATTTTTGGGGAGGGCTGCCATGTGACCTTACCTTCAACATTTAGGGAGAGAGTGTAAATTAAACAAGTCTGAAGACAGCATGATGTTCAACAGGAGCGGTTATTTTGACGATGTAGATTGTTTCAGAAGTCAAGGATGAGACAATGTGATAATGTTTGACCAAGTTATAAAATGATCAACATGATGTGGTACGAGTGACAGGTTATTAGCTGCAAAATATCGAAAACCCGTTTCGTTCAACAACTTTCAAAATTTGACCTTTGCATACCTTTAAAGGTCACAAAACAATGTTGTGGAACATTAAATAAGGAACAGGATATGTGCTATAGCTTATGGAGTTAGTTCGTCGAAGGTCGAAAACCCGGTTCGATTCCCACAACTTTGAAAATTTGACCTTTGTGAACTTTAAAGGTCAAAGGTCAAGGATTTTGACCTTTGGTGCAAAACTTCCTCTGGAACATTCCAGGAACAATATCACATATATAGGCTATATGGCATTTCACACTCCTCGGATTATCCATACTTTGATGAAATCAGCGAAAAACAAACTTGAAGAGGGCGCCACGGGCAAGGTGTTCGAGATAGGCAAAATGGTTTCAAGACTTTAGGTGGGGAATGACCTCAAGATTATGCATAAACAAGGACAATGTCCAAGAGCAGCGTCCTAAAGGTTTTGTCGGCTAAAAAAAAAAACAAAAAAAACAACAACAACAACATCCGATATTTCGTCACGTGCCTTGATTAAGCCAATAGCGAGACCCTCATAGTGTATTTACGTATTTACGAAATATAGTGTATTTACGAAATAAATAATGTATTTACAAATTTACAATACATTAAATGGAATAATCTTTAAATAGTAACGTGAACTTTTCGAAACTTTAAAGCAAATGTCCGAATATATTTAAAAGTTCATGATAGGCGCTCTCAAAAGGCACCCTCAATGCGACGATGTGTACAGGTGCTTAGTATTTAAGGAGATCCGGATTGTTATTAAAGAGCAGAGTCCGAATATAAAGTTTTGTCTTCACAAGAAGAAGAAGAAGAACAACAAAACAACGCCGAGCGTTCTTAGAGCAGCATTCGCTACGCGAAACGCTGCTAAAAATATTGTCATCCTAGCTCTCAAAGTTTGGGCGTCGTATGATTTTTATGTCAAAATTCGCAATTTTCTAAGTTCATGACTTGACCTTGGACGAAAATAGAAAATCGAGCTCCGTGGGGCTATACAGGTGCCATTGGGATAACAAATACTGAAACCCTGCCAGATTCGACAAACCCCTCGGAGAAGATGGATTTTTATGTCAAAATTCGCAATTTTCTAAGTTGTGACCTTGACCTTGGGACGAAAATGAAACAATCGAGCTCGGGGCTATGCAGTGCCATTGGGCTAACCAAATACGAAAACCCTGCCAGATTCGACAAACCCTCAGAGAAGATGGATTTTTATGTCAAATCGCAATTTTCTAAGTTGTGACCTTGACCTTGGGACGAAAATGAAAAAATCGAGCTCCGTGGGCTATGCAGGTGCCATTGGGCTAACCAAATACTGAAACCCCTGCCAGATTCGACAAACCCCTCGGAGAAGATGGATTTTTTTGTCAAAATTCGCAATTTTCTAAGTTTGTGACCTTGACCTTGGACGAAAATGAAAAATCGAGCTCCGTGGGCTATGCAGCTGCCATTGGGCTAACCAAATACTGAAACCCTGCCAGATTCGAAAAACCCTCGGAGAAGATGATTTTTATGTCAAAATTCGCAATTTCTAAGTTCATGACCTTGACCTTGGGACGAAAATGAAAAATCGAGCTCCGTGGGGCTATAACAGGTGCCATTGGGCTAACCAAATACTGAAACCCCTGCCAGATTCGACAAACCCCCGGAGAAGATGGATTTTATGTCAAAATTCGCAATTTTCTAAGTTTGTGACCTTGACCTTGGGACGAAAATGAAAAATCGAGCTCCGTGGGGCTATGCAGCTGCCATTGGGCTAACCAAATACCGAAAACCCTGCAGATTCGACAAACCCCTCGGAGAAGATGCAAATTGAAATCGGCTTCCCCCTAAAAACACAATTTGCAATTTTCTAAGTTGTGACCTTGACCTTGGGACGAAAATGAAAAATCGAGCTCCGTGGGGCTATGCAGTGCCATTGGCTAACCAAATACCGAAACCCTGCCAGATTCGACAAACCCTCGGAGAGATAATTTATGTCCAAATTAAACATTTTTCTAAGTTCGTGACCTTGACCTTGGACGAAAATGAAAAAAAAAAAATAAAAAAAATCGAGCTCCGGGGCTATGCAGGTGCCATTGGGCTAACCAAATACCGAAACCCCTGTCAGATTCGACAAACCCCAAGGAGAAGATGCAAATTGAAATCGGCTACCCCTAAAACACCGTTTTTGGGCGTGGCTCCGCCATAATGGGCGCACCACGCCCATTCTCAGAAAAACAACTAGATCATGATATAAACCTCCCACCAAAATTTTATCAGGATCGGATCAAACCCACGGAGCTATGCTCGGGACAGACAGACAGACAGACAGACAGCAGACAGACAGACAGCAATAACGAATATAGTAGTCACTTATATTTTTCGTGAAAATATTTTTTCGTGAACCAAAATTGTATTGTACAATTTCCGAGAGCGAGTGGGTGTCAAAACGCTTTGGCTTCTTGCCTTGCCATCACTGATCATGTCGAAGCAAGCTCTCTCAATCCGTGTGGCGTGCTGTCCAAGCCCTGTATGTCTCAGCATCATGATCGCACTCAGCAGCAGGGCCGTTGGATTTGCAAGGTCTTTGCCTGCGATGTCCGGCGCGGTACCATGAACCTGGCAAGCGAAACAACCACAGCACTGTACAATACAGCACTCCAGGATTTAAGCCCCACAATGCCCTTTGACTTACATCAGGCTAATAAAGCACAAAATCAACATACATTTCAATATTCCTATCCTACGACACCAGATGCCAAGATCCTGAATAAAATTAAAAAATGTCCCATCTCATCAATGATGCACCTAAGTTCTGGCAAGCAAAGCGAGTCCCTAAACACTGAAAAGACAAGGTACCCGGACATATTTCAGGCCAGACGATTGCCTAATCAGTGCATAGCTCTCTTTTAAACACTGGTTTACACTTTTGCCACTTCCTGTGGACTTGTGTAGTTCCATTGATTTTGCATTCCCTTCTAGAAATGTAAGAAAAATGTTTTTTTCCCCCTCAGGGGTGAGCTCATGCATGCAGATGAAGAGTTGGTTGATCGTGTGACATGACATGCGCTCGGACTATAAAGCTGTGAGCACAATATGCCTGCAAGTAAGAGGCAACAGCAATTTGATTCTGATGTACCGAACTCCTTACAGGCTGTTGGTGCTGCCGAAGCAGTTTCTTGGCATAGGTTGTACTGGGTGGTTTGCCATTACCTTCCCAGCTTCGTTTGTCATTGCTCTATCCTGTTAAATGGGTGTTAAGTAAGGAAACAGCACATACCATGTTAAAAGTGTTTGGTATGACTCCGACGATCAGAGCGTACGCTCCAACCATTACAGTGTTCTTTGCGAAGAGCAGGCTATCAATTGGGGCCGTTAAATTAGTAGTTTAGTTAAAGATATATTTAGCATGTAGCTCATTTGGAAAGAAATCGGAAAAATCAACCAGGAAGAGATAAAAGTGCGACGTCTCAATGTTATTTGCAAGAAATAACAAGAAAAAGACCAATCAGAGATTGCAGGCCCTCACCAGGACTCGTTTTGTGTTGTGTATTGTGTTCCATAATTAATGAGAAACATAATTAGAACTGCCACTTTATAACTGTTGGCAGTGATGACCGGGTACCAAGACGTCTCGCTTTGAATCGGACACGTGCCCCTGACCCCTGACGTTTATTACTATTTAATTGAATTCAGAATGGGATTAAAATAAATTCAATTCAAATCAAATGGAAGACCAAAATTGGAACAGTCCTGCACTGGAGTGATTCGAATGAACTCAAACAAGCAAAAAGCAAAGATGAAGTCATCAGGAGGAACCTGGATAGGATTTACATTTCAGCTGCTACTCCTCTACCCACAAAGTGAGCCTTATTAAAAAAAAATAATAATAATAATAAAAAAATTAAATTAAAGCAAAAAGAACCAGTATCAGAAAAATTACATAATTCTGGCTGCCAGACCATGTGTCCAATCAAGTTGAAATTTAAAACGTGTATTCCTCATCACTACTAGATCATAATTGTGATGCTTCACGTCGATTGATTAAGCGGTTCCAGAGAAAACAGCATTTAATATTTTCTTCAATCCAATATGGCTGCCAAACCATGTGACCCATCAATTATTCCTTAAACTTGTACACACGAGGCTTGGGGAACGTGTGTGACTTTTCCCCTCGATCTGTCCAGCCATTCTGGAGAAGATTTTGATAGGTTTTAGGGTAAATACAATATGGCTGCCAAAGCATGTGACATATGACGTCATATTATGAACCTTTTGTTCCTCATGGATCGGCGGTCATACATGTAAAAGTTTCGCCTCGATCTGTTCAGCCACTTCAGAAAAGAAGATTTTTACATAAAAATACCCCCGAGCGGGAGTGCCGGTCATCTCTGCCAGAGGTCGACAGAAGCAAAATCAAATTACAACTCGGCAGAACTCATATTTTTGCCTAACTCAAAAAAGTTCAAAAAGTAACTCTGTGCCAGACTGAAATAGGGGCAGTTCATAAAGTACGTACGCTCTACTTCCGGGTTTCAAAACCACCCACCCCCCCCTCTGTATGCAGGCTAGTGACCACCCACCCACCCCTATATGCATCTCATATCACATCACAATACTTGAAGATTACAACGAACTGTAGATTTATCTCAAATGCATCAGTAATTATTAACTACGGTAATACAGTAATATGGAACAATTATTGACGTCCATGGATTCAACATCACGTCGAAAATGTTCCTGTGAACGGGGATATGTTTCCCCCTCGCGATGACAGGCTCACCTACATCTTCTGAAACGCTTTCATGTAGTCCGACACCACTTTCATAAAGTATGTATGCAGCCGTCGTACCACCCACCCACCCCTGTACGCAGCCTGTACGCGGGCTTTAAACCACCCACCCCCCTCATTTTTGTATGTACTTTATGAACGGCCCATACGGGGCAAAAATTTGTGCAGGACCCGGAGCATCTTCAGAGATTGGTGCCGGCCTCCGGATGACCACTTCAAATTAGCACCGGACATGTAAGAATCAGAGCGAAGTTTGAAGGGCTATAAAATCGGAACGAGAGCAAATTTCAAAAAAATGGCTCATGTTGTTCTAGATAATAGTCTGAATCATCAATATCTGAATTAGCACCGGACATGTAAGAATCAGAGCGAAGTTTGAAGGGCTATAAAATCGGAACGAGAGCAAATTTCAAAAAAATGGCTCATGTTGTTCTAGATAATAGTCTGAATCATAAATATCTGAATCACTAATAACATTTGATCTCTCTTGATAAATGAGGGAGGAGATACGATTTGAAATCGACGATTTTCGTAACTTTGACAGCCTCGTGACCTTGAAAGTTATATCGTTGTGCATGTCTCATCGACCTCTATCCATTCCACTATTGGTTATTTGTCTCTCGGTTTGATTGTGGACGGACGGACGTACGGACAGACTTCGAGACTGGCTTTATTAGGTCATCTCTACTGAGATGATAGAGATGACCTAACGAGACTGGCTTTATTAGGTCATCTCTACTGAGATGATAGAGATGACCTAATAATAATAACAATAATAAAAAATATGGCTACCGAATCACGTGACCAATGACATCATGTCTCTTTTTTCTTTTCTTTCTGTGGACCATTTTATCCCACGTTTGACCCTCAAAAATTTTCATACTTATCAGCTGTGGTGTTCTACATATGCAATGACATAACAAAGGCATTGATGATGTCATTAAAAAAAACAACCCCAAAAAAACCATCCCCCATGAAGAGTACTTGCCATGTGCCAAGTTTCAATATTTTCCTTGGTGCGGTTTGAGAAACAGTGGTCGAAAGTTTTTCCAACATGGCTGCCACACCACGTGACATACGACGTCATCATTTCCGCTAATACATTCTAAATGAGTCGTGAAAATTGTCTCAATCTTGGCATAGGTCCTAATGTCTGTTCCCCACTGTTTTGTCCTTCCCACTCCCTCCCCTCTTGTCTCATGCCCCCCCCCCTACTGTGTGTTGTGTGTTAGCTCTCATACGAGCCTCGACAAAGTATACAAAAAAAAAAATCCGCCAAGCGGTTGTGGAGAAAAAAACACGAAAATTCTGTGCGGACAAATGGACCCAAGCGCAATACCCTCTCCTTCGGCGAGGGTAACGAGAAATAATTTACAAGTACTTTTGGAATTACGACACTGGATATTAGTGTCTGAAGTCACAAGGTTTTGAACGCCAGTCCTCATTTCCCAAAGTCCAGCACAAAATAAAGGACAAGTCTGATACGGTAACCGTCTCCAAGAGTTGCTAGCATAAGCAACAAGAACAAGATACAAATTTATGAATAGATTGTAAGGGAAAGGAAGGTAGGTGTAGGTGTGTGTGTGTGTGTGTGTGTGTGTGTGTGTGTGTGTGTGTGTGTGTGTGTGTGTGTGTGTGTGTGTCTTACCGACTCAAAAATGGCGAGGCCATTGGCACCAATGTTGCCACTTGGCGTGACTCCAAGGCCACCCACGAGCCCTGCACACAAGTCACTGCAGGATGGTCAAAATGGTCAGTAAATGGTGGAACTCTGCAGGTTGGTGTACCTGTCAATCATGAACATACTTTTTAAATGGAGTCCCATCTCCCTTTGTACGAAGAGTTGTGGCCATAACACAATGTTCGCAAATATAATTGAGTTAGTGGTGGCACACCGACAATTAAAATATGCAATTCTTTATCCAAATCCACCTCAAGTGACGCCCAATCGGAATCTCTTTGCCCTGACATTTTTCATCAACCAAATATCGGAATTCATCTCAGTCCACAAGTGAAAATTATTCCCACTTTGTGGACTCTGTTCGACACGCAGTGAGGTGAATCAGTTAGGCGGGGTGGGCTGCGTTTCGTCCTTCTGCCTATGGACACGACTCGGTTTTCGCTCTTGGGTCGGCCCTGCACTGCAGGGTACTGGCGGACCGAGAGTGTGAGGCTTGGCAGAGATTCTGAACAAGGATTGCACATGTGAGAGACTAGGAGGAGCACGAGGTTCAAACTGGGGTGGGAATCGAGTGTTAAAAGCATCAACTGTGTGATTGTGTTGACTTGGAAAATTTTGAGTTTTTAATATATATATATTTTTTACATTGGTGAGGATGAAGTGAGTCGGGTGATTTAGGAGTGCGTCAGATGAGGGAGGAGTGAATTAGGTGGAGTCGTTGTCGAGTGTGAAAATGAGAACAAAGGGCGAGGAAAGCGGTGAAAGAGGTAGGTGTGTGTGTGTGATGGGGACAGCAGGCCTAGAGTAGTAAATCCAGCAGGTCAGCCAGGGCAACGCTGCTGATTGATGACCTGGACATCCCAAATTGTCCAAGATGGTCCCAACTCTGTCAGTGGGCAGCGATTCACAAATCAGGTCTAGCTCGACAGTTTGAATTGGGATCAATTGGGGGCGGGGGGGTGAGGGGGTGGGGGAGAAGGGTCGAAGTAGTGGAGATGATGCAGAGAAGGAGTTTGGAAGTGTTGTGTGTGCAGGAGCCAAATGAAAAGGAGACAGAGTGAGGGGTTGGTAGGATACAAGCTGTTGCACGCAGGTGGGATGGAAGGAGTAATGGCATGGATAATAGTATCGGAAAAGATTACTGTGGAAGAAAAATAATTATGTTCATGTATTCTCAATTACAAGTACGTGCCCGTAAAAAAATAATAATAATAAATAAATATTCCAACCGCGAGCAACAAACAACCACACAGGCCGTTTCTTCGCTCTCGCGTGCTCGTACGTGCGTGGCGCGGAAGTTCGCATATCACAGTTACGATGATTCGCAATTTAGGTTTTAATGGCCAATATTCAATTAGTGCCAACGTATTTTGCTTTTCGCAATGTCATCGCAAGGAAAAACAAAGAGAAGAGAAGAGACAAAAAAAAATTACTTCCTGGTTCGGAGCATACCAGCACTCTGATGTTACCGAAATTTATGCACCGTCTCATATGAAAACGATCATAACTTGCGGTATGAAAACGATCATAACTTGCGGCATTGTGTTTATCTATAAATGCGCATAAGAAATCGAGAAATTATAATACACGAAGTCATCATTATCCGGAAGTCCGTACGTTGTAACCCGTAATGGGGAACGCGCTGAGCTTCCCTCCCATCGGCCACGCCCACGCAACAACGTGTCTTGTCATTGGTTTGGTAAAATAATGGCCATAACTTGGGAACCACTTGTCCGATTAATATCAAACCTTGAAAAGGCACATCCTCGGTCCCCAGCAATATAATGGCAAGTTTCAATTAGATCGGACCAGCGGTTGTCGAGAAACAGCGGTCACAGACACACACACACACACACACACACATTGCTGGAATTATAGATAGATATTCACTTGTTGAACTGTTGCTGTTACTTCATAAATGTAATTTTTGTACTCTCATCAAATTGCTGTCAGTAATGTTCCCCCCCCCCTCCCGTTTTTTGACCTACATAGTGAAAAAGGAATATCTTACGATGAAAAAGGGTCTTGCTTGCTGCATAGAAACAGGCTGACCTGGTTGAAAACACTGCAAACTTTTGCCAAATTGTGTGTTATTCTTTCCCTCCCACCCAAAGTGGACACGTATTGCAGTTCTGAGTTCTTTCGCCTCGTGCCTATCAGGTCATCCCGTAGTTGAAGTGCCAAGTGTCTCACCCTCCCATTTTTTGGATGTCAAATGAGTACAAGAGGGATTGCTTCGGGATTCTAGTTAGTGAAGTTCATTTGAATGCTTTAGTGAATCATTGAATGTTCTTCCTCTGTATATACAAAATTAAAGATTCTCTTTTGGTATGCCGAGCCATCGTGTGGAAATCGAGTTCTTTTCCACCACATCAGGAAGCAGGTTGTCAGAGTGGAAAGAGGGGAGTGACGGATAGTTATGACATGGGTGGTGATAGAGGCAAATGGTTTGTTTTATGTCGGTATATGGGCCAGAAAAGCAGGAATTCAGGGACACATTGGAGAGGATGATGGGAATGGTTAAGCTGGATGTGATGCCGTGCATTGCAGGAGACTAACCTGCATGTGGGAGTAGTGGAGCGAAGAGGAATGTGTTGGTAAATTATGGTGGGGAACGAGGAATATAGAGGGTCGTGTTCTATTTAAAACCGGGCGGAAAATCTCTTCCTCCTTCACTTATAATCAGGTGAGTCTCATTCAATCCTGTTTCTCCTATCGATTACATTCAGAAAACACTGATTATACACACCGCCTTTCAAAGCATCACAAAGCAGTTCACGCTACTCGCAACAGGTGAGAAAAGGATACGAAAAAGCAGCTGATATTTCAATAATTTATTTGCCAGATTTTTAAAGGATGAAAGTAAATTTTTATTCCTTTTTTTTTTAGCAATTATGCAAAGATTGGTATTTCCATCAGCAAAATTATGGGTCTTACTGCTGGTGGCTTTGAAACAATCAAGCAGCTTGGTGAGCGCCCACCAAGTGGCTTAAGCACTCAAGCAAGCACTTACCGATCGGTAATATAAACCCATGCAACCAAAAATGCCCAAGCAATGTCCGAATTGGACAAATGAACACTTTTTTTTCTTTTTTTTATAGCAGTCTTAACTGTTGCGAAGTTAAATTCTGGAGCTTAAATTTTGTCATTCAGCTTAGTTTAAGAGATTCTAGAGCTTATGGTAAGTATGAAAATTAAATTAAGCCACGAACGCCGACATCTTCTGGCGTTCATAAACATTGCAATGCATCCAACACTTTGGAGGTATGATGATCAGGCATTCGATGATATAAGTAAGGAAAGTGGAAAGAAAAAAATACTTTATCCTTAAATCGTTGCGGCCTGTTCCAAGCCAAGGCATTGTTGACCAGGCCAAAAAAACAAAACAACAAAAATTGGTGGCTTAAGACTTGCAAGCTGACAGAGGGCTGACCAAGTTGGTGTGCCACCATCTTGGTAAGGCTTATTTTGGTTTTTCGTGATGAGCATCCCCTTAAATTATCTTCAAAAGGGTTGTTTATATTAACATGAACACCCAGTTTTCATTCATACACCACCTTGGAGTTCCCTTGGTATGCATGCAAAGTTTGGGGCCACGAGGTTTCATGGTTTTGGAGTTTATGGAGGAGACGGTGGGACTGACGGACACACACTGACATTTATTATTCCAGATGTGAAGTACAGTGGAAAATCGATATAACGCTCACCGGTGGGGTCCAAAGCGACTAGGGCATTATAAATGATACAGCGCTATACTGATGCAGTGAAAAATATTTTATATTACAACAAAACCAGAGCCAAAACACGTGGACATGTACATCCGCCATCTTGGATTGTTGGGGTTGATGACGAAGCGGTCAAGTTATTTTCTTTTCTTTTTTTTAAACAAGAAATAAACACAGGAATTGAATGCATATAGAATAATTTTTTTTTAATGTACAATCGAACATTACTACAAAATAAAAAATACAAAATGTACATTATCACATAAATCGGATAAATATTTTACGCTTCCTTAATCACAAAACGGATACGGAATTTATATCTTGAAGAATTCGGAATTTATTTCTTGAAGAAATCGGTGATCTTGGTTGGTTTCATGGATGCTCTTGAGAGTCTTCGGGTGTCATCCAGAAGGATTTTAAGCTGGTGTATCTTCAAACGAAGATTGGGGCATTCCTGCTCATCCAAGGACTCCAACCAACGAAGAACCATCAAGGAAAGACTGTTCAGCTTTGGAGTGGAGAGGCTGGGGGAGAGTTCAACTGGTGCCTCTTCTTCTTCCGACTCCTCTAGGGGTTCCTCTTCCTCTCCAGTTGACAGCTGTTCTTCTCTGAGCAGTTCTTTCACCAGGTCTCTTTCTTCTTGATCAACCCAGGCCTGAAGAGCATCAAGAGCTGATGCCAGGGGCGAGGTTGAGGGCCGTGATGGCAGACCTGCCCACCTCCTTGGAGAACCCATTGAAGTCTTCTTCATCATCAGACTTGGGAGAACCTTGGCCTTTCCTCCAGCAGTTAATGATGGTGTCCTTGGTGACCTTCTCCCAGGCTGGCCCTGCAAACTCCATCGTCTTCTTAACGTCCATGGCCTTGAGGAAGACGGTCATCTCTTTCTGCTCCCTGGCCATAGCTTCGCATAATTGATCTTTGTAGAATAGCTTGAAACAGTTGATGACCCCCTGGTCCAAAGGCTGGATCTTGCTGGTGGTGTTCTTGGGCATAAAGGAAGCGAAGATCTTCCCATCCTTGGACTTTAAGATGTCTCCTGATGGATGAGATGGGGCGTTGTCAATGAGGAGGATAGTTCTCTTCTTGCCAAGCTTTCTCAGGTGCTTCCGCACAGCAGGGCAGAACCTCTGGAAGAACCAGTCCTTGAAACAGGCCTCCTGTCATCCAAGCCTTCCTGGTGTTGGTGTAAATGCGGGAAGGAGGGATCTGTTGACATGGTGTAGACACCTGGGGTTAGTGACTTCCCTATGACCAACGGGGTCATCTTCAGAGACCCTGACCTGTTGGCACAGAGAAGGAGGCTGACTTTGTCCTTGGCTTCTTGTGTCCAGTCTTTCTTGATGGGTTGTCATCCAGGTCCATAGTTCTGTCTGGAGGGGTCTTGTAGTACAGACCACTTTCATCTGCATTGAAAACCTGGTCTTCTGTGAAGTTGTTGTCTTCGATTAGTTCATTGAAGACAGAGAGGTAGTTCTTGGCAGATTCAAGGTCGCAGACTTGGGCTCTCCCATGTTGTTGGTTCATGTGGACCCCATGTCGATCCTGCCAGCGTTGCAGCCACCCCCTGGTTAAGCTTTAGTCAGCATCTTCACCTCTCTCTTCCTTGTGAGATCCTTGTTGATCTTCTTGGCCTGATGAAGGAGGATGGTCCTGAGATGGGTACGTCAAGCTCTCTAGACTTGCAGAACCAATTGAATAGTTCCTGGTCCAACTCCTGATCCCTCCCAAGCTTGACCCTCTTCCTCTTCATCCCTTCATTGGAGTTGACAGTGAAGATGAAGCTCTTGATGTTCTCTTCATCCTTCAACCATCCTCTTAGAGTTGAACCGGCGATGCCTGTATCCTGCTGATGGTCGCTTGAGTTTCACCATTCCGTATCTGTTTAATTATGTGTAGCTTCTCCTCTATGGAATAACACTTCCGCTCGGCATGGCGGCGCTGACTGAACAGGCAAAACAAAACTAACAAATTGAAGATTTCTCGGCTGGTAGGTGATGAAGATGTCGAAGAACTGGTACAGGAGATGTAACGGGAGCTTCGATTTAAGTTGTTGACAACTCTTCCGAAAGGATGTGGGCGGTAGAGCACGCAACATTAGTTAATCTTGTACAGTACAGTACTGTACTTACGTTGGTTACTGTATTGTATGGTGTTAGAAGGGAACATGAACGTGAGTTTATAGGAGATACGGATGCTATGATGATTTGAATTTAATTGATTTTGTTCATCTCAGCTTCGCCATTATACGGGAAAGGTGCGAGAAGATGACAGCTCGTGAGTATTTTCACACCACATGTCAACTCAACACAGGGCGATGACAGCTTGAATTTTTTTCGCTACTTCGCGCTATTTTGGACTAACTTTGTCTCTATTTTCTCACTTTTTTCCTTTAAACATGAAATAGTAGTATTTTTTGGGGTCCAAGGTGTATGAGCGTTATATCAGTACAAGCGCTATAACGCTTAGCGTTATATCGATTTTCAACTGTTATGTGATAAAAGCTTAAAAATTTGTTTCCCCTCTCATTAATGAATCTCAAAAATGAGCATTCATCAGTCTTGGTCTTATGAACATTACTTGGTATTAATTACTTGAAATAGCATGATTAACAATGGCTTTCTGGCATAGTTCTTTCAAAAGGCCTTTATCCCCCCCCCCACAATCAAACCCCAACCCCCTCATCCAAATAATTAGCACATTTTGTAAGCACATATAATCTATTATGTCTTGCTTTAAATGTTACAAATATTTTTGTCGTTGAGCTGTGTATTCCCCACCTCAACATAATTTCCACCAATCAACTCGCATGACATGTTGGTCAATGCAATTACTACACACGACAGAGACGAACACAATCAATTAGTTCCACTAATGATCTGCCGGCACATTATATTAGGTTCAGAAAGGTAATCAAAGCTCGTTAACATTCAGGCACGGCAAGTTCCACATGCAAGTAAAGGGCTGTTTGAAATTGAAATAAATAAAATAAAAAGATTTTGCAATGCTGTGCTTGGTTTCCCTCCTTAAATCTCCCCCCAATAAACCGATCGTATAATTAATGAAAAAAAAAA
>CM068959.1:111795099-111816895 GCA_035128595.1 Eptatretus atami
TCAATTAGATTAAGAATTGAAAGATTTTACATACTCAGGGATCTGATCGAGATGTTTCCTGTAATGAAGGGTATAGACAAAATAAAGGAAGAGTTTTTCTGAAAAATTGACTAACCGGATCCGGGGCCACAGCCAGAGTAAAGAGTCGTATGTATCATAATGAGGGGATCTTTTATGCAGTTGATGCATGGAAAGGTAGTGCCAGTAGAAACATTAGGTAGGTCTCAACTGGAATTAGATAGGTACCTTGAAGCATTGGGGATTGAGAGTTCCATGGACTTTGGCAGGACTGGTAGGTAGTTTAGATATGGATGGGTGATTGCATGTGTCACGATTGCAAAGCATGTTAAGGAGTCTCATAAAAAGTGAACATGCTGTCATTGTTTGCCCTACACCATGGTGACCTCTCCATACCTGCCCCACTGTTCTCCTCCCCCATCTCCCAATGAAATAAAGCAGATAAATTGATGGAATTAATTAATGTGGTGATGATGGAACACAGGAACGATGGGGCAAATTGGACTCGTGTTCAAGTCCCTTGTAACAATCTTTGCGATAAATTAGGGAGGAGGAGAGGAGATTGGGACCATACTCTGTGCAGAGTGTTTGTGCTGTTTAAGCAGTCTCCTTGGCTACTGGGCACAATCCTGGACGGGTCACCACGCCGACACAGGACATCAGCATGCTGGCACTCATTTTGCCGACCTCGGAAGGATGACAGGCCGAGTTAACCCCACCTGATATTAATTCAACAGCTTAGCGGGATTTGAACTCAGGACGCGAGGATAAATTAGGGGTCGTCACAAAAATGGACATCGATAGCTACACAAAGTCGTCAATAAAATATTTTCTTCCTTGATTTTTGAAGGCTGATGTCCATTTTCAACGACAATCAATTTGATTACAGTCCGAAACAGCACTGGCTCAATAACATTGCTTCAAAGCAAGTGTGGCTTCCCTCGCAAATACCAACAGGAGGAAAACGTACCACATGCTCGATGCCGCTGTACTCTCCCTCAGTGTTCTCACGGATTGTGACCAGATTCACATCTGCATAGGGTGTGTGGTAGCCAGCAATGGAAACACATGGTCGCACGTTTGCATACAAGTCAAAGGTCTTGCGCAGCAGAAGGTTCATGGATGGATGGCCTGCAGCCACAGGGGTCTTCAGTGGACCTACACAAAGACAGGACAACAGTATGTGTGGTTCACTTGGCTATGTGCAATGAAGTCTTTGTAAAATGGGAGGGGTATTAAAAAATATATATATATCTATCTATAATTCCAGCAATCTGTGTGTGCGTCTGTGTGCGCCTGTGTGCGTCTGTGACCGCTGTTTCTCGACAACCACTGGTCCGATCTAATTGAAACTTGCCAGATATATTGCTGGGAACCACGTGAGGAATGTGCCTTTTCAAGGTTTGATATTAATCGGACAAGTGCTTCCCAAGTATGGCCATTTATTTACCAAACCAATGACAAGACACGTTGTTGCGTGGGTGGCCGATGGGGAAGGGAAGCTCAGCCGCGTTCCCCATTACGGGTTACAACGTACGGACTTCCGAGAGTGATGACTTCGTGTATTCTAATAAATTCTCGATTTCTTATGCGCATTTATAGATAAACACAATGCCCCAAGTTATGACCGTTTTCATATTAGACGGTGCATAAATTTCGGTAACATCAGAGTGCTGGTATGCTCCGAACCCGGAAGTAAATTTTTTTCTCTCTTCTCTTCTCTTTTTGTTTTCCTTGCCACGACATTGCGAAAAGGTAAAATACGTTGGCGCTAATTGAATAATTGGGTATTAAAACTAAATTGCAAATAATATGCGAACTTCCGGGCCACGCACGTACGGGCACGCGAGAAGCGAAGAAACGGCCTGTGTGGTTGTTGTTTGTTGCTCGCGGTTTGAATATTTTTTTTATTTTTTTTTTTTTTTTACGGGCACGTACTAGTATATAAAAAAGTGAGAAAACCGGGGTTGTAAAATTTGGATGTCGTCACATTTCTAAACCATTTCAATGTAAAATCAGGAATGGAGTGACAGCCCTAATCTACACGATAAAACTGAAATTATATATTTATAGATTTGTTTGTTTGTATATGCTTCAAAAACAAAACAAAAAAAGCTACTGAACCAAATCCAACCAAATTTTGCATGTGCCAAAGGGTACCCCAAGATGGTTTCTGTTGGGGTAGCATATCTGGGGATGGGGATTAAGCACCCCAATTCTCTGTACGTAAATGTATATCGTGTCGTGCCACCCAGTATTACAATTAATCTTATTCTTGTTACATTGAGAAAGTTAAAAACAACTTGATAATGTGTATTACAGTGATGTTGAAATCTGAGTGAGAATAATTCAAAATTTTCAAAATGTTTCATTTCACTTGATTCAAGTGGAGGTTCAAATCTGAGAATCCAACGCTGAGATTCGCAGCGAAGTGTAAGTGACTTTTTGCTCGGACCATATGTAAGCAGCAAGGATGGTTGATGAGGGTAATGTGAGCTGACTTCCAAGCAGATGGAAGATGACCTCGGGTAAATTATAGAGTGAATAGAGTAGAATGTTTGTGAAGTACAACATGTCGTCTTTTTATTAAATCCATCGGTAAAGTGATGGGTAAAAATGCCGAGTCTATTACTAAAAGTAGAGGCGTCCGTGTGTGTCACGAAGACTTGTTTTGTGTGGTGTATTGTGTGTGGCATCATGAATGAGAAACATAATTAGAACTGCCACTTTATAACTGCTGGCAGTGATTACCGGGTACCAAGATGTCCCGCTTTGATCTGACACCTGACCCTGACCCATGACGTTTATTACTATTTAATTGAATTCAGAAAGGGATTAAAATAAATTCAATTAAAATCAAGTGGAAGACCAAATAGGTACAGTCCTGCACTGGAGTAATCAGAAGGAACTCAAACATGCAAAAAGGAAAGATGAAGTCATCAGGAGGAACCTGGATAGGCCTCAGGTTTCAACTGCTACTTCTCTACCCTCAAAACCCATCCAGGTGCAGCCAAGTGAGCCTCATTCAACAACAACAACAACAAAAAACCAAACAATAACCCACATTAAAATAAATAAATAAATAGGACCACTAGACCTGCAACTTACCTGGACCCTGGACTAATGGTGTAACCCAAATTTGGTAACATTCTGACTAGTGGGTCTGGAGAATAAGTTTTTTTGAAGAAATTTACACAACTTTCCCAAAAATTGACCATTTTGACACACTTCTGGTCATGTGATCGGCACGACCTCCACAAATTAACATTCATACCCTGGCCTCATGTTATAACCCAAATTTGTTAACATTCTGACTGGTGGGTCTGGAGAAGATTTTTGAAGAAATTTACCAAGTGGGCCATTTTGACCTACTTCAAGTCAAGTGACTGGAACGAGTTTTGCAATCCCCGTTACCAGTTAGGAGCGGTATATGTTACTGCCAAATTTCAGCCAGATCAGCCCAGCGGTTTGCCTGGAGAAGTCGAAATAGATGGAAAGACGGACAGTGTGCGATGACAATACCTTATCTGGAATTTCAATTCCAGACAAGCTAAAAATTAAATAATTCTGGCTGCCAGACCATGCATCCGATCAGGTTGAAATATAATAAATTTATTCCTCATCACTACTAGATGATAATTGTGGTTTCACATCGATTGGTGAAATGGTTCAAGAGAAATGTTTTATTTAAAGATTTTCGTTCAATCTAATATGGCTGCCAAACCATGTGCCCTACGATGTCATAGGTGGGAACGTTTTGTTCCTCATGGATAGGCAGTCATCGCTGAAAGGTTTCGCCGCAATCTGTTCAGCTGTTTCAGAGAAAAATATTTTTGAAGGTTTAAAATATTATATAATCTGCCAAACCACATGACCGATGACGTCATCGATTTATTTTTTGTTAACCATTTTATCCCAAGATGACCCTCAATTTTTCATACTGATCGAATGTAGCATTCTACGTATGCAATTATGACGTCACAACGAAGGCACCTATGACATCACTCAAAAATCATTCTCATTCCCCATGTGGAATACTTGCCAAGTGCCAAGTTTCAATGTTTTCCATGGTGCTGTTTGAGATAGAGGTGCAAAGTTTTTCCTTCCCCCCCCCCCCCCAACATGTCTGCCACCCTATGTGACCTTATGACATCATAATTATTAAAACATTCCACATGAGTAGTCGATCCTTTGGTGAAAATTGTGTGTCAATCCAACAAGCAGTTGCGAATAACCAGAGAGTTGGTGTCAAAGCCAACCAATGCTCGCCTGTTTATACATTTATCGTTTTTAAAAGACTAGTCGAATAATATTTTTTATAAAGCATTGCAGTGAAGTCTGATCCAAATAATTTTAAAGCAATAAATGTATTTGTATATTGTAATCAGTAAACTAGTGCACATATTAAATGAATGGCAAGCATCTAGTATAAACAGGCGAGCATTGGGTGGCTTTGACACCATCTTAGGTTGAAATTTTTTTTAAAATTAAAATCATTTGTTAATTTCAACATCACTACACCAAAGGAACCTCCATGCCAAATATCAGCATCCTCGTACAAATATTAAATGAATGGCCAAGCTTCTAAATAACTTGCACTAAAAAAACTTTAACATTTTCACGCTGACGCTGACGCTCACAGCGGGGTATCGCTATAGCTCTCTGTTCTTCGAACAGGCGAGCTAAAAACCGCTCACTTTTTGTGTGGACAAACAGAGGCAGACAGACAGGCAGACAGACAGACAGACAGACAGACCCAAATGCAATCCCTCTCCTCTGGCAAGGTTAAATATATAAAAGTACACAAAAGGAGCACACAAACTACCATGACAACAAGTGTGTTTATAGAAATATCCTTTTTCACGAGTTTCACTTCATTTTACATCCTCATTGACACTCACAGATAGACATGCAATGTGTTCGTGAAGTACAACACGCTGTCTGTTGATTAAACCCATCAGCGAAGAGACTGGCTGGCATGCCGAGTTTAACTAAAATACAATAAAATGAGCGACGTGTATCCTGATGCACGGAAAAATGAGGTGTCAGTTTCTGCAGCGTGGAAACAGGCTCTGAAAAATGTAAACAGATAAACGACAATCCACGATTTGGACCCAAAATGGTCGGGGTCATCATTTTGGTCTCACCGCTCCCCCCACGGCCCACACCGAGTGTTTACCTTTCAGGCCAAGCTTGTTCTTATCCATGGAACATTTTGCACTGTGAGGGATCATCCACTTCCCTGCTGGGCTCTGGACTGGTGTTACATTGCGCTCTTCCCAATGGATTGGCACCTACAAAACAGAGTGGAAATGACAAACGTGCAAATGCATTGTGCAACTAAAGCCGAGGACAATTCTGCTGCCTTCAACAGTCTTCCATCTTTGGTGTTAGCAAGTTTGAAATGCCAAGGTCAAAACACCTCGTTTTTAAGCAATGAAAGCTGCTTGCAGTTGCATCAACAGACCCGTCTTGTTGGTGGATCTCCAAAAGTAATATTTTGAAAATGAAAGCATCTCAGATTAATCAATATATTAAAGCAGCCGGATTTCGCCGTCCATCTGTACGTTTATTTATTTATTTAATCAATTGATTTATTTGTTTTCGCTGACACTTTACGTCTGGAACTAGGCTAGGCCTCTACAGATATGCATATCATCGAGTCCTGTCGCTTCGCTGACAGCAGTTGACCACCACAACACATATCTGATGTCCATCGGCTACGGGCTGAATGGAAGACTCTCGTCACGACGGAGGTCTGTTAGCGACGCAGCTCATGCAGAGGGCCACAGTTGGTTGGGATGCAGCTGCTTTTGAGAGAGACCAAAACAACGCAAGAGGAGAGCACCTGAGATCAGCGGGAAGAGTCCCTGAGTGTGCCAAAGCTGTGAACATTTATTTATCCAAAGCAACAAGGGCTTTGAGAGGGATACACTTACGAAGCTGAGAGGTTTTAACAGCGGTTTGCACCAGAAAGCTGCCGATAACTCTGCGTCCAGACTCCTGCACTGCTTGCCTCTAGGTTTGAAATAGACACCTCAATATTGTTTGTTATTTGTACTATCCATGAACAATTTATTACTCCTGCCTGGCCTCCATTCTTGCTGCATGAGTGGCGTTTTCACGATCGGTGCCCAAAAGGTGCATATTTCAGTAAAAGCGACGAGCGCTCAGTAAAATAACGTATGGTTTGTCATAACCAGACGCTCGGTTATACATCTGACTGGCGCACCATGCGAACACGTAACCCTCGGTCGGCTTCATGCTCTTTAACGGGGTGTCCGGAGTTAAGGCCTGTAACCCTGGTTTGGGGCGTCAAACCCAGCTGGTGGTCGGTTGACTACCCACGAGATCTGGTCATTGCCGGACCGGTCACGTGGCTACAACATTATGCAAGTGAGGTTGTTGAACTACCGTCAGTGAAGCGACAGGTTCAATGGCAGTCATTTCGAAATTTTGAACAAGGAAATAAGTTATGCCAAGCCACACATTTTTCACTGGAATTTTTGGTTAAAATTTCTGAAGGGACTTAAGTGAAGAATGTAAAGAAATTAAATGTCAGTTTGAAAGTCTCATCAAGATTTTCTTTTAAACAGATAGTGGGTTAAAATTATATATATATATATATATACATACATATATATTGTCACGGGCCGGGGGTCGGGTGAGAAGACCACCGGGGGGGGGGGGGGGGGGGGAAGCTATCTCGGGTTCCCACGGAATTGTACGCCGTCGCACACGGATAATTCCGTGACGCGGCGGGTCACTAACCGACCGTGAAGGCCAATAACTCAACCGCGTGACCTAGGGTCCTCCAGTCTATGGGTTAACAGGGTTACCCAATTAATCGCGTGATTTAATTACCGGGAACATGCCCTCGGTACGCCTTGTCCGAACCGGATCACTTTACCGGATCGGATGCAGCCGAGCGACACTGCAAGGATGTACCGGCTAAAAGGAACGGATCGTTGGGAATAAAGTCCAGCTAGGTTAGGATATGGACCATGCTGGATCAATGAAAGAAAAGACGAAAACGAGCTGGGAACATTTCTACAAAGGATTTATTAACAGGCAGGAGAGGAAAGGTATGTGGCTCTGTGAGTATAGCTTTATTGTTGTCCATAGCAGGAATAGGACGAAATGAGAGGTGCAGCAATATACAAGCACTTACAAAAGCAGACACAGAGCAGAGTTATCCCGATATAATTATTGTACAACCGTTAAACGAGGACAGGCGCCATATGACACACACACACACACACACACACACGAAGAGGAGTTAATGAAGAGAAAAAGGAGATGAGGCTAACGGTCTCTCAATGCCTTGCACGATTGCCCGATCGCACCACCAAAATGTTTTGGGGGGGATGCTCCGCTGGGCGAGACCTCCCTGACAGCTGGCACGTCGTCTCTTGCTTCGTGGCACTTCGTGCAGCTAGTCGGTCCAGAGAATGAGACGTGACCGTCAGGCGTGAAGGGAGGGACTTGGGTGGAGCCAAAAGCCAATGGGTGGAGAGAGAGGTGGAGCCAGCAGGCGAATTGGTAGGTTGTCGATCCCAAGCCAGACAGAACGAGCCATCAGGAATGAAGAAAGGAACGATGGGCAGGAACGACGATCACTCTGAAACGACACACCAGAAACGACGACAACCCGCCTCCCCCACCGCCCCGCGACCTGTCTTTTGATACATCCGGTGGTGTGGGGCGGGAGCGATGACCCGAAGCGGTGTCGTCACCCGAATCGGGTGCTCTGGTTGGGCCCCGGCCAGCACACGGGCCAGCCGCCATGACCGGAAGCGGCTCCACTCCACTTCTGGCAAGATGGTTCCAAACTGCGGAATCGTCTTGTTCCAAACCCCCATGATATGAATCGCCTTGCACTGAACCTCGTGCCATGCCCCGGCGACCCACGGTTGGTGCTGGTCAATGTGCCTGCTCCATGGTGCGCCAAGCAGCCCAAGCGATCCGGCCGCACAGCATGCCTCTGCCTGGTAGCAGCTGCATCAAGGCGGAGGTGCTGGAGGATGTCTGCCGTCCACGGGACACATTTGTTGCCGTCGTGGTGAGTGAAGACCGATGGTAAGATGTTATTCTAACCCCATGCGCAAACCCGACCAAAGATTTGTGTTACTCGTGCCCCGTTCTGTACGATGATAAAGTATCACGGGCTGCGCACGACTCCACCATTGTACATGTGGCTACCGCACTGGTCCCCCCACCATCGAGCATGGTGTTCGTGGTGATCAGAGGCGGTGGGATGCACGGTGCCAGCCCTGATCTGTGTCAGGGAATTGAGGGAAAGGATTGGATATAATTAGGTATGCAGGGTAGAGTTAAAGAAGAATATAGACATAATTATTGATGGGGATTTGGAAATGGGTTGGAAAGGGCGCGGCCGCATGCGCTTTGCAAGTTGTCAGCATTCATGGTGCAATTTCTTCCATCACCTCGGTCCGTGTTCCGTGTGGCATGGGCGTCCTGTTGGGTCCGCCTTCTATCCAGTGGGTGGAAATTACCGCTGCACGTGCATTTGGCAGACTGTGATTTCTGAAGAGGGGTGTCCGGCGTAATGTCTGCTTGGCCTTCGCTGAGGACCCATCTCACAGCGAAGGGAGCATGTGGCTGGGATTTACTCAGGAATAAGAGTAAAATGAAATCAGAGATATAATCAGACCGAGCTATGAAGTTTACACAACGCACTGTCCCGTTGTCCCGCCAGACAAAAGGGAAGGGACTGTCTGAACGTATATTAATGGAATAACTGTCTAGGGACCGCTGTTGGATGGTTGCGGTTCCCAGAACCGTAATATATATACATATATATATATACATACATATACATATACATATACATGACAATTTGCCAACTCTTCGCCAAAGGACATGGTGGAGTCTTCAACATCCACCCCATGATGCTTGAAAAAAAGGTTCCCAGCTCGATGTCCAACTGAGGGATGAGGCCCTTTGAGATACCATACCCTGCATACAAAGTACAATTCCCACAGTTTGGAATCTGTCTGAGAAGCAAAGGTTAGCACACTCCCTCTGTACCATCCTGTCAGGACATATATTTAATAACAAATGCAAAACAGAAATTCTGCCTTGAAGAGCACGTCCTGAAACATTTTATCAAACAAGTAGCACAATAGCTGCTCTTCGCCTTAAAATCGAATTGACTCGTGCAGAAATTACCTCAAGTGTACACTGGCATGAGATACAATTCGGCCATGAAAGGTCAGGTCAGGTATGGGAGCATGTGCCGGAGCATCGAGTCACCACGTTCACTTTCCGCCAATACTCAAGGGGCCATCCTGGAGTATTGGCCATCCCCATCTCCTTGAGATGCCGACTAACTTGCTGCAACCACAAGGCACGTGGTCGGCCCATTGGCCTCCTTCACCCATGAGGCTCTCTCACAGAGAGAATCTGGTGAGCAGGATCAGCGTCAGAAAAACGAGCCACATGTCCATACAGCCGCAGCTGTCGGTCACGGTCTATACATGCAACAAATCGCATCCGAAGCACTTTCAGCAAAAGCTCAAACCACAGTGTCATCAGCGATAGCCAATGATTCTCCAAGGAGATCTGATACTGAAGGAGTTAGGTCTTTGTCTCAGATCCTTGGTTAAAGTCCAAGTCTCACATCCATAGAGCAAGACTGGAAGCACCAAAGGCTTAAAGACTTGCACTTTCGTCCTCCTAAATGGGTACCGACAGCACCACACCGTATGATCAAGTGAATCCATGTCTCACCAGATGTCTATAGACCTCTCGTGTACAACATGCGGAGACATCAATATCACTGCTAAGGTAAGTGAATCTTTCTGTGACCTGAACATCCTCGCCACAAACAGGTACAGACAAGATAGCAGCATCCAAGACGTCATTGAAAGCCTGGATCTTTGTTTTGACCCAGGAGACCCATAATCCCAGCAGCTCTGACTACTCATTCAGCACCTGCAGGGCCCCATCAAGATATACAGTCTCTGCAAAGATGACTGCAAAATCTGCAATATCAAAGTCAGAGATCTTGACATTCCCAAATGATGCACTGCAACATGATCCCTCAGACATCCTCCCCAGAATCCAGTCCAGACAAGCACTGAAGAGTGTGGGGTCCAGTACACACCCGACAAACTCCAGTAACAACAAAATAAGTCCGAGATGGAACCACCACACCCCACAGCACTCAGTGCCAAATTATGGTTCAGAAATCAGATTGATCAGTTATGATGGCACCTCACGAAGACTGAGAATCCTCCAGACCACATACCGATTCACTGAACTGAACACTGCAGAGATCAACATTGGCTACAAGACGCCCCTGCTGAAACTATCCTCTGCGTACGGGGAGGACCCAAAGAGCAAAGGCCCAGTTAATCGTTGACCTCTTCAGTGTAAAGCCAGAATGCTTTGGGGTACTGGTGCTCAAGCATATGGTGGCGAACCCAATCAATAATTATCTGAGCAAAGATCTTGCCAGGCACTGAGAGCAGCGTCACCCATCGGTGATAGTTGCAGCCCTGGCAATCATCCTTCCCTTTCCAGAGAGACTCCAGTAACAACTGCAAGAAGGCCCTCTTCCAGTCAGTTGGGATGATGCCTGTGCTCCAAAGTTGATACAATAAGCCTGTTGACAGTATTGACAAATTGAGCACTCAGGTCGACCCTGCACAGTTCTGGAGCATCCTCCAGCGACCATCAATGAACATATGGTCAATCTTCTTTGCCACACTGCCAGCGTTGGAAAACCATATCCAGCGATGTGGCTGTGGGCACTGAAACCATGAACTAGCCACCCGGAGTCCACAACATCTTGTGAAGTCAAGGAACTTGGTGCTATTCTGGTTCTCAGTTCCAGACCCATGGGGACCAACAGGTCTCAACCATCTCAATCAGTGCCAGTCAATGCATTGAAATCCCCCATGACTCAAAGAGTATCTCACCTGGGACACCAATCAACCAGACTTGAGCACAGCACAGAATGCCTCCTTCACAGCAAGATCACTCCCTTCAGTTGGAGAATGTACAGAGACCAGAGAAATGACACCCAAAGAGTGACGAATCCTCACTCATAATTCGCTCGTTGACCATTGTTACCTCAACTATCATGGGAGTCAGCTTATTGAACACAGCTGCACAACTCCTTGGTTATGGTCACCATCAAAGCAACCAGACCAGTCATAGGTGTAACCACTCGCGATTATCTCACCACTATCCAGTCTCCGAACCTCAGAGTGTGCTGCAATACTGATGTTTCAACGCTGGAGCTCAGGTGATCATCCTCTCAGTGTGAGGACATTCCAGGCACCCTCCTGAAGAGAGCACCTCAAGCTAACCCAGGGATACTGCAGTCTGGTGCATGACACCTCAGCACCACCCCGACACATTCTACCGCATCCTGACCCAGCAAGTTTTCCCGTGGTTTTCCTCCCATCAAAGAATGGGGCTCTCAAAGGCTTTGCCCCAATCCCATCATCCGGTGAGCTACCCTGTGCAGCTGCTTAGGAGTTACTTTCAAGGAATGGTTTTTATCTCATTTGGAATTTACATTCCAGGTAAGGTATTGTCATCATGATCCGTCAGTCTCCTTTTTTGACTTCTCCGGCCAAACCGCTGGGCTGATCCGGCTGAAATTTGGCAGCAACATTCCTCTCGTGACTGGCAACAGGAATTGCAAAGCTCGTTCCGGTGACATGACCAAGTCGGTCAAAATGGCCAATTTGCTAAATTCCTTCAAAAATCTTCTTCTTCAGACCCACCAATCAGAATGCCACCAAATTTGGGTTACAACATTAGGATAGGGTCCTGATCACGTGACCAGAAGTTATCGAAATGGCGGTCACACAAATTCCTTCTTCAGATCCACCAGTCAGAATGCTACCAAATCTGGGTTGCAACATGAGGGTAGGGATTTTAATTATATTGTGGCAGTCATGCAGATCATGTGACCAGAAAGGGGTCAAAATGGCTGACTTGGTCAACATCACTTCCCAGAGAAGTCATCTTTATGACCGCATATTCTCTGCACTCAGCAGGGCAATCGAGGAAGAATTTCCTCCTCCCCATGGATGCCAACCCAACCTATGGGGTTTTTCCGGTGTTTTATCCATCAAATGCTGAGCGGCAAGCAAGGAAGCAGCACGTACCATTTTAAAATTATTTGGTTATGACTCAGCAAGGGTTTGAATCGTCGACCTCTCAGACTCAGAGTGGACACTCTAACCACATTGTATACTAGCAAATACAACCAGTCACTTAGCTGACAGGTATATTAAGGGAGGATGGAATAAGAAGGGGGGGGGGACAGCTTGTTACGACTTTTACTTTCTCTAGACAGTCAAGTTCGCTCATCTTTTCAGCACACCGGCACGAGCCGACACAAATCTAGATGACAGCAGAAAATAAATAAAGTCATCACGACAGCGGACGGCTCGTCCAGTGGTTGATCCGAGGATCTCACCAAACCGTCCTATTGGTAGTGGCAAAGGGCGGTGTGTACAAAGGGCAGGGACTTGATCAACGCAAGCTGAAGACTTGCGCTTTCTTGGAATTCCTCACGAGGAGGGCAAGGTAAGGTAAGGCAGTGTGAGAGGAGGGCAAGGGAAGGTAAGGGAAGGTAAGGCAGCGAGAGAGGAGGGCAAGGGAAGGGGTCTGTCCGAAGATAGAGAGATGGGTGGGGTAATGGAGGTACGAGAGTTAGCAGAGAATGTTATACTTTATGAACAAAAAACACACCACACACACCAACAGGTGGAAAAACAATTTGGCTCTAATTGGGAAAACACGTTAATAAGATGAACGGCTTGGAAATCGGGCATTATTAGATGTGTTTCGCTTTGAAACGAACAAAGAGAAAGCGTGCAGAGCTGTATAAAATATCCAATTGCTTTAGAAACAGTCACACGGATAAAAGAAAATGTGATCGCTCGTAGGCTGTTGGGGTTAAAAATTAAAACCTCCAAGAAATATGATGAAAGTTTGCCACCACGGTGCCTGCGCAACCAGGCACGCACGTGCATGCACACACACAGTCCCTAAATTACAGATCCAAATATACCCATAAATGTACCTCTACCTTGCAGCATCTGCCAACTGGACATCCCGGTCGGGGAAGGAACTGTGGATAGGTCATACGTGTAAAGTTTCGCTTTGACCTGTTCAGCCATTTCAGAGAAGATTTTTGTAAGTTTTTTTTTAAATTTTATTTTAAAACAATATGGCTGCCGAATCACCGTTTTTTCATCATCACAATCATCACAAGATTGTTTTTTTTAATTTTATTTTAAAACAATATGGCTGCCGACCGATAGTCGTCCAAACAAAAAAATATATATATATATATATACAGTAAAACTTTTAAATCGTGGCCGTTGGGGTCCATAAAATAAAAATCCCCGGTTTAGACGATCCTTGGATCCGTCAATAATATTAAGAAAACCACGAATAATATTAATAAAATATAATCTTGTACCAACGGACCGTGGATAGGGAGTACAAGTGAACCAGTCGAAGACAGCCTTGTCCAACGCTGGATCCTGAGCCTTCCTGGCTCTCTTGCGGCTCAGCCCGCTCTCCTCGTCGAGTTCCTGCACAAAGGAGCGAGGGTTGGCCTCCTTCACCCATCCTCTCAAGGTACACTCTTGTACCCTAGTTTCCCTGGATATCTTAGCTTTACTCTCCTTCCCAGAAACAATCCTGTCCACTAGCAAAAGTTTTTCGGAAACAGTTCTGGATGTGTGCTTCCTCTTTTCCCCCGGCATGTTGACCGATGACGTCACAGCAATGTTGGAGGGAGATGAAGAAGCTAGCTTCGTGTTGAAAAGGCTGTAGAAAGCTGTAGAATGGTCGTAGAATCGCGGATAATCAATGTGTGGTCTGTAGTAAGTAGTCTAAGGTTATGATTGAGATGGATTTGGCCTGAGGTTTTATACAGAAGAGGTGAGAGCGAGTTTATGACACCCCCACCTCAGATTCGCTCACCGCGTGTCAAAAGGACTTAATTGTTGGGTTAAACGGCGGATTAAGGGCTTAAACGCAGATTATAGCAGGTGTCGGCGGGTTAGCGAACATATGTCAATGATTTGACAAGCCATTGTGTGTTTTACACCAACATCCGCGCATTCACACTTGTACAACGGTTCAGACCGCGGTTGAGATCAAACCACATTTCCCCAAAAATACTACTATTTCATGTTAAAATTTTTGGGGTCCATGGTGGCCCGCGGATTAGCCGATTTCGCGGTTAAAAAGGCCGCCAATTAAGGGTTTTACTGTATGTATATATATATATGGATCATTTATCCCTAGATGACCCTCAAAAATTTTCATACTAATCGGATGTAGCGTTCTACATATGCAATAATGACGTCATAAAAAAAATAAACAAATAAATAAAATAAAAATAAAGTTAAATAAAATCACTCATTCCCTACGAGTACTTGCTATGTGCCAAGTTTCAATTTTTTCCTTGGTGCAGTTTCAGAGCTGCAGAGGTCCAAAGTTTTTCTGACATGGCTGTCACGTCACGTGACCTATGACGTCATGATTATTAAAACATTCTGCATGAGTAGTCACACCAATGGTGAAAATTGACTTAATCCGACAAGCAGTTGCAGAGAAAAACACAAAAGTTCTGTGTGGACAAAGACAGACAAACAAACGGACCCAAAACAAACAAAACCTCTCCTTCTGCGAGGGTAAAGGCGCTGTCACACCTTGACGATTTAGCCAGCGTATGCCGCCTTATGAAAAATTTGTCTAAAACGCTGGCACAAGGAGAGATAACCATGAACCAGCCCACCCTAAGTGCCATGACTTTTGCAAGTAAGGAACTTAGTGCTATTCTGGTCATAGTTCCTGACCATGGGGACCAACACACACCTTAATAACATCCTATCAGTTCAGTCGATGCATTGAAATCCCCAAGACTAGAAGTGTATCTTGTCTGGGCACTGATCAACCACGCTCGAGCGTGGCGTAGATGCTCTTCACGGTGAAGATCACTCGCCTCAGTCGGAGCATAAACAGAGACCAGGGAAATGACACTAAGGGTGACGAATCCTTATCTCATAATCGCTCGTTGACCGGTGTTACCTCAATTATCATTGGGTCAGCTTTTGGACACAGCTACAGCAACTCCTTGGTATGGTAACATCAGAGCGACCAGACCATGTAGGTGTACCACCCACCATTATCTCGCGTAATCCGGTCTCCGAACTCAGGAGAGCTGCAATCCGATGTCCAAACGTTTGAGCTCGATGATAAAAGAGACAGTGATCACCCTCTCTTAGGATAGACATTCCAGGCACCCACCGAAGGACGCCTCAGGTTAACCCAAGGAGACCGCCGTCTGGTGGACACACCTCAGCACACCGAACACTCCCGCAATCTGACCAGGATGTTACCCGTGGTTTCCCTCTATCATCAAAGATTGGGGTCCTGAAGGCTTTGCCCCAATCCCGTCATCCGGTGAGCTGCCCTGCGAAGGGAAGCTGGCAAGGAGGTACTCCCACGGAGTGGGTTTTCAGATTTTTTTGGCGTTTTTGTGTTTGCGGAACGAAGGGTTTTACGGTGGCCGGAGTGCAAATCCTGCCACCAACCCCTAATAAAAAAGTAACCCAACTGCAGGAGACGTCCGCAGACACAGTTGGGCACTAGATATGGTGGCCGTTGGCTCACAAGGAGCTCTCCGCCCTTGGACAGGTTTTGTTTTTAATCCTGCTGGGTGTCATATTCCAAACACCCTCCTCACCAGAAACCGGTGGGGGAGACGTTTAGTCGCCGGACAACCCGACATGGAACGGTTAGTACAGGTTTACATGGTACGCTGTAGCAGTCACAGATCTTACCTGACTGATCCCAGAATCCAGTCCAGACAAGCACTGAAGAGTGTGGGGTCCAGTACACACCCGACAACTCCAGTAACAACAAAATAAGTCCGAGATGGAACCACCACCCCCAGCACTCAGTGCCAAATTATGGTTCAGAAATCAGATTGATCAGTTATGTGGCACCTCACGAAGACTGAGAATCCTCCAGACCACATACCGATTCACTGAACTGAACACTGCAGAGATCAACATTGGCTACAAGACGCCCCTGCTGAAACTATCCTCTGCGTCGGGGAGGACCCAAAGAGCAAGGCCCAGTTAATCGTTGACCTCTTCAGTGTAAAGCCAGAATGCTTTGGGGTACTGGTGCTCAAGCATATGGTGGCGAACCCAATCAATAATTATCTGAGCAAAGATCTTGCCAGGCACTGAGAGCAGCGTCACCATCGGTGATAGTTGCAGCCCTGGCAATCATCCTTCCCTTTCCAGAGAGACTCCAGTAACAACTGCAAGAAGGCCCTCTTCCAGTCAGTTGGGATGATGCCTGTGCTCCAAAGTTGATACAATAAGCCTGTTGACAGTATTGACAAATTGAGCACTCAGGTCGACCCTGCACAGTTCTGGAGCATCCTCCAGCGACCATCAATGAACATATGGTCAATCTTCTTTGCCACACTGCCAGCGTTGGAAAACCATATCCAGCGATGTGGCTGTGGGCACTGAAACCATGAACTAGCCACCCGGAGTCCACAACATCTTGTGAAGTCAAGGAACTTGGTGCTATTCTGGTTCTCAGTTCCAGACCCATGGGGACCAACAGGTCTCAACCATCTCAATCAGTGCCAGTCAATGCATTGAAATCCCCCTGACTCAAAGAGTATCTCACTGGGACACCAATCAACCAGACTTGAGCACAGCACAGAAGCCTCCTTCACAGCAAGATCACTCCCTTCAGTTGGAGAATGTACAGAGACCAGAGAAATGACACCCAAAGAGTGACGAATCCTCACTCATAATTCGCTCGTTGACCATTGTACCTCAACTATCATGGGAGTCAGCTTATTGAACACAGCTGCACAACTCCTTGGTTATGGTCACCATCAAAGCAACCAGACCAGTCATAGGTGTAACCATCGGATTATCTCACCACTATCCAGTCTCCGAACTCGAGTGTGCTGCAATACTGATGTTTCAACGCTGGAGCTCAGGTGATCATCCTCTCAGTGTGAGGACATTCCAGGCACCCTCCTGAAGAGAGCACCTCAAGCTAACCCGGATACTGCAGTCTGGTGCATGACACCTCAGCACCACCCCGACACATTCTACCGCATCCTGACCCAGCAAGTTTTCCCGTGGTTTTCCTCCCATCAAAGAATGGGGCTCTCAAAGGCTTGCCCCAATCCCATATCCGGTGAGCTACCCTGTGCAGCTGCTTAGGAGTTACTTTCAAGGAATGGTTTTTATCTCATTTGGAATTTACATTCCAGGTAAGGTATTGTCATCATGATCCGTCAGTCTCCTTTTTTTGACTTCTCCGGCCAAACCGCTGGGCTGATCCGGCTGAAATTTGGCAGCAACATTCCTCTCGTGACTGGCAACAGGAATTGCAAAGCTCGTTCGGTGACATGACCAGTCGGTCAAAATGGCCAATTTGCTAAATTCCTTCAAAATCTTCTTCTCAGACCACCCAATCAGAATGCCACCAAATTTGGGTTACAACATTAGGATAGGTCCTGATCACGTGACCAGAAGTTATCGAAATGGCGTCACCACAATTCCTTCTTCAGATCCACCAGTCAGAATGTCCCAAATCTGGGTTGCAACATGAGGGTAGGGATTTTAATTATATTGTGGCAGTCATGCAGATCATGTGACCAGAAAGGGGTCAAAATGGCTGACTTGGTCAACATCACTTCCCAGAGAAGTCATCTTTATGACCGCATATTCTCTGCACTCAGCAGGGCAATCGAGGAAGAATTTCCTCCTCCCATGGATGCCAACCCAACCTATGGGGTTTTTCCGGTGTTTTATTCCATCAAATGCTGAGCGGCAAGCAAGGAAGCAGCACGTACCATTTTAAAATTATTTGGTTATGACTCAGCAAGGGTTTGAATCGTCGACCTCTCAGACTCAGAGTGGACACTCTAACCACATTGTTACTAGCAAATACAACCAGTCCTTAGCTGACAGGTATATTAAGGGAGGATGGAATAGGAAGGGGGGGGGGGGGACAGCTTGTTAGACTTTTACTTTCTCTAGACAGTCAAGTTCGCTCATCTTTTCAGCACCCGGCACGAGCACACAAAATCTAGATGACAGCAGAAAATAAATAAAGTCATCACGACAGCGGACGGCTCGTCCAGTGGTTGATCGAGGATCTCACCAAACCGTCCTATTGGTAGTGGCAAAGGGCGGTGTGTACAAAGGGCAGGGACTTGATCAACGCAAGCTGAAGACTTGCGCTTGCTTGGAATTCCTCAGAGGAGAGGGCAAGGTAAGGTAAGGCAGTGTGAGAGGAGGGCAAGGGAAGGTAAGGGAGGTAAGGCAGCGAGAGAGGAGGGCAAGGGAAGGGGTCTGCCCGAAGATAGAGAGATGGGTGGGGTAATGGAGGTATGAGAGTTAGCAGAGAATGTTATACTTTATGAACAAAAAAACACACCACACACACCAACAGGTGGAAAAACAATTTGGCTCTAATTGGGAAAACACGTTAATAAGATGAACGGCTTGGAAATCGGGCATTATTAGATGTGTTTCGCTTTGAAACGAACAAGAGAAAGCGTGCAGAGCTGTAATAAAATATCCAATTGCTTTAGAAACAGTCACACGGATAAAGAAAATGTGATCGCTCGTAGGCTGTTGGGGTTAAAAATTAAAACCCAAGAAATATGATGAAAGTTTGCCACCACGGTGCCTGCGCAACCAGGCACGCACGTGCATGCACACACACGTCCCTAAATTAAGATCCAAATATACCCATAAATGTACCTCTACCTTGCAGCACTCTGCGACTGGACATCCCGGTCGGGGAAGGAACTGTGGATAGGTCATACGTGTAAAGTTTCGCTTTGACCTGTTCAGCCATTTCAGAGAAGATTTTGTAAGTTTTTTTTTAAATTTTATTTTAAACAATATGGCTGCCGAATCACGTGACCGATAGTCGTCCAAACAAAAAATATATATATTATATACAGTAAAACTTTTAAATCGTGGCCGTTGGGGTCCATAAAATAAAAATCCCCGTTTAGACGATCCTTGGATCCGTCAATAATATTAAGAAAACCACGAATAATATTAATAAAATATAATCTTGTACAACGGACCGCGGATGGGAGTACAAGTGAACCAGTCGAAGACAGCCTTGTCCAACGCTGGATCCTGACCTTCTGGCTCTCTTGCGGCTCAGCCCGCTCCTCCGTCGAGTTCCTGCACAAAGGAGCGAGGGTTGGCCTCCTTCACCCATCTCTCAGGTAACTCTTGTACCTAGTTTCCCTGGATATTTAGCTTTACTCTCTTCCCAGAAACAATCCTGTCCACTAGCAAAGTTTTTCGGAAACAGTTCTGGATGTGTGCTTCCTCTTTTCCCCGGCATGTTGACCGATGACGTCACAGCAATGTTGGAGGGAGATGAAGAAGAAGCTAGCTTCGATGTTTGAAAAGGCTGTAGAAAGCTGTAGAATGGTCGTAGAATCGGGATAATCAATGTGTGGTCTGTAGTAAGTAGTCTAAGGTTATGATTGAGATGGATTTGGCCTGAGGTTTTATACAGAAGAGGTGAGAGCGAGTTTATGACACCCCCCCACTCAGATTCGCTCACCGCGTGTCAAAAAGGACTTAATTGTTGGGTTAAACGGCGGATTAAGGGCTTAAACCGCAGATTATAGCAGGTGTCGGCGGTTAGCGAACATATGTCAATGATTTGACAAGCCATTGTGTGTTTTTACACCAACATCCGCGCATTCACACTTGTACAACGGTTCAGACCGCGGTTAGATCAAAGACCCACATTCCCAAAAAAATACTACTATTTCATGTTAAAATTTTGGGGTCCATGGTGGGCCCGCGGATTAGCCGATTTCGCGGTTAAAAAGGCCGCAATTAAGAGGGTTTTACTGTATGTATATATATTGGATCATTTTATCCCTAGATGACCCTCAAAATTTTCATACTAATCGGATGTAGCGTTCTACATATGCAATAATGACGTCATAAAAATAAAACAAATAAATAAAATAAAAATAAAGTTAAATAAAATCACTCATTCCCTACGAGTACTTGCTATGTGCCAAGTTTCAATTTTTTCCTTGGTGCAGTTTCAGAGCTGCAGAGGTCCAAAGTTTTTCTGACATGGCTGTCACGTCACGTGACCTATGACGTCATGATTATTAAAACATTCTGCATGAGTAGTCACACCAATGGTGAAAATTGACTTAATCCGACAAGCAGTTGCAGAGAAAAACACAAAAGTTCTGTGTGGACAAAGACAGACAAACAAACGGACCCAAAACAAACAAAACCTCTCCTTCTGCGAGGGTAAAGGCGCTGTCACACCTTGACGATTTAGCCAGCGTATGCCGCCTTATGAAAAATTTGTCTAAAACGCTGGCACACGTCGAATACGTTATGGGTAGTTTTCATAACATTAAGAGCACGCTGAAAAACGCTGCATACGTCGTAGTACTTTTGCGGTTGTCCTCAAATTTTAGCATGCTTGAAATTTTACGACGTATGCCAGCGTATGACTCACACGTTCCGCTACGCTGGCCATAAGTTGTAGGCAACGTTATGCGATCGTTGACACACGTTACTTGCAAGTTACTCATAGTCGAAACACGTCGAGGTAATGCTTAGCGTACCCAAACTTATTTCTAACCTATGAGTAACGTGCTTTGAACCTATGTGTACGTACCTCCAACGCATATTGACGTATGTAATTGACGTCTTCCGGACGACCACAGAACTTACTGAACGTGTTTCTAATTTACAGCTACCGTATAATGGCGTATTGGACAGCGTTTAAAAAAAAAAAAAAAAAACAATAACTTCCGATATTTCGTCACGTGCCGTTACGTCACGTCCGATTGCCTCTTCAGTTTGCTCATGTCTTATTCTTAGTTCCTCCTCTGTGAATATTTTCTGTTTGAGGATATTGTCACATCGACGTCGAAACTTAAAAGCAAATGTCCAAATATATTTTAAAATTCGTGATAGACAAAAAAAATAATAATAAAAAACACAACAACTTCAGATATTTCGTCACGTGCCTTCACGGAGCCAAGGGAGAAAAAGAAAATGTGCCTTGACGGAGAAAACAAGTTTCGGGTATGTTAAACATTACCGCGACGTGTTTCGACTTATGAGTAACTTACAAGGAACTTGTGTCGATGTGTGTCAACAATCGCATATCGTGCCTACAACTTATTCACGCGTAGCGGAACGTGTGAGCCATATGGCGAGTACGTCGTAAAATTTTCAGCATGCTTGAAATTACACACGTACTAAAGTACACACGAAATATGACAGCGTACTTCATCGTTTTTCAGCGTGCTCTTAAAGTATACACAACTTACCCATACGTATTCGACGTGTGCCAGCGTTTTAGACACATTTTTCATAGGTCGGCATACGCTGGCTAAATCGTAAAGTTGTGACTGCGTGGTTGACACTTCCAATTCTCAGGGGTTTGATTTAAATCGCGGTGCGGCAGGTTTTAAACAGGCTACGCCACGAGTTCGTCGGCGATACGTGCAGCGCCTATGCCTAAGTTAAACTATCGTTGGCATATTGTGAACGCCGACAACAGGCTAAGCATTCGTTTGTATAAGTTATCTATAAGACAACGAACGTTCTGTGCCCGTTACTAATATGTTATGCATACGACCAACACGTTATGAATACGACCAAAACTTAAAAAAAAAAACATCAAAATTTCAGCTGTAACGCCA
>CM068959.1:111820570-111837684 GCA_035128595.1 Eptatretus atami
GAAGTTGGAGCGCTAAATTAACGATTCTCAGACAGTCCGTATGGCATGGCGTCTCGTCTGGACGGGAGGCCGGGGCATGCCGCGTTTCGCAGCGGCTTGTTCAGCGAACTTTCTGAGTTTTTTGACTGAGCTTCCATATGTCTCTTTGCCCCTACCGCTGGATAGAGAAGACCCCTACCCCCCCCCCCCATGATTTTATTTGCAAATCTGAACGAAGACACAGAGACCAACTTGCGCAATGAAAAAGTCGGATTTCCGCTTTCGGCGGAAATTTGACATCCCCTGCCGGTACCGGATGTGTACTTCTAAACATACGGTACGTATATTGTCAGCTTCCGGCATAAACAGTTTCGCGGATGCTCACCGTGTGAACACATCATTCCCTGCGAGTCATTTACCAAGAACGAAACACAACAGCATCTATTGATGTGTCCAGTAATTACAATAACAAAATGTCACAGAGTCATAACAGATGTGTCCAGTCGTCACATACGGCAAACATTGAGCGCATCTTAGGGTAAATCACATCTTGCTACAAACAGACCATCTGAGCTGTTACATATTAAAATGCTCAGGATAATCTGCCTGTAGATGCAAAAGACGTCATGTCCTGTGAGTTTAGAATGGAAACATTCAGCAAATCTATAGGTGTAAATAGCAGTGAGCTACATATGGACCACGTACACATTGACATCGTCCCACATCTATTATCAGCTGCCGAATACAGATCACCTGTAAAATCCCCCACAAAACAATGCCAGACTACTCACCCCTCATGCAGTTACCCACAATGCATGCGTCAATCTCATAGGAGAGCGCTGCCTCCATGGACCACGACCGTGTCCAAGGCATGCCTGCAGAACTTGCGAGCCTCATCGAGGGAAAGGGGTACCGGCTGGTGCAGATCTTTTACTGCTGATGAGACCGGCTGTTTTGGAAAAAAGATGCCGACCAGAACGTTCATCTCTCAGCGTGAGAGTAAAGCAGCCGGCTTCAAGGCCGCAAAAGGACCGGGTATCTTCTCTGTGCAAACGTCGAATGAGGGCTCATGGTGAAGCTCATGATACTCTTCCATTGCCTGAACCCACGTACGCTAAAAAAAAACAAAAAATAAACAGGTGTCTGCCCGTGTGCACTCTGGAGGGTAAACAGGAAGACGTGGGTGACGTCTGCAGGTGAAACAGGAAGACTGGGTCGATGTTCTGAAGGTGAACAGGAAGAACGTGGGTGACGTCTGGAAGGTGACACAGGAAGACGGCGGTGACGTCTGAAGTGAACCAGGAAGACTGTGGGGTGACGTCTGAAGTGAACAGGAAAGACGTGGGGTGACGTCTGAACTTTATGGACTGGATCCATACCATTTTGTCTCCCAGGGTGGGCGACGACGGTACCTGCAGGAAAGAACCTTCGCTTCAAGGTCATCCTGCGCTGCTATGAACAACGCTCGACGGACAAAAAAACTGAAACAGCGCATCTCATCCTCAAATTCTCATTTTGACAAACTTACGTGTGATGTGCTGTGTTTTGTTTTAAAGCGAGATAATAAGAAATTGAAACAGTACATCATGTTTTCTTTTTTTTCGATTCGCGGTATGGTATGGTTAAAGGACTTTAAAATGCATTCTTCAATAAATTTGAAAATGGTACCTGGTGTTGTCGTTTTCTATTTGTAAGCATCTTTAACGAAACTGTAATTGTGCATTCGTGGTCAAAAACATTTTAAACTTTAAAAACTTTCCCCTTTGAACCAGAAAAGTTATCCCCCTTGTCCCCATTGTATCAATGACAAAACACTTGCAGATTTTCCTCTATTTCCACAGCATTTTCGCGAGATTTTCCCCGACATTCGCGGGTCGGGAAATCCCCGAAACCTATCCCTTCCCTCGCACCCCATTTCCCATTGAAACAATGCCCCCACATTTGCAGGCTTTTCCCGGAACATATCCCCCACGAATGTCAGGGTCCTGGTGTATATGGAAACCATTTAAACCCATTTCAGTGGTTACTAGGAGACAAGAAAGGAGGTAAAAAAAAACACACTTCATAAAGTGTTTGAATATTTGAACAGTTCGATCCAGTGGTGAGTGGGTGGTTGTGTTTGTTGGTGGACATGTTGTATTTAAGGTAAGATGGACATGATTTAATGTATTATTATACAATAGAATGTGTGATGGGAGTTTTAACAATGGGATAATACATTAAATCCTACAGCCAGTAGAGTCTGTTTTGTGATGTTGCATTGATGGGTTGACCGACTGCCTGGACACAAATGAGGTCGTGGATCTACTGATGTAGATCAGTGACCAAAGTTGTGGATCTGCCATTTAGAGAGGTTCTGGGCTGAAAGGATCGAAACCCCGAGGAAGAACGGTGCCCAGCTGATGATCCATGCAGTCGGAAAACCATTAATTTGCTTATTACAGGTCAAGGTTCTTACTTTGGGTAAGGGAACCATGTTTTGAGGGTAACATCATTTACAGAAATCCTTTAAATTATATATTTCAGGAATAGCCGATACTGCACAAGTGTGTTTGTGTGTTACCTTTGCGGCGTCAAATATCCTGACAACAGCAGCGGAAATTTCCGGGCCGATTCCGTCGCCAGGTATTAAAGTCACAGTGCGGGCCTGCCAAAGAAAATCGCTTTTCATAAATACCATTTATGTTTAACAGCAACAATTAGGTATTATAATCACCTGAAAACAATCAGCAACAATCACAAAATAAATGCAGATAATACGTTTAATCAACCGGTTGATAATATGCACACCTTTGTGCGCTAACCGCTTTCAGTAGACAACGTAAAGCTGATGTTTCGGGCATCAAGCTTTATAGCTAACGCCAATCGCACCTTGCAAAACAGGATTGACTGCAAGTATACTCTGGATACTTCTCGGCCCGATGAAGGTTTAACACGGAAATTGTCAAGTTGAATTCCCTCTCGGGGGGGGGGGGGGGGGGGGGGGGGGGGAGTTATGAAAATAATACCTTTGTCAACCTGCAGTTTGATAAAAAATATCCGAACTGTCCATCACACAGACCGACATAGTCATCATGTCACTAATGCATGATCTATGCAGAGTGTTGGTGTTGCCAAGCAGTTACTTGGCTAACAATGCATGATCGGGGTAACCACCACCACCCCCCCCCCCAGTGCTATCCGAATGCTGAGGGTAAAAATTAAAACCAACTGTATTTCTTTCTGGATGGCCTTGACGTCAATACGTTCCAATGTTCGCAAATGCAGCCGAGTCATCAGAAGTTTTGAACGCATGTAAGTCCATGTGCGGTATTAAAATTGTAACAGCCTTTTTCGATTTATTCATTTTTTGGTACACACTATCACAGCTTCGTTATATATCTACCAATATAATAATTTTATTTTCCGTAATAAATGGGTGTATTTACATTCCACCCTAACGAGCAGGGAGCGGCAAAGCTGCTTATCTCACATGACGACAATAGCAGCGCCAATGATCGGCGTTTATTGGGAAGTTTTTGCAGGAAATATTTAAGAAAAGAATTTATTTAATTCCACGGTGGCTTGCAAACAATTGAGGGATCCTTTGTATATTATATAGCCTACATAGGCAAGAGTAATAGTGGTACGAGGTGTGTTCACAAAGTATCCAACCTTAATTTTTCGTGCGTAACAATGAAGCTAGGGAGCGTGGTTTGCTGGCACATATGTAGGCGATCCTAATCCGTATGCGTGAATATTTTCCCACCGCAGAAGCTGGTAGTCGCCGACAGACCGCCGATGAGTGAGGAAGTGTAAACGTGAGCGCCGTCGATTTTCGTTTTTGACAAAATGACAGAAAAACTTGACGAACGTGCTGCATCAAATTTTTGTGTAAAGCTTGGCGATTCCCAAAGTGGAAACGATCCGCAAGATTCGAACAGGCTTCGGGAAACGAAGCATGGGCAACCACACAGATAAAAGAGTGGTACAAAAACCACTTCAAATGATGGTCGCACATCAGTGGAAAGTGAAGCACGTTTGGGTAGGCCCTCAAGCATCCCAAAATGAATTGTCATTGACGCAAGTGAGGACCCTGCTGATCGCAGGATCGTCGAATCACGATCAGAGAAGTTGCAGACGAGGCGGGCGTCAGCATTGGATCCGTTCATCCATTGTGACGAGGAATTTGGGCCTAGAGGAAAATCTTCAGACGAAGTTCGTGGCCAAAGCTGCTAACGATTGAGCAGAGAGCAACTCCGTTTGGAGAATCGTACAGGACATGCTGGAGACTGTGAACAGTGATTCCCAACTCCTTCACACAGTGATCCTGGGCGATGAGACACAGTGATCGCGTCATTTTGTCAAAAACGAAAATCCGACGGCGCTCAACTTACACTTCTCACTCATCGGGGCGTCTGTCGGCGACTGACACTTCTGCAGGCGGGAAAATATTCACGCATACGGAATTAGGACGCCTACATACGTGCACCAAATACCACGCCTCCCTAGCTTCATTTGTTTACGCACGAAAAATAAGGTTGGATACTTTTTGAACACAACCTCATATATATATATATATATATATGCCCACCTGAAAAAAATTATACACAAGCTGAAAATTTCAGGAAAGATGCCTATTGGGTATATTAACGTAATAAAAAGGCCGCCGAAAACCCCTTGTCCTTTTTTCAAAGATGGCCGCCATTTTTTTTTGTATCATATCTTAACAAGTAGACAATGGTAGAAATCGCAAACAAAGTGTCGAAACATAGGTTTTCAAATACAAGCAAGTCTATAAAATCATTATTCACATGATTAAAACACTCCAAAATATCAAACGCAAAGAATGGCGGCCAGTATGGGGCCAAATATGGCCGCTGTTCTCAATTTCATATCTTAGCATAGAACTTGTGATAGCAAATCATAATGTTTGAAGACCCAAGCCATCTGATGAAATTATTAATTATTCGTTTTAAAAACCCAAGATTCATTGTAAACTGTGATGATGCTGTAGAAATTGTCGGAGCACACATCAGAAATGCTGGTAAGAAGTTCACAGACATCACGCTATGGGGCCGCAATGACAGGTAAGACGATTGTCGCCCGAGTAAGACAGTCAACAGTCAGGGGACCAAACACAGAAGGTCAATCCAAGTCTCTTATTCAGACAGAATCACGTGTCCTGATAAACAGTTTCTGAGATGTGATCATTCTTCCCTTACGAACTTTCTCCTCAGCCACGCTTTTCCTTTTCAGGCGGTGTGATGCGGAAGCCAACAAAGAGTTTCCATGGGTCTCCTGTTGAAATCATTCACCCAGCAAATCAACGTGCAGAGATTGCGCTCTTTGTCTTAGATGGTGGCCTACCTATCAATGCAATTGTTTTGGCCACAACCGTCCACCTATGCTGGTGTACATCAATCATATATTTCATACTCCTGAAGCATTATGGAGGCTCATCAACGGGTGTTTGATGGATATGGTAGCACAAACTTCAACAAAGGTACTGAGCAGAGAAACGGAAGAGCCCAGAAGTGGTACATCCAGTGATATCATATTTGAGGATAATATGCCAACCAACCACAACACAAGCAGCATTTTCAGCTAACAGTACAATAAGAATTGATAATACAAACTCTAGCGTGAAAAGATGTTAATGGCTGGCATACGTGTAAGCAAGGCTGAAGCAGACGCAGAACACACTGATTGTTCAACAGTGCTGCCGTTGCAGAGTCAGAAGAGCTGCCAGTTGTGTCGTTGGTACAGGACACTGCCTTACTTGCCATGTGGGGCTCAAGCACCACTACTACAGAATATGTACATGTTATGCCGCAGCAATCCTGTAACGGTCTACAACATTCATGATATTCAGCCATGCCATATTAGTGGGGCAACTTAAGAGCTAAATATAGGCATAACAATTGTGCATTTTGTGAGGAAAGCACCAATTTGGCACACTAAGTAGCCTATGCATATTATGAGCAGATTTGGATATTGGGCCAATCTCAAAAATTTTTGATGGCAGGTGGAAAATGGCTGCACAGCCATCAGCGGCTGAATTTGAGATTGGCCCAATACCAAATCTGTTCATAAATATGATAGGCTACTAGTGTGCACAATTGGTGCTTTCCTTCACAAATGGCACAATTGTTATGCTAGTTGCCCACTCATAGGATGACAGCCCAGCAACACTTGATGTTTCTACATGCGTGACAGGTTGTGACACTGTGTCTGCAATCTATCGTCAAGGGCAAGCATAAAGCTTCAATCATTGTGCACAAAAAACAGGACTATGGACTTGTTGGCATACCTTCACAAAAATTTGGGAAGCACGCCATGCGAGGTGAAACCGAGCAGGAGAAAGCTTTAATTCTTAAGCCTGTAATGGGGCCAGCAACTTTGAATCACACTTGATGAATACCGCCATTGCATACATGGACAATTGGTCGCAGTCCCCCAAGTTCATCTTTTCAGCTAGCAAGTCTGCCTCCAACTAGAACTTGCAGCAAAGACATTCGTAGCGCACTTATCTCAGGTTCAAGAATGGATGGGAAATACTTTGCCACCAACAGATTGGGATGGTGTCACAGGATAATACCTCGCACCAGTTGGAAACTGACCTCCCTGTTGCCCCTGAAACTTTGCTCAAACATGATTTCATGTGGGTGCAAAGTTGATGGAATGTGGTGGTATGTAATCGTGGATGCAAGAAATAGGGATTGTTTTGCACTTCATGTGCAGCAAATGTACCGGCAATCATGCAAGAATACTACACCAAACATTGGTTGAATATGGATCAATGAAGATACAGCACAAATGGCCATTGGATAGACGAGACTGGAAGATGAACAATGAGGATCATCCATGAAGTAACATGGTAATAAATGACTTTATGCTCATTCATAACTTATGAAAAGAACTAAGCTTATGAGGTATTGAGGCTTCCCTAATTCCTTTTAATATTATACATAATTTATATGTTGCCTACTCATAAAAGTAAGGTTTGATTTGGTTTGGATTTGTCAGCCACATCTGACCATCATACTGGCTGCCATCTTGATTTTTACATTTTGGGCTTTTTAATCAAATGTGATTAATGATTTCATTGATGTTGCATTTCTATCATAATGTGGGTTGCAAGATTATGATAAAATATGAGAACGGTGGCCATATTTGGCACCATATCTGGCCACATCTTGTTTTGGAATATTTTGAGTGTTTTAGTCATGCCAATTAATGATTTTATAGGATTGCTTTGTGTTTGAAAACCTAGTTCGACACTGTTGTTTGCATTTCTAGCTTGTTAGATATGATAAAAAAAACAATGGCGGGCCAATCTTGAAAGTCACAAGGAGGATTTCGGGGACTCTTTGGTATGTTTTTAAACTCATTTTTTCTGGACCTTCCTGAAATTTCAGCTTGTTATAAATTTTTTCCAGGTTTTAACTTAATAATTCTTGGGCCTAATAGGTCAAAGGTCAGGTCAGGGAGCTATGCCGCCGGAGCAGCCGCGTCGCTGCATCCACTTTCCCGCCGGTACTCCAGGGGCCTCCGCAGGCCATCCCCCCAGGCAGATACCTGGCCCATCCCATCTCCTTGAGAATGCCGATCAACTGCTGCAACCACCGAGGCATGTTAGTCAACCATTGGCTCAGCCACTCACAAGGTTTTCCCTCACCAAAGAATCTGGTGAGCAGGATCAGCGTCAGGAAAACGAGCCACACATCCATACAGCCGCCGCTTGACGCCCAGGCTATGCAGGTAACAATTCATTCCGAGTCTGTCAGACTGCTTGTTCCGACACAAAGTCCGACCAGCAGTAGCCAAGGATTCTGTGAGAGAACCTGGTACCAAATAATCACGTCTCCATCTCAGATCCCCTGGTCAGTAGTCCAAGTCTCACATCTGAAGAGCAGACGGAAAGCACCAAAGGACCTGAAGACTGCGGACTTTTGCGTCTTCCTGCACAAGGTACTGCAGAGCCACAACAACATGATCCCAGTGAATCCCATGAACTCCCAAGCCCCAACCCAGACGTCTGTTGACGCTCTGGCTCACGCTAGCACTCAGCTTGTTTCCAACACTGGTTGAAGACCGCCCAGTCAAAGCAAGCCCGACAATCAAAAACTTAATCCTATTGATCCAGGGCTTCCACAACGTCTGTATAAACCAGTGCATTGAAACTGTTATAGATAACAAAATGTGCACGCTAAGGTTTAAGTTACACAAGTCTGAAGACGACAATGGTTCACGAGCGGTATTCTGACCGATGTAGAATTGTTTCGAAGTCAAGGATGAGAAATGTGATCATTTTTGGAGCAAGTTATAAAAAAAGGGGGGTGAATCAACATGATGTGGTACGCAGTGACAGGTTATTAGCTGCAAAATGTCGAAACCCGGTTTCGTTTCAACAACTTTCAAAATTTGACCTTTGCATACCTTAAAGGTCACAAAACAGATGTTGTGGACATTAAAATAACGGAAACAGGAATACGTGCTATGATTATTGGGAGTTAGTTCGGTCGAAGAAGGTCGAAAACCCGGTTTGATTTCCACAACTTTGAAAATTTGGACCTTTGTGAACTTAAAGGTCAAAGGTCAAGGATTATGACCTTTGGTGCAAAACTTCCTCTGGAAACATTCCGGAACAATATAAAGTCATAGTAGGCTATATGCATTTCGCACTCCCGCGGATTATCCATACTTTGATGAAAATCAGCGTAAAAAACAAACTTGAAGGGGCGCCACGGACAGGTGTTGAGATAGAGCAAAATGGTTTTCAAGACTTTAGGTGGGGCAATGACCTCAGATTGTTGCCATAAAAAATATTGTCATCCTAGCTCTCAAAGTTTGGGCGTCGTATGATGTTTATGTAAAATTCGCAATTTTTCTAAGTTCGGTGACTTGTGACCTTGACACGAAAACGAAAAAGTCGATCTCCGTGGGGCTATGCAGGGTGCCATTGGGCTAACCCAAATACGCGAAAACGCCTGCCAGATTCGACAAACTCCCTCGGAGAAGATGTAGCTTGAAAATCGGCTACCCCTAAACACATGTTTTTGGGCGTGGCCTCGCCCATAATGGGGCAGCACGCCATTCTTCAGGAAAACACAACTAGATCATGATATAAACTCCCACAGAATTATCGGATCGGATTCAAAACCCAGGCACGGAGCTATGCTCGGGACAGACAGACAGACACACACACACCCATAAGAATATAGTGGTCACTTACTGACTCGATGAACCAAAAATTAGAGGACAGAATCCACAATTGAAGACCTATGCCATTCGCAAGGTTGAGTTTCCGTTCCCTACATTTTAGCTCCATTTTCATCACATCCTTGTTTTCCACTTTTTGGTTCGCGGGCGCCAGCTGTGACCAACTATTTTCGTTGTGGTCTGTCTGTCTGTGACTCTCTCCAAGAGCATAGCTCGTGAACGTTTGATGTGATTCTTAATGAAACTTGGACACAAGCTAGATATCATGGTGCTAGTACTCTAGTGTCTTTTTGTATGAGGGGCGCCCCAGCCCTTGTGGGGGAGCCACGCCCATTGAATTTTTAATTTATTTATTATTTTTTATTTCTCGAAATTTCATTTCCTAGAAAGCTGTGCATAATGTCCATAAGTACAGACATATAAAAAATCCGATTTATTTTGGTCAATTTGACAGAAGAGATAGTTTTTTAAGGGTAGGGTCCTCAAAGCTCCACTAAGTCAATTGTACCTATCGTGGCATTGTTCAATATATGCCGTGAACCATCCGTCGCCTCCCGCTGTACAATTATATTCCAATCCCCAGACAACATAAGTGTCTACAAGACATATAAAAAAAAGGGGAAAACGAACAGCACAGTCCAGTTCCAACACATCCGTCCTCTACCCGATATGACGAAGTGTTTTAAAGAATTTACCAATAATTGAATAAGGATTGTCCTTTGGTCTTAGTGAAAAGTGAAAAAACCTTCAATTGGGTCGCTCTCTTAAACTTATCTGGAATAAACTCTCTACACTGTATCCCTAAAAATAGAATGAAGCTGAAGCCTATCTACCTGCTTTGCTTGGAAGGAAATGCACAAATTAAGAACTCATGGATCCATCAACTTTTGGGGCAATAGCTTTTCACCAGAACCCTTGCTACAAAAACCTTCGATCAAAATTGAACGCATCATATTTTTCCGGGATTTGGAAACCTTTTGCACACAAACGGCCAGAGTCCCCGTAGTTCAGTTATTTCGATAAGTTTGTATAGTTAGAATCCATCCCTATGTCTAAGGGAATTTCGTGTGTGCGCTGGTGAGTTATTTTAGCCAGTCAGTTTATACATTACAACAACAAGCAGCGGCACGGCGTCTCACTCAACCCGGTCCGCCATTGCCCACGTGTTTGGCTTAGGGGCGTGATTAGATAGGTGGCGAGCGGTTCGAGAAAGGAGGAGAAGCCTCGTCTTGCCTGCTGGCGTTCTTGTCTACCTGCCGGTGCTCGTCTCGTCCTGGTCCCGTTCCCATGCTGGCTTGGCGTCCGTTGGCGTCGTTCCTGGTCCCTGGTGCTTGGTGCTGCGTTGTGGGCGGCAGGGTTCGAGGTCCCCACCATCTGGACAAGCTCGACCAGAAACCCAACACGAGGCGGACAGGGTGCAAGAATGGCTCCTGCCTCGGCTCGCTTCCTCCGAGCTGAAGGCCAAATAAAGACCTACGGGGTCCAGCTCTTTTGGGGTGTGCGTGTGGCGGGCCAATCCTGTCAAGTAGAACTGTTAAGTGCTTTTAAAGCTCACTGTAACATTGCCTGCAATTCTTTTATTCGGCTAACTCTGCCTCTTTGTGTGCTCCCCTCCCATTATTGTTTATAAATAAACCCCCGTGTTAAATGTTCCAGCTCGTTTTTCACTGTGCTTTCTCACCATTGAAACCAGCACGGGTGCGTATTGAGATAGTGAGGCCGTTTGGGCCGGTACGTTGTCATTGGTTCCAACGACTATCTGGTAATTCCGCTTGGTTACACTGGACCGAGGTTTCCCGGCCCTTAAAGAGAGCGAGCGCCGGTTCGACAGGCCAGTCAAGTGTGGGTTTTCCCGGTAACTGACCGTGTATTTTAGGTATCATTTGGAGATTGAGACAATTTACGCCAACACAACGCGGTCGAAATATTGGCCGTCCACAGGTCTTTAAGGCGACCCGTCGACCCAGGAGTTTATCCGGGGTGCGACCTTCCCATTTCCGGTGGGAGACGGCTAACTGCTCCATCTCTCTAGCGGTCGTCCTCGGCACGACCCCGGCCCAACATATGAACCTTGCTCAACTCCAGAGAATATTTAGCAGGACTTGTTTTGGGCACATGACCTCAGAAGAACATAAAAATCATGAACAACCCTTTAAGTTTTTAACAATTATCCTGAAATTTCCATTTTTGGAGCCGAACGATCACGACTACGACTCCCATGGGCCTCTGGGTGCCCTTCTGATTGGATTGGCAAAAATACTCGTTACCGAAAACATTACCTTGAGAACTGATCCAGTAACCTGTACCCTGTCATCAGGCGCCAAAGGATAGATCGCATTTCGTGTCCTGAATCCAATCCTCTCTGCGCCCTAGCCACATTACATATTTATCATCATATATCTCACATTAATGAGTCTATAATTTAAATAAACAACTACTTTAACATGCCCAACTTCACGAAACGAAATGCCTTCAAATGTTGATGTAACATTGAGAAGTTTTACCAACGTATTGCAGATCCACATCTTCACAAGTAGGAAGATAAATAAATTACTTTGATTTCATCCCAACAAAAACATTCACAATTAACAAAACTCTACCCGTCACATGAACAAAGAAACGTTTCAACAGGTGTAATAAAAACGCTTTACACACACAAACAATCGAGAGGAAATTAACCTTTTTACAGGCTTTACAAATAACCGACAAAACAATACCCACTCATTCGGACACTAATCGTCACTCTTTCGGTTGCTGACATACTCCCCGGTTGGCTCAGACCACACAGAAGAAGACTAGGCTGACCAAGGATACCTTTTTTGGCGAGAGGCTGCGTCGCTAGGTGGGCGTTACTGTTATTACCTGGAAGTTTCCCACCTACAACAGACGATGCCTAGCGATTCAGAGCGCGTTGACAGCAATTACTGCAACCTTAAAACCGCATCAGTCAGCAAGCTGCTGGCTTTTTCATTGAACACGAGGGCAGGAAGGCTCATGCCCCATAATGGAGAAAAAAATAGGGTGCAAGTATTAAAATGTTAAGTAGGAATAAAGGAGGTATGAAACAGTAAAAAATGAAAAAAGGTTTGAAAAGAAAAACAACAAAGAAACATGAAAGATGGAAGAAAAGAACCAAAGACAAGACTCAAGAATCCATTACCACTCCAAGACCTAAATGCAGTAGCAAGCTAAAATCTACCAGGCGGTCATCATATGGGAAGCAAAGTCCACACAGCATGAAGGATATGGTGTGAACAAAATAAAAACAAACACCAATTACCTGAAGCCTGTAGTTCCAAGAAGGAAGAACACACACAACACCACAGCACACACACACACGGTGTTGGCTAGTGGTTAGGGTGGGCGGCTTGGGATCCTAGGGTCCTGAGTTCAAGCCCCATAGGCCATGAATTAATACACCAGGAGGTTGACTCAGCCTGTCATCCTTCCGAGTCGGGCGAAATGAGTACCCAGTTCCAGTGTGTGTACTGGTTAGAGGGGCACTGCATCAGCGACACACAGTGCGCGCTTCAAAGAAATGATAGCTACCCCGCAGCTAAGCGCATACGACCGCAAACAAATTTTATTTTGAAGTTATAACCTCAACTTACAAGCAATGACAGATTTCCCAACTGCGAGACACCAGGATAACGGTTCATAGGTGGGTCTGGATTCCGAACGAGTCAGCCTTGGAAACGTGTGTGCGACCTCTAGGCCATCCTATCAGCAGACCAACCACCAACCTTGAAAAGGTCCAATTAGTTATGACCCCCTCCCCCCCACAACCCAAAAAACGAAGGTTAAACTCAAATCACGATGGCATTCTCAGCAGTGAAATTAAAGTTCAGTTTCCAACTATAAACTGCCGTTCTGGTTGTAACAACTCTGCAGCAAGGGATGATGGACAAGAACGTCAAAGGTAAACTAAAGAGCAATTTGGCTGCGCGCAATCGACGGGATGCCTCCGCTTCCCGCACAAACACTTGAGTGTTTGACATATTGACCCTTGACTTTATCATATCTGGCCAAAATCTTCTAAATCAGCTTAATTGGCCCGTCTAACTTTAACCTTTTGTTACCAAGTTTGATGAAATTCTACAATTTTGCTTCTGAGTTATCGCGTAAACGAAAATCCCGGATCGGACAACACGGAAATATATTGCCTCCGGCACCCTTGGTGCGGAGGCATAAAAAATATAAAATAAATAAAATAACGCGTGTCCAAACGTTCCTTCTCTCATCCCTCATTCCCATATTAAAATAACAAGCAAACCTCAGAAGAGAAGGTCGTTTTTTGGCGGGAATGGACAGGCTTTCGGGTTCCCTAAGCAGCGATCGCACCTGGGGAGAAAAATAAAAATAAAATATTCAAAAACAATTAAAAAATAAAATAAATTTATATTTTATAAAAACCAACAACTAAATAAATAAAATTAATTATAAAAAAAATAAAAGTAAATAAATACATCCCACAATTTCCCCGTTTTTTTTATATATACAGCATATATATATTCTATATATACATAACGTGATTACAAACACGTGCAAGCACGGTCAATCAGCTACAAGTACACAGTAAAATCATCGTGCCGATTCTTCTTCATAACAAGGTTAAAAGCGATAGCCGAGCACCTGCGGGCGCAATATGGGCGAGTTTTAATCACATTGAGCAGTCAGTCTCCAGCTAAATGAATCGAGCACCATTCGTCTGTTTAATCAACTAAAAATCCTCGTAATCAGTCACCACAACTTCATATTACCGTTCGTCGTCTCAAAGATTAATATCATGAGACAACAATACTGCCTTCGTGAAAACACACATTCTCCTCAGCGCGTTCTCACCCCGGCACGAAGAGCCATTTCGCGCAGGGAGTACGCGCATGCGCGACTTTGCACGAGCACGTGCCGACGAATCCAACGGGACCGTCTATTTAATTATCCGTACGGCAAATAACAAGAGAAAAAATCCGTTTCCGCGCAGGGAGTGACTGCGCATGCGCGCTTCTGGCAGCGAGCACGTGCCGACGAATCCCCAACGACCGTCTATTTTATTCACGTACGCAATAACAAGCAAAAAAATCCGATTTCCGCAGGAGTGACTGCGCATGCGCGACTTTGCACGATTACGGCCGACTAGAATTCCCAAACGACCGTCTATTTATTACGTACGGCAAATAAGAAAAATCCGTCGACAGGACACCATTCGTCCCATTCATGCGAACGCCCGCACCGACACCGGATTAAAAATCCGATGTGTTAAAACAATTAATTTCACGAGGGCGAATGAGAATAGGCTGGAGAGTTGGATGAGACAAACTGCGGCAGGCCTCAGGGACATCTTCTTTTTCTTCTTTTCGTGTTCACTGCGTTATCAGAGCCGGGAGGCTCTATAACGCCACGCAACTGCGCGTACTCAGGGCTGCAGCCAGAATAACAGGAAATAAAATAGACAGCGGTAGGCGGCCATGGGGTCGCCGAGCATCCGATGACCTTTGACCCCTGATCTGAGTTAATCTGTACTAAGTACCTTACAAATTGGCAATCCGAATCGGTTAACACCGTGTATGAGCAGGGGGATTTGAATGGTCATTTTGACCGAAAAGGAAAAAAAAAAAAAAAAAAAAAATAAAAAAAAAAAAAAAAAAAAAAAAAGAAAAAAAAAAAAAAAAAAAAAAAAAAAAATAAAAAAAAAAAAAAAAAAAAAAAAAAAAAAAAAAAAAACAAAAAAAAAAAAAAAAAAAAAAAAAAAAAAAAAAAAAAAAATCAAAAACAATTAAAAAAAAAAAAAAAAAAAAAAAAAAAAAAAAAAAAAAAAAAAAAAAAAAAAAAAAAAAAAAAAAAAAAAAAAAAAAAGAAAAAAGAAAAATTAAAAAAAAAAAAAAAAAAAAAAAAAAAAAAACAAAAAAAAAAAAACAAAAAAAAAATAAAAAAAAAAAAAAAAAAAAAAAAAAAAAAAAAAAAAAAAAAAAAAAAAAAAAAAAAAAAAAAAAAAAAAAAAAAAAAAAAAAAAAAAAAAAAAAAAATAAAAAAAAATGCACTCATTGACTTTGACCCCTGACTACGCCGAGATAGGTCAATATGTCCTGAAGCAAGAGTTGTAGTCTCAATTGAGTACTATGTACTATGAACTTTCATCGTATCCGTTAACTCTGTGAGGAGCAAGGGTTGGCCTTGAATGGTAATTTTGCCGAAAAAAATGACTTATTGACCTTTGACCCTGACCTACTCGAGATAGGTCATTATGCAAATGAAGGCAAAGTTGGTAAGTACTCATTACGGTCTATAAGCATGTAAAGATTTCAATTCGATTCGGTTCAACCGTCCTTGGAGCTAGTGTACTTTGAATTTTTCAGCGGGGAATGCTCAATGGCCCTCGGACACCCTAAGTTGAAGAGGGTTAACATTGGAAACTTAAACATATAGAACAAAATGGATGTCATATAGCAGATAGAGAATCACCTAAGATTATGACATATCAATCTCATCGAGTTCCATTACTGAATAACTACTCGTAATCCATTTGAATTAAAAGTACAGAAAACTGCGGTTGATATCGGAATCCCAAGTTCGAGGGGGTGCTGTGGTGAACAAAGATATAATCGAAAATCGCTCGTTCGTTCCTGCACAATGTATTCCAGACGATTAGTGTGAATTTTTTTTTTTTTTTTTTTTTTTTTTTTTTTTTGTATCATGTCGAGGCTCGTATGAAGAGCTAACACACAACGCACACAGCAAGGGGGCATGAGACAAGAGGGGCGGGAGTGGAAAGGGACAAAATAGTGGGGAACAGACACATTAGGTGATCTGTGGAAGGGAGAGGGATGGGGATGGGACGGGGAACATGGGGAAGAGAAGATGGACATTAAGGGCTTTCAGGAAGGAAAGCAGGGGCCATTGGAAGGAAGTGGGCTTGGTGGATTATCGGGGTAAAAGATCGAGGTTTGGATGGGGGAGATAAGAGGTGGTGGTGAACAGCTGTTTTTGAAAGCCTGAGGGAAGAATGGGGAAGAATAGAGTGAGGGAGTTTTATTCCCAAAGGCGGGAAAAAAGAGGAATGAGGAGTAAGGTGAGGCCAGTGGTTCGTGAATTTTGGTAGTTTTTACCAGAAGGGGTTGTTGGCGGGACCCTTGACGCCTGTGCAAAATGTGGTGGGGGAGACAAATGGCAGAGAGAGCAGGGGGGGCAAGGCTGGAGAGGAGACGGTAAGAAGACAGAAAGACCACCGCCAACCTGCGGTGATTGAGTGAGAGCCGCAAAGACTCGCTTCATTGCGGGAGATGCCGTGATCCTAAATGCCCCTGGTTTCGACAGCGTGAAGCCGAAGAAAGTGGGAGGCAGGAGCACAGCCCAGAGGGGAGAGCAGTACTCCATCAGGCTACGGACAAAAGCTTTGTAAGTGGTCAGGAGCTCAGAGGGCCGAGGAAGGATTGCAGCGACGGAGGATTCCCAGTCGGCGACTGGCTTTTGGGCGAGGTTGGGAAATGTGGACTTTCCCAGGAAAGGTCAATGGGCAGATAGTGAGACCCAGAAGCTTGAAGAGACAAGACTTCTTCCAGAGGATTGTTGAAAAAGTGGATGGGGGGGTTTTCTAAACGGTCCTTTCGAAGAGACATAGTGGAGAGTTGTGAGATTTGTCTGGATTGAAAAGACATGTTCCATGTGTGGGACCAGTTTTGTGATTTTATCCAGACTGCTGCAGTGAGCGGAAGAAGCTGCTTGCCTTGCCGGTCTGAGGGATGACAGATGGGTAACGGAAGACGGGTGGAGTCATCGGCAAAGAGATATAGAGGATTTTCCAGAGGAGTCGGGAGAATCAATTGATGAAACCAGAAAAAAGAACAGGGCCCACAGAACGCTACCTGAGGAACTCCAGCTGCACAGAAGAAGGGGAATGAAAGACTCCATTTAAGGGCACACGTTGACTGCGACAG
>CM068959.1:111847034-111865222 GCA_035128595.1 Eptatretus atami
CGAGGTCGCTAGAGCGACCCGGTTCGACAGAGCCAGTCAAGTGTGTGGTTTCCCCGGTAACTAGACCGTGGTTATTTAGGTATATTGGAGATTGAGACAATTAACCCAACACCACGCGGTCGAAATATTGGCGTCCACGGTCCTTTAAGCGACCCGTCGACCCCGGAGTTATCCGGGGTGACGACCTTCCATTCCGGTGGGAGACGGCCTAACTGCTCCATCTAGCGGTCGTCCTCGCCACCGAACCCCGGCCCACAACAATATGAACCTGCTCAACTCCAGAGAATATTAGCCAGGACTTGTTTGGAACATGACCTCAGAAGAACATAAAAATCATGAACAACCTTTAAGTTTAACAATTATCCCTGAAATTTCCATTTTTGGAGCCGAACGACACCGACTACGACTCCCATGGCCTCTGGGTGCCCTTCTGATTGGATTGGCAAAATACTCGTTACCGAAAACATTACCTTGAGAAACTGATCCAGTACCTTGTACCCTGTCATCAAGGCCCAAAGGATAGATCGCATTTCGTGTCCTGATCCAAAAATCCTCTCTGCGCCCTAGCTCAACATTACACTCTTTATCATCAATATCATTCACATTAACTGAGTCTATAATTTAAATAAAACAACTACTTTAAACATGCCCAACTTCATCGAAACGAAATGTCCATTCAAATGTTGATGTAAACATTGAGAAGTTTTACCAACGTATTGCAATCCACAATCTTCACAAGTAGGAAGATAAATAATATACTTTGATTTACATCCCAACAAAAACATTCACAATCAACAAAACTCTTACCCGTCACATGACAAAGAAACGTTTCACAAGGTGTAATAAAAACCTTTACAACACAAACATCGAGAGGAATTACACTTTTTAAAAACAGCTTTACAAATACCGACAAAACATACCCACTCATTCGGACACTATCGTCACTCTTTTCGGTTGCTGACATACTCCGGTTGGCTCAGACCACACAGAAGAGACAGGCTGACCAAGGATACCTTTTGGCGAGAGGCTGCGTCGCTCAAGGTGGGCGTTACCTGTTATATACCTGGAAGTTTTCCCACCTACACAGACGATGCCTAGCGATCAGGGCGTTGACAGCAATTACTGCAACCTTAAAACCGCATCAGTCAGCAGCTGCTGGCTTTTCATGAACACGAGGGCAGGAAGCTCATGCCCCATAAATGGAGAAAAAAAATAGGGTGCAAGTATTAAAATGTTAAGTAGGAATAAAGGAGGTATGAAACAGTAAAAAATGAAAAAAAGGTTTGAAAGAAAAACAACAAAGAAACATGAAAGATGGAAGAAAGAACCAAGACAAGACTCAAGATCCATTAACCACTCCAAGACCTAAATGCAGTAGCAAGTAAAATCTACCAGCGGTCCATCATTGGGGAAGCAAAGTCAACACAGCATCAGGATATGGTGTGAACAAAATAAAAACAAACACCAATTACTGAACTGTAGTTCCAAGAAGGAAGACACACACACACACACACACACACACACACACACGGTGTTGGCTCAGTGGTTAGGGTGGCGGCTTGGGATCCTAGGGTCCTGAGTTCAAGCCCCATAGGCCACTGAATTAATACACCAGGAGGTTGACTCAGCCTGTCATCCTTCCGAGGTCGGCGAAATGAGTACCAGTTCCAGTGTGTGTACTGGTAGAGGGGCACTGCATCAGCGACACAGTCGCGCTTCAAGAAATGATAGCTACCCCGGCAGCTAAGCTGCCATACGACCGCACACAATTTTATTTGAAGTTATAACCTCAACTTACAAGCAATTGACAGATTTCCCAACTGCGAGACACCAGGATAACGTTTCATAGGTGGGTCTGGATTCGAACAGGTCAGCCTGGAAACGTGTGTGCGTACCTCTAGGCCATCCTATCAGCAGACCAACACAACCTTGAAAGGTCCAATTTAGTTATGACCCCCCCCCCCCCCCCCACAACCCAAAAAACGAAGGTAAACTCAAATCACGATGGGACCATTCTCAGCATGTGAAATTAAAGTTCAGTTTCCAACTATAAACTGCCGTTCTGGTGTACAACTCTGGCAGCAAGGGATGATGACAAGACGTCAAAGGTAAACTAGAGCAATTTGGCTGCGCGCAATCGACGGGTATGCCTCCGCTCTCCCGCACAAACACTTGAGTGTTGACATATTTGACCCTTGACCTTTATCATATCTGGCCCAAAATCTAATCAGTTAATTGGCCCGTCTAACTTTACCTTTGTACCAAGTTTGATGAAATTCTACAATTTGCTTCTTGAGTTATCGCGTAAACGAAAATCCGGACGGACAACACGGAAATATATGCCTCGGCACCCTTGGTGCGGAGCATAAAAAAATAATATAAATAAATAAACCGTGTCCAAACGTCCTTCTCTCATCCCTCAATTCCCATATTAAAACAACAAGCAAACCTCAGAAGAGGAAGGTCGTTTTTGGCGGGAATGGACAGGCTTTCGGGTTCCAGCAGCGATCGCACCTGGGGAGAAAAATAAAATAAAAATATTTCAAAACAATTAAAAAATAAATAAATATATATTTTATAAAAACCAACAACTAAAATAAATAAATTATTATAAAAAAAAAAAGTAAATAAATACATCACCACAATTTCCCCGTTTTATATATACAGCATATATATATATATATATATATAACGTGATTACAAACACGTGCAACAACGGTCAATCACTACAAGTACCACAGTAAAAATCATCGTGCCGATTCTTCTTCATAACAAGGTTACAAAGCCGATACCGAGCACCTGCGGGCGCAAATAATGGGCGAGTTTAATCATCAATTGAGCCAGTCAGTCCTCCAGCTAAATGAATCGAGAACCATTCGTCTGTTAATCAACTAAAAATCCTCGTAATCAGTCACCACACTTCATATTACCGTTCGTCGGTCTCAAAGATTAATAATCATGAAGAACAAACTGCCTTCGTGCAAACACACATTCTCCTTCAGGCGTTCTCACCCCGGCACGAAGAGCCATTTCCGCAGGGAGTGACTGCGCATGCGCGACTTTGCACGAGCACGTGCCGACGAATCCCAAACGACCGTCTATTTATTAGTACGCAAATAACAAGAAAAAATCCGATTTCCGCCGCAGGGAGTGACTGCGCATGCGCGACTTTGCACGAGCACGTGCCGACGAATCCCAAACGACCGTTCTTATTACGTACGCAAATAACAAGAAAAAAATCCGATTTCCGCAGGGAGTGACTGCGCATGCGCGACTTTGCACGATTACGTGCCGACGAATCCCAAACGACCGTCTATTTATTACGTACGCAAATAAGAAAAAATCCGATCGACGGACACCATCTGTCCCATCATGCCGACGCCGCACCGACACCGGATTAAATCGATGTGTTAAAACGAATTAATTTCACGAGGGCGAATGAGGAATAGGCTGGAGAAGTTTGGATGAGAAAAAACTGCGGCAGGCTCAGGGACATCTTCTTTTTCTTCTTTTCGTGTTCACTGGCGTTATCAGAGCCGGGAGGCTCTATAAACGCCACGCACCCGTACTCATGGCTGCAGCCAGATACAGGAAAATAAAATAGACAAGCCGGTAGGCGGCCATGGGTCGCCGAGCATCCGATGACCTTTGACCCCTGATCTGAGTTAATCTAGTATAAGTACTTACAAAATTGCAATCGAATCGTTAACCCGTGTATGAGCAAGGGGGATTTGAATGGTCATTTTGACCGAAAAATGCACTCATTGACCTTTGACCCCTGACCTAGCCGAGATAGGTCAATATGTCCTGAAGCAAAGTTGTAGTACTCATTGAGTACTATGTACCTATAAACTTTCATTCGTATCGGTTAATCTGTGTAGGAGCAAGGGTGCCTTGAATGGTAATTTTGCCCGAAAAATGCCATTATTGACCTTTGACCCCTGACCTACTCCGAGATAGGTCATTATGCAAATGAGCAAAGTTGTATACTCATTACGGTCTATAAGCATGTAAAGATTCATTCGATTCGGTTCAACCGTCTGGGAGCTAGTGTACTTTGAATTTTCAGCGGGAATGCTCAATGGCCCTCGGACACCAAGTTGAGAGGGTTAACATTTGGAAACTATAACATATAGAAAAAATGGATGTCATATAGCAGATAGAGAATCACCTTAAGATTATGCATATCAAATCTCATCGAGTTCCATCTACTGATAACTACTCGGTATCCATTTGAATTAAAAGTACAGAAAATGCGGTTTGATATCGGAAATCCCCAAAGTTCGAGGGGGTGCTGTGGGTGAACAAAGATATAAATCGAAAATCCGGCTCGTTCGTTTCTGCACAATGTATTCCAGACGATTAGTGTGAATTTTTTTTTTTTTTTTTTTTTTTTTTTTTTTGTATACCATGTCGAGGCTCGTATGAGAGCTAACACACAACGCACAGCAAGGGGGCATGAGACAAGGGCGGGAGTGGAAGGGACAAAATAGTGGGGAACAGACACATTAGGTGATCTGTGGAAGGGAGAGGGATGGGGATGGGACGGGGAACATGGGGAAAGAGAGAATTAAGGGACTTTCAGGAAGGAAAGCAGGGGATTGAAGGAAGTGGGCTTGGGTGGATTATCGGGGGTAGAAAAGATCGAGGATTTGGATGGGGGATGATAAGAGGTGGTGGTGAACAGCTGTTTTGAAAGCCTGGAGGGAAGAATGGGAAGAATAGAGTGAGGGAGTTTATTCCAAAGGCGGGAAAAAAGAGGAATGAAGGAGTGAAGGTGAGCAGTGGTTCGTGATTTTGGTAGTTTTACGCAGGGGGTTGTTGGCGGACCTTGAGCGCCCTGTGCAAATGTGGTGGGGACAAATGGCAGAGAGAGCAGGGGGGGCAAGGCTGGAGAGGAGACGGTAGAAGACAGAAAGACCACCGACCAACCTGCGGTGATTGAGTGAGAGGCCCAAAGACTCGGCTTCATTGCGGGAGATGCCGATGATCCTAAATGCCCTGGTTTCGACAGCGTGAAGCCGAGAAAGGTGGGAGGCAGGAGCACCAGCCCAGAGGGAGAGCAGTACTCCATCAGGCTACGGACAAAAGCTTTGTAAGTGGTCAGGAGCTCAAGAGGGCCGAGGAAGGACTTTGCACGACGGAGGATTCCCAGTCGGCGACTGGCTTTTGAGGCGAGGTTGGAAATGTGACTTTCCCAGGAAAGGTCATGGCAGATAGTGAGACCCAGAAGCTTGAAAGAAAAGACTTCTTCCAGAGGATTGTTGAGAAAGTGGATGGGGGGGTTTTCTAAACGGTCCTTTCGAAGAGACATAGTGAGAGTGTGAGATTTGTCTGGATTGAAAGACATGTTCCATGTGTTGGACCAGTTTGTGATTTTATCCAGATCTGCAGTGAGCGAAGAAGCTGCTGCTTGCCGGTCTGAGGGATGACAGATGGTACGGCAGAGGGTGGAGTCATCGGCAAAGAGATATAGAGGATTTTCCAGAGAGTCGGAGAGATCATTGATGAAAACCAGAAAAAGAACAGGGCCCAGAACGCTACCTTGAGGAACTCCAGCCTGCACAGGAAGAGGGGATGAAAGAACTCCATTTAGGGCACACGTTGACTGCGACAGGAGAGGAAGTCTGCGAGCCATGAGTGGAGATGGCCTTGGATACCATGGGAAGAGAGTTTGGTGAGTAGTGCAGGGTGCCAGACTGTGTCAAAAGCACGTGATATGTCCAGGGATACCGCTCGGATTTCCTGTCTGGCATTGAGGACCTCCATCCATTGATGGGAGAGCAGAAGCAGCATATCCAGGGTAGAGTGACCTGGTCTGAACCAAATTGATGATCGGAAATCAAGCCATTGGAGAAGAGGAAGGATTTCATGTCTGAAGCGATGATGGATTCCATAACCTTGCTGATGATTGGGAGAAGGCTGATTGGTCTGTAGTTACAGGATCTGTTTTTGCACCTTTTTTATGCAGGGCAGTGATGTTAGCAGATTTCCAAGCAGATGGCAGATGACCTTGAGCAATGAGAGGGTGAATAGTACAGAGAGAGGGTGAGCAAGGGCAGAAGAGCAGGCTTTGAGGACACGTGGGCTGATGCCGTCTGGACCGGTTGCAGAATCTGAGTCGAGGTTTGAAAGCAAGCTCTCCACCTTGTTAGAAGAAAAGGACACAGAGTCCAGGGACAGTTGGGTGCGACTGGGTAAGGTGGGTTGAGAAAGTGATGGGTTTAGGACACAAGATTTAGCTGTAAACACCGAGTTTAGAATTCAGCTTTATCACGTGCGGTATCAGCAGTGCGGCCATTTGAGGTAAGGGAGGGGATGGAGGGGGAACATACACCAGAAACAGATTTGATTAAACGCCACCAGGATTTTGAGGAGGGAGAGAGGTTTGAGAGTTCAGACTTGAGATGAGAAAGATGTTGTTTTTGGCTCTCCTGAGGGTAGATACACACTTGTTCCGAGCTTTGTGGAAGGAACTGAGATTGCCCACAGTTGGGTTTGCTTTCCATGAGGCAAAGGCAAGTTGTTTCAGGACAACTGCCTCGCCACAAGCTTCAGTAAACCAAGGGCGGGAGGAAGGGTAGGACAACTGAAGACGAGAGGGGATAAATCTGTGCATGAGGTAGAGCAAGTTTCTTTGAAAGAATTCCCAGGATGAGTTGATGTTTGAGAAGTAGTGATAGGAACCAGTCTGTAAGTTTGATAGCTGCTTGAGACCCTGCCAGTCAGCTTGCGTGAAATGCCAGACTCGACGGCGGTGAGGTGGTTCTCTGATAACAGCCAGAGAGATGTCCACTTTGACAAGGACGTGGTCAGAAGACCGATTGGAGCGGAGGAAGAGCACCAGATATTGTCAGGGAAATTTGTCAAAATCAGATCTAGAAGAGATGGAGTACCATTGGTTGAGATCCGGGTCGGGAAATTGACCGATTGAGTCGTCCCAATGAGTCACAGAAAGCTTTTGCTGAGGTACCATGACAGGTGAAGAGAGGTACCCACACCTAGCCAACTGGCGTGATGACAATTGAAGTAACCACATAAGAGGAGAGAGAGTTTGGATGAGAAGATAGAAGATGGTCCATGTTTTCGGATAGTGAGGTGTAGATGGAGTCATCACTGTCGGTGGACGGTACAGTACACATATAAACATGAGGTGGGAGTGGAGGGGAAGCCGTAGCCAGAGGTATTCCTGGGGTGTGGGGAGTGAGAGCAGTGCAAGGAGAGTGAGGAATAGAGTCTTTGATGAAGAGAGCAACACCTCCACCAGGACGAGGCTCAGGTCTGTCAAACCGGAGGAGGGAGTAACCGGGGAGAGATACTTGGGAGTCAGACACGTCATGGGAGAGGAAAGTTTCTGTTAGGCAGATTATGTCTGGTTTGTCAGTGGCAGCCTGTATGGAAAGATCTGAAAGGTTTGAGCGAAGGCCCCGGATATTTGAGGTCCACACTTTTAATGAAGAGGTAGGGGAGGAGGCTTTGGGTGCAGGGGTGGGTGGGGAGGGGGGAGGGTAGGACAAGGGACGAGGGGGGAGGTAAGGAGGTTGTTGAAAGAGTGTGGGGGATTGCAGAATAGCTAGAGGAGGGGCCGAATGAGGAGGAGAAAAGGCTCTGTGGTGCTGGGGAGAGGGGGACAAGAGACAAGGAAGAAGGCAGTGGAGGATTTGAGGAGGTGGAGTGAAGAGATGGAGGTGAGAGGGCAGTGGAGGGAGGCAGCTTGGTGGATGAGAGGGGGGCAACTTTGAGAAGGATGAGTGAGGGGGATGAAAGGTGGAGAAAAGGTGAGGGGGGAATTTGAGAGAGGTGAGAGGGAGGCTTGGAGGGAGAAGAGTGGGATGGTTGCTTTGAGAGTGAGAGTGAGGGGTGAGGGGGGTGAGTTGGCACTGAAGTTGGAAAAAGAATGGTTGATGGAAAGTGAACATCCATTGCAAACTGTGGTTTTAAAAGTTTAGGTCGGAGATGCGATTTAACACAATTCTTGATGGATGCAATGAAGGCGAATCAGAGAATGGAGAGAAGAAGCGCTGTAATAGTTGGATTTTTAAGCAAGGAATGAAGGAGAGGTCGAAATGAGAGCAGCCTGTTAAAATAGCAGAAGAGTAGTGCATTATGAAACAGTAAAGAGTACCACATGTGTGAGAGAGGAAGATGAAGCATTATAAGATCGTTTTTTGTTGTTAATATTAATGTTTGAGAGAGTTTTCAAAGATTAAGTCATGGAAGTGTTGTCAAAATTTTCATGACCACATAGCCGACCATAACCCTAGGAGGAGTAGTATTTGGTGCGAAGGCACCTCCAGCTCTCGCATATTATCGATTTTTGCACTAAATGACCTTTGACCCCTGACCTAAGCAATATCGGTCAATATGTCCTAAGGCAAAGTTGTAGTACTCATTGCGTACTATGAACCTGCAAAGTTTCATTCGTATCAATGCACTCACCTGGTCACTTGGGGGCCTTCAATTTTCGGGCATACCCCATTTGTAGGGGGCGCTGCGGGTAAACTATTCCATATATCACAAAAAACGGAATATATTTGACAGAGCATCACCTGTAGATGATGCATGCCAAATTTCATAACCCTACGTGGGATAATGGCTTTCGGAATTGATTTCGCGTGAACGGTACCGATTTTGAAGGTTTTTCGGTTGTTGCTAGGGAACCAAAGCGTCCCTAGTAACCATCACAATTTCCAAAGCACTAGGTCATAAGATGTACCTACCACCCGAGTTTGGTCAAAATCGGCCCACGTTTACTACCAATTATGCTGATGACAAACGAACAAACATCCAAACAAACATCCAAACAAACATCCAAACAAACAGACAGAATCACCTTAATCACCATTCCATGCATTGACTACTCTCAGAGTGAAAGACCCTTGTGGGTCACACCTTCCGTCTTAATCCCCAACATCTTTACTCTCAGCCATGGCCCCCTGGTCCCATCACTGTGGATTCTGCTGCAGAACTCTTGTGTACTAATTTTGGCTACACCCTTCATTATTGAAAAACATCTCCGTCATATCCCCTCATTATCCCCAGTCCCCACCTTTCTGGTGCATACAGCCCTGTCTCCTTCAGCCGCTCCTCATAGCTGAGTCTCGCTCGGCCCGGAATCAATCTCGTAGTCCAACGCTGAACCCTCTCTATGGCAGCAATGTCCTTCCTGAGATATAACGACCAAGATTGTACACAATATTCCCAATGAGTATTGAAACTCCCTCCTTTGATACATAATTTATCCCCCCTTCCAAATACAACCTAAAACCCTATTACCTTTACCTATAGCTGCCTGACGTTGTCCTGTCTACTTACCCCTCATATCTATTATCACCCCCCAGATCCTTCTCCTATGTGACACGCTCCAAGATTTCCCCTTGTATCATGTAATCCCTATGTTCATTGTTCTTACCCATCTGCAGAAAATTACATCTCTTTATGCGAAACAGCATCTGCCAATGTTTTGCCCAATCTATTAAAGTATCTGCACTTTCCTCAATCTAATTACCTCCTTTCTCCTATGTACCTTACCTCCAAGCTTTGTATCACCTGTAAATTTTGAAAGCTGACTTTTAACAACACTGTCCAAATCGTTAATGTAAATTATCTTAATAATAATAATAATAATAATAATTAATGACCCTTTTTGTTGTCCGTCCGTCTGTCTGTCTGTCCTACCGTCTGTCTGTAACATTCCATTCTACTCATTGGTTGGACATTTTATCTGACTCCACCCACAATTTCTCCTGTGGGGGGGGGGGGGTGATCTAACGGTTGCCATGTTGGTGCTCCCAGCTATTCAAAGTCAATGACGTCTTTGGAGCTGTCATATTCACGATCGCCATGCCCTCCCTATAAGTTTTCCCTTCATTGTAAAACTACTGAAGTGACAAATAAAAGGATTTTGAGCCAACAGGCATCACAGGCCTTGTGAAGATTGGCCTCAGCGATCGAGGCAGCAGTCTGTTCACTTAAATACCACCCAAATAACTATGTGCCATTCTCTCAAGCAGGGCTTAAACCCATGTCATCTGTCCTGTAAGAGAGCCGTGTGTGTGTGTGTGTGTGTGTGTGTGTGTCTCAGCAATTCTCTCAGAGACGGGCAAACGGTTCTTGGTCAAACTTTCATTGGTTCATCAGTGAGTGTGTCAGGGAAGAAAAACGTTTTCAGAATTTTGAAAAAAAAAGTTGGATTCTTGGGGATTTTTCTTTTTTAATCACTCCACCGTGTCTACAAGCCATCGTAGCTATGTGGAAGGTAGTATTAAATGACCCCGACCCCATTCCTCAGTGGGTGTAGGGAAGTGTTTTCGGCTCCCACAAAAAAAAAATTCTTTGATTTTTTTAAATGCCAACAACATTAGGAAAGCCCCGGGCAATGCTGGATCCATATGTACACTTACAAAGTAATACTTTAAAAATGCATTCATTCAATGTTCTTTTCATGAAAATGTTTGCATACATTTTTGATGCGAAAACAATCCAGCTATCTTAAAAAGAACATTTGTCGGCGTACAGAGTGGCCACGAAGTCCCTATTCACGCAGTTCGAATTTATCTGTACTAGCATAACCCGCGCTCTGCGCGACATGTTGGGGTGGGTGTGTTTGAGAAAGGAACTGATGCAGAGTATCAGTAGTAATTTTACTTTAATGCAGTAAGTAGAATACGATTTCACTGTTTCAGAACCATTTTATTTACTTTTTTGTACCATGCACCTCATATGGTCTTTGAGATAATGTAAGCCGAATATCACGTTACTCGAGCGCAGAACAAAGTCGAAGATAGCGCGACACGAAACCACAAACTCGGAAATAATATATAAGATGCTTCCCTCCATTGTCCGCACAAATTTTAATTTTTCTCCTTGTTTTCTGGACATCTTCTTCCATGTTGAGAGTTGGAGGTCATAAAAGCAGCCCCTGACAGCTGTTTTGAGGTCTTCAACCGTTGTTAGATGAAGAGGAAAATTTCCTCTTTCACAATGCCCCCCAAAGCGAGTTGTCACATGTTGTGTTAAGTCCGGACTTCGAGGAGGCACGCTATTCCACGTCCAATCCATCGTCCACTGAAATCGTCGTCGAGATATTTCTCAACTGTGAGAGCTTAATGTGCTGGTGCACCATCTTGTTGCAGGATAGCTGATTCTTGACCATTGAAGACCTCAAAACAGCTGTCAGGGGCTGCAAGAAAGAGATTGGGGGGGGGGCGGGGACACCTCTCCCACAAAGATCATATTAAACGTGTCATCCCACATCCCATGCTTGCTGTGTTCACAGATTTCATCTGGTTTTTCATCAGCATAAATGTGTTCTCACCAAAATTCATATTGAGTACGTAAAGCTGTGCCTGGTTGATAAAGTTCTTGTCCTTTACTGTTTTGTAAGAAATGAGCGATGGTTTTGTTTCTCCGCTTCATTTTCTTTTTTGTTGCATGTGTGGGAGAAAATAATTATATTAATGTACTCTCAATTTGTAATTGTTGCTGGTGTTTTATAAATTTAATTTTTATGCTGTAAGTCAAATTGGATGTCAGTGATGCTTCCCTTTACCCAAGAGTCTTTTGACCTAAATGTTGATAAAAGGAATGTCTTGCTATGGATCAAAGTGACCTGGTTGATAACAGCAACTTTTGCCGTAATTATGTCATTCCCTTTTCACCTAGAAGACACGTATTGCATTTTGGAGTTCTTTGGTTAAGGCTTAGCCCCCTCCACTCTCCCATGAAAGCATATAAATACCAGGAAATGTAATCTTGTTTTAGTGCAAATCATTGAAGATGTTTTACCATCTCGGTGGCTTATACTCCTTGGTACTGGCCAAGTACCAAGTATAATAAAACTCTCTGATGTAATGTGCTTTCACGTTGTGTGGACAGTAAATACATCGTGTCTTTGATTTGAGTAACAGGATTTACATCGAGTCGGTTAAAACGGTTAACTAAAAAGTAACAAGTAAACGTTAAGAAATAAATTCAACAAACATGCAATTATTTCGAGTCTTAACGAGTTAGCTCACCTGGAGCGTAGTTCCGAGGAGCTTGTGGGATGGCGCGTCGTCCGTCCGTCTGTCCACAATACTTTCAACTTCTCTGAAACTACACGTACGGTTTTGATGACACTTTACCACAACGTTCATCACGGTGTATGTACCAAATTTTATTTATGGAATTAAAAAAATCGGGCCCTCAGGGGGTCTACGGGGGTTGCCCCCCAAAATAGATATTTGCTTTATTCTCAGAAACTACAAATGGAATTCTGATTATACTAGAACATAACCTTCATCGCCCGTGATGCACCAAAGTTTTGTTTGCGCATTAAAAAAAAATTGGGGTCTGAGGGGTCTCCTGAGAGAGTTATTGTGGGGTTGTTGCCCCCCCCCCCCAAAAAAGAGGTATTTGCTGTTTTCTCAGAAACTACACACACAATTCCGATGAAACTCACTACAACCTTTATCACCCATGAAGTACCAGAGTTTGTTCATGACATTAGAAAAATCGAGGTTTAAAGGGGTCTCGTGGGTGTTGCTGCCAAAATTGGTATTTGCTTCCTTCTCAGAAACTACAAGCACAATTCCAATGAAACTTGACTACAACCTTCATCACCCACGATGTACCAAAGCCTGTTCACACCATTAAACAAAATTGGGTCTTAAGGAGTCTACGGGGGGGGGGGGAGGGGGTGTCCCCCAAAAGAGTTAATAGCTTTCTTCTCAAACTACACACACAATTCCGAAGAAACTTCACCACAACCTTCATCACCCATGATGTACCAAAGTTTGTTCATTACATTGGAAAAATTGGGTATAAGGGAGGTTGTCCCCCAAAATACATATTTGCTTTCTTCTCCGAAACTACACACACGATTACGATGAAACTTGACCACCACCTTCAGCCCTGTTATGTACAAAAGCTTGTTCACACTATTAAGAAAATCGGGGTCAAAATTATTATTTTTTTATCACGGGGGGTATTGCCCTCCCACAAGAGGTATTTGCTTTCTTCTCAGAAACTACACGCACAATTCAGATGAAACTTCAAGACACAACTTTATCACCCATGATGTACTAAAGTTGTTCACGACATAAAAAAATCCATAGGTATTTCTTTCTTCTCCATTACATATTTTGTGGGTCATCCATGCCTACCAGTGGTTCCCTGGTTATCTTATCTAGGCACTACCAGGTGAGCACCCAGGGTTATTGCCCCTATGTTTTTTATTTTTCTTGTGCTTTGGAGTTTTTCCTCAAGTAAGCTGCTGGATGCACTTAAGGACTGGTCATCAGAGTGGAGCCTTCTTTTGAGAGAGGTGGAGAGCCTGGCCCATCAGTATCATCCATTGGCAAACGTCTCTTGCATGGAGGTTTCCTTTTCCTCATGAGAGTTTGGTTGTGGACGGGATGAGTTGAAATAAGTGAGGACTGTAGTGCTCAAAAAGGACATGCTTTGTCACCGTTGGGTCGACATTTCTCAGATGAAATGCCTGAAAGGAGAAATCAGAAAGATAATGAAACATAAGGTTGCACCCCCTACAAAAATATACGAATTACTCCACCACGAAGGTGGATGGAGGTTATGTTTTCACCCGTCTGTCTGTTGGTAGTCGATAAAGTCGAAAAAAAAAATTTTTTTTTTGATCTACCCTTATTATTACTTTTTCCGTCGATATGTTTGTTGGGTAGTCGATCTCGTGCGAAAAAAGAAAAAAAAATTTTTTTTTGAGATTTGTTCTACCCTTATTATCAGTATTTAAAATGGCGATTTCAGTTAATACAATGGCGATTTCGATGAAACTTGGTTCGTAGGTTCATACCATGACCTAGTTGTGTGCAAATGAGAACCGTTGCTATGGACACCGTTGCTATGAGAACCGTTGCTATGGACACCCACGTTGCCCGTTGAAATTTTAGAAAATTCATAAAAAATTAATTTTTCGAAAATCAAAAATCGGGCCACGAGCGACTGTGGGCAGTACATTCAGCCATATTGTCAAAAATGTCCAGCCGATCCTATAAAAACTCGAAGAAGATAGACTTTGAATGGAACCCTGGTCGAAAACAATTAAAAAAACGAAGTTCGTTATATCTCAGAGACTATGAGTGAGATATAATGAAACTGGTATGGTAGGTTCATGGTATGTTCTAGTTATGTGTGAGAAAGAAACCGTTGCTATGGACCCCTCCGTTGCCTAGCAACGGCTGAAAAACCTCTAAATGTGGGGTATTTTAACGAAAAAACAATCCAGCATTAACCCTTGAGGCTAGAATCATGAATTTTCTTGTGCTTAATCCTCAGTCATTCCCCATCGAACGGCCCATCACGTCAGGTTATATTGGTAGTGGACTACCCATGTCCGCCCTACCGCTTGTCTGTATGTCTGTCTGTATGTCTGTATGTCTGTTGGGTAGTCGATAAAGTCGAAAAAAAAATATTTTTTGATCTACCCTATTTATCACTTTTTCCGTCGATATGTTTGTCTGTATGTCTGTCTGTATGTCTGTATGTATGTTGGGTAGTCGATTGTGTCGAAAAAATTTTTTTTTGTGATTTGTTTTCTACCCCTTATGATCAGTATTTAAAATGGCGATTTCAGTTAATACAATGGCGATTTCGATAAACTTGGTTGGTAGGTTCATACCATGACCTAGTTGTGTGCAATGAGAACCGTTGCTATGGACACCACCGTTTGCCTAGCAACGGACTTTGAAATTTTTGAAAATCATAAAAAATGTATTTTTTCGAAAATCAAAAATCGGCCACGAGCGACTTGGCAGTACATTCAGCCATATTGTCAAAATTTCCAGCCGGGATCCTATGAAAACTGTCGGAGAAGATAGACTTTGAATTGAACCCTGGTCGAAAACAATAAAAAACGAAGTTCATTATATCTCAGAGACTATGAGTCAGATATACATGAAACTGGTATGGTAGGTTCATGGATATGTCCTAGTTATGTGTGAGAAAGAACCGTTGCTATGGACCCCTCCGTTGCCTAGCAACGGCCGAAAAACCTCAATGTGGGGGTATTTTAACGAAAAAACAATCTGCAGCATTAACCTTGAAGCTGGAATCATGAATTTTGTTGTGCTTAATCATCAAGTCATTCCCCATCGAAAGCCCCATCGCATCAGGTTCTATTGGGTAGTCGACTACCCATGTCCGCCTACCGGCTTGTCTGTATGTCTGTCTGTTCGGTCCAGTGCTCCGTTAATACAATGGCGATTTCGATGAAACTTGGTGGGTAGGTTCATACCATGACCTAGTTTGTGCAAATGAGAACCGTTGCTATGGACTCCACCGTTGCCTAGTAACGGGACTTTGAAATTTTGAAAAATCATTAAAAAAATTATTTTTCGAAAATCAAAAATCGCGGCCTACGAGCGACTGTGGCAGTACATTCAGCCATATGTCAAAAATTTCCAGCCGAATCCTATGAAAACTGTCGGAGAAGATAGACTTTGAAGAGAACCCTGGTCGAAAACAATAAAAAAACGAAGTTCGTTATTACTCAGAGACTATGAGTCAGAGATACAGTACATGAAACTGGTACGGTAGGTTCATGGTATGTCCTAGTTATGTGTGAGAAAGAACCGTTGCTATGGACTCCTCCGTTGCCTAGCACGCGCCGAAAACTCTAAATGTGGGGGTATTTTAACGAAAAAACATACTGCAGCATTAACCTTGAAGCTGAATCATGAATTTTCTGTGCTTAATCATCAGGTCATTCCCCATCGAACGGGCCATCGCCTCAGGTTCTATGGTAGGCGACTACCCATGTCCGCCTACCAGCTTGTTTGTCTGTTCTGCTATGTCTGTATGTATGTCTGTCTGTTCGGTCCATTGCTTCGTTAATACAATGGCGATTTCGATGAAACTGTGGTGGGTAGGTTCACACCATGACCTAGTGTGTTGCAAATGAGAACCGTTGCTATGCGAGACCACCGTTGCCTAGCAACGGACTTTGAAATTTTTGAAAAATCATAAAAAAATTATTTTTCGAAAATCAAAAAATCGGGCCACGAGCGAATGTGGCAAGTACATTCAGCCATATTGTCACAAATTTCCAGCCGAATCCTATGAAAACTGTCGGAGAAGATAGACTTTGAATGAACCCTGTCGAAAACAATAAAAAACGAAGTTCGTTATATCTCAGAGACTATGAATCAGATATACATGAAACTGGTATGGTAGGTTCATGGTATGTCCTAGTTATGTGTGGAGAAAGAACCGTTGCTATGGACCCCTCCGTTGCCTAGCAACGGCCGAAAAACCTCTAAATGTGGGGTATTTTAACGAAAAAACAATCTGCAGCATTAACCCTTGAAGCTAGAATCTATGAATTTTTTTGTGCTTAATCCTCAGGTCATTCTCCCATCGAACAGGCCCATCGCGTCAGGTTCTATTGGGTAGGCGACTACCCATGTCCGGCTACCGGCTTGTTTGTGTGTTTGTTTGTTTGCTTGTGCCAACTATCTCAAAAAGTTATGGACGGATTTCGACAAACTTGGTGGATGAGTTGGTTAGGTGACCAGAACAAGTCGATTCAATTTTATTTCAGGTCCGAATCCAGATCCAGCCTATCAGTGGTGTACCAAAACGTAAATAATCAGCCTGGTGAAGATATGCTCTCAACCGAGTGGCCTTCTAGTTACTAATATACTGAATACATGTACATTAAAGAATTAAGGAAGCGATTACAATATATTTCCATGTAATTGCTTATTATCCCCCGCCAACCAACGAAGTTGGCGGGGATATAGAAATGGGTTCCATCCGTCCGTCCGTCCGTCACATTTCGTTTCCGGAGCTTAACTACAAACCCCCTCAAGATATATTTACGAAATTTGGTACACATATCAAGCAAGAGTGAACTGGTGCCTTTTGATACTTCTAATTGATAGGTCACATGGTTGGCAGCCATGTTGGATTCAAGAAAAATATAAATAATGTTTTCTCTTGGAATCACATAAACCTAACGAATCGAAAATTTGCAACTATCATCTTCCATCATGTCTGCATATATAGTAAAAATGTACCTCACAAGTCACATGGTTTGGCGGCCATCTTTGGATAGAAAAACACACCTCATCCGATTAACACGAAAACTCACACACCTATTCCACTGGAGGATTGGAGGCAGAATCTAAATCTATGATGTCATAGGTCACATGGTTCGTCAGCCATCTTGGATTAAAAATTAATAAATATAAAAAATCTTCTTTCTCCAGAACGGCTGACAGATTGAGGCAAAATTTCACATACACTTTCCCCAACACATCCTTTCAGCAAGTTTGTTAATTTTCTAATTGATAGGTCACATGGTTTGGTGGCCATATTGAATTTACCCTAAAACCTTCAAACGACTCTTCTCCAGAACGGCTGGTTTATCTTGGAGAGTGTGCACAGCTCGCTAACTCAATTAAGAATGGTTTAGGTTTCTGTGCGGTAATATACACATACATAAACATATTTCGATATTCATTCAAATTAATCATACATGAGGCCATTCCAGGTTGATTAATCATTTTTCCCCCTTTTTGGGGGAGGGAGGGAGGCAATGTAAAACATTGCCAAACTACATATGCAGCTTTGTAAGGAAGTTATTGTTAAAGAAGGAAGTGAATTTGATATATCAAGTATATAATCAAAACCCTCAAGATACTTCAAAACCGAGCTCTCACAACCTTCCCAGTACAAATAACTTTCAACTGCCTTAAAAACCTCCCTCCCTCTTGATGAGATTATTGGAAAACCATTCGTTCCTTAATTAGTCTGTTTTGCCCAATTTGATATTACATACCTAAATATTTTTTATCCACACCAAAAGTCAAGATTTTTGCACAAATACATCTGAAGCAATGAGAACTACATTTTGCCTCATCCCATTAAGTATGCGAAACCTACATGCTGCATAGCATCAATTATATTATTAATAGCAAAACCCACAATTTATACCTTGCCCCAATAATGAGTACACGATTCACTAACAGAAACCTTAATAAGTTATTCAACTGTTTAGCTAAAGATGGAAATGCAGTCTTTGGTACCTGTGATTCATTGTCTTTGATGAAATGTTCACTCCAGCCAACATGATTTTTATTGGCCCCACTGAGTCTTTTCAAGCCATTTGGCGACAGTGTAGCATCACAATGGAAATCTGGAAATGTGTAACAACAACGACAATTCTCTCT
>CM068959.1:111875231-111888232 GCA_035128595.1 Eptatretus atami
TTCGAGACGTTTCTAAATACTGAAACATTTAAATATTCTTTGTTCAGAAATAAATCATGATTACTGTTGATTGAACGGGACAGTTTTTTATGCGGTGTATTGCTTCACGAAACCCGAGTGGTTGGTTTATTACAGGGGAATAAAATTTTAATTTTAAAAAAAATATCCTCATCTCTCGTATGAATTTTATTGGATGTCCAGGTGTGCACGAAGAGGTAAACCAAGGAAGGATCCGTTTGTAAATCGTTCAGAGTATTTCCGCAAATAGTCTCTCGGGCTCCGGCAAGCTTGTACTTTCCGACTCCGGTCGTCATCAAACGAGCTTGCGATCCACGGTCGGGTTTGAAAGCGCTCGTCATGTCGTTAGTGGATTACGGGAGTAGCGATGAAAGCGACGCGGATGAAGAGGTGATGAAAGCTTCCGCGTATCCGGGACTCCCATCGAGTCGGCCTTCATCGGTGTCGGCTTCGGACCTGTCGGCGCGGCTCGACAGGCGGCCGCAAGAACCGGCCGGCGTGACGTCGCTTGGCCCAAGTTCAGCGCTGCCTCCTCCGAAAAAGCGCTCGGAACCCGTGAAGATTCCACTACCTGCGCTACCGGCCGTGAGCGGTTTTGTCTTTCTCGTGTAAATTATTATTGTTATTATTTTTTGAAAGCTTCACGTTTTAAATTTTGCTGTTGCCTGCTGTTCCTGCTGTTTCCTGCTGTTCCTGCTGTTCATGCTGTTTCCTGCTGTTCCCTGCTTTGTTCCTGCTGTTCTGCTGTTTCCTGCTGTTCCTCCGCTGTTTCTCCTGCTGTCTGCTGCTCTGTCCTCTCTCGTCCTCTGTTCCTCCTGCTGCTGAATCTCTCCCTGCTCCTCCTCGCTGGCTGCTGTCTCGCTGCTGACTGCTTCCTCACCTGCTTCCTGCACTCTTCTCACTGCTTCCTCACCTGCTCCTCACCTGCTTCCTCACCTGCTCCTCACCTGCTTCCTCACCTGCTTCCTCTGTCGCTTCCCTCACCTGCTGTTCCTGTTAATGTTGCTACTGCTGCCCTCATGTTGCGTGCTGCTCTGCCCTGCTCTACCCTGCTGAAGCTGCTGCTGAATCTGCTGCTTGATATCTGCTGCTGAATCTGCTGCTTCCTCACCTGCTTCTTCTGTCGCTTCCTCACCTGCTGTTCCTGTTCCTGTTAATAGTTGCTGCTGCCTGCTGTCCCTGCTGTTGCTGCTAGCTTCCTCATGTTGCTGCTGCTTCCCTCATGTTGCTGCTGCTATCCCTCATGTTGCTGCTGCTATCCCCATGTGCTGCTGCTATCCCTCATGTTGCTGCTGCCTATCCCTCATGTTGCTGCCTGCTATCCTCATGTTGCTGTGCTATCCCTCATGTTGCTGCTGCCTCGTGCTGCTCTCATGTTGCTGCTGCTGCTGCTCTCATGTTGCTGCTGCTGGCTATCCCTGCATTTGCTTGCTGCTGCTTCTCATGTTGGCTGTTGCTGCTCTCATGTTGCTGCTGCTATCCTCATGTTGCTGCTGTTGCCCTTCATGTTGCTGTTGCTGCCCCCTCATGTTCCTCTGCTCCTATAGTTGAAATGAGAATGTTCTATTTGTCAGTCATGTGAGTTTTCATCGTTTCAAACACGAGTTAAGTTGAAAGTGAAAGTGGTAGTGCAACTGACATGGGTGAAACAGCAGGCAATTGGAATCAGGTTGAATAAGTGCATGTTGGTGAGTAATCACTTGTGTTAATTTCACCAGCTGCCACTGTCAGATTGTTGTTGTCGTCTTTCGGCTGCTCCCGTTAGGGGTCGCCACAGCGGATCATCCGTTATGATCCGCATACTGATTTGGCACAGGTTTTACGCCGGATGCCTTTCCTGACGCACCCTGGTCGCCTCTTACGACACAGGGATAAGGATTGGTTTCGCCATGATTCCGGGCTGCCCTCACCCTCTTAATAGCCCAGCGCAGAGCACCCGTCCTCAAGCGATCCTCCAACTCAAGCCTCCGAGTAGCCGGATTACAGGCGCACGCCACTACGCCCGGTGCCACTGTCAGATTGGTCTGTTAAATGTTATCAGGTACACGCTTCCACGCTGTCCGACTGAAATGATCAAGGTGCGTGTTTTCACCCTCGCCAGAGGAGAGGGTATTTCATTTGGGTCTGTTTGTTTGTTAATTGCCAGAATCCTTCGGATTTCGGCAATTATGTTGGTCGGTTGTGTGTGTCATTCTGTGTGTGTCTCTGTCTGTCTGTCTGTCTGTTTGTTTGTTTACCCTGTAGCAGCCACACCGTTTCAGCGATCATGACCAAACTGGGTACAGACGTCGGCCATGGTCTAACTTAGACTACTCGTCGTTTTTGGTGAATCTAGGTCAGCAAGGTCAGGTCACCGAAAATACGAAATTCTTATTTTCGCAAAACATCCGCTAAAATGGTCGTATCGACTTCAAACCAAATCCAAAATGTGCATCTTCCAATTGCACCAAACCATATGCTCATTGGGTTCACACCAACACCCTTCTTAGCGGTCGGGGGTCGAATGTCAGGGGGTCGGGTCAAACTTTCAAATTGCGATTAAAAACGCCATTTCAAGTCCGATTGACTTCCAAGTTATGATCATGACCAAACTAAGTGCTATAACTCATTAACAGTAGACTATGATTGTAAGAACCAAATTGATTTCCAGGTTTTGTTTTTCAGAGATCATGGAGATATGACAAAGTTATTCCGGCAATCCTTGCTCAACGAGCAATTTCATTTGTTTGTTTGTTTGTTTGTCCGCACAGAACTTGAGTGTTTTTCTCTGCAACCATATGGGTGAAACTCCTTCAGTATTTTACGGAAATCCGTATTTTTGTAACGACCCTTACGGAGGTTTCCGTGTGTTGTCATCAGAAAGTCATGCCGTGATTATCGTGAATTGAGGTGCTATTCTGATCTGCTGATTAGTTTTGTTAAGCCATTTATCCAGATGGGGTGAAATGCAACACACCAACGCATCGTGACCGATTATGTGATTACTCCCATGGTTGTTTTTATTATGAGCTGTTTTTGTAGAAGTTAGCCACGTAACAAAAGCTTGCAAGCGCGTTACGGTGATTAGACCATGATGAGATTCAGGCAGGTTGGTGGTCTTTCTGTCTTCCACTGTCTCCTCTCGCCCTCCTCCCCACCCCTGCTCTTTTCTCCGATATGTCCCCTCCCCCCCCCATAGTTCTGAGGAGCGCTCAAGGTCCACCAGCAACCCCTTCTGGTAAAACTACCAAAATCAAGAATCACTGCTCATCTTCACTCTTTCACTCCTTTTTCTCACCTTTGGAACAAACTCCCACATCTCTTCAATCCCACTCTTCCTCCAGGTCTTCAAAACAGTTGTTCACTACCATGTCTTATCTTCCCCCATCGAAAACCATGATCTTTTCTACCCTGTTAATCCACCCAACCCATATCCTTCAAATTCCTGTTTTCCTCCTGAAAGCTTTCCTTCTCTCTCTCTTTTCTTCTCTCCTTCTCTCCTCTCCTTCTCCCCTTTCCACTCCTCTCCTCTCCTTCCTCCTCCCCTCCCCCTCCCTCCCTCTCCCTCTCCCTTCCCTCTCCTCCACTTCTCCTCCTCTTCCACTTCTCTCCTCTCCGCCTTCCCTCGCCTCTGCCTCCTCTTCTCCGCCTCCCTCTTCCTCTCCACCCCCTCTCTCCTCCTCCACCTGCCTCCTCTCCTCCCTCTTCTCTCCGCCTGCGCCTCTCCTTGCCTCCGCCTCCTCACCTCCGCCTCCGCCTCTCTCCTCCTCCTCCTTCTCCTCCCTCTCTCCTCTTCTCCTCGTCGTCCTCCTCGTCGTCGTCGTCGTCGTCTCCTCGCCTCTCCTCTCCTCTTTTTTTCAGACATTATTTTATTTCCATCTTCACTGTTTTCCATGCAGATCATTTTGATGAGACGGTATGAATCGTAATTAACGCTCCACGCACGTCTGCCTCCCTTCCTCTCACCTCATACAGTCTTCCTTTACCCTACCCTCCTCGCTCCCACACCTCCTTGCCCCCCTCCTCTCTTTTCCCCTCCACCTCATCTCTCTCCACCCTTCCTGTCTTTCTTCCCCTTTTTCTTTCTCTCCTCTGTCTTATTTCTTAGGAGTACTTGCTGTGTGCCAAGTTTCAATTTTTTTATATGGAGCGGTTTTGGAGATACACAAGTCCAAAATTTTGCCTTTTACACATGGCTGCCACACCCTGTGACCAATGATGTCATAATTATCATTAAAACATTCCACATGAGTAGTTGCACCAATGGTGAAAATTTCATGTCTATTGGATAAGTGGTTGCAGAGAAAACAGAAAATTAGCACGTACGGATGTACATGCATATGGACGGACGGACAACACGAAAACCTAACGCCTCGCCTCGACTTCGTCAACGGAGGCGTAAAAAAGATTCTTCCCATGTACTTGTTCTCAAGACTAAGGTGTTCTATGAACTCTCAACTTTAAAGTCTTTCACAATTCCCCCATCCCACCCTCCACACACCCTGCCGCCCCTTTCCCATCCACCTCTTTCTTTTTATTCTCTTTTGTTTTCTCGTTCAAAATGTTCACGTGCCAATCATAGTACTTTTGTCCTGAGTTTTGTTTGCTCGATGTAGCATAACGGTGTATTACAGTAGAGAGACTGTAATATCTTTGTATATTTTGATGACTAAAGCATGGGACGCTTCTTTCTCTTTAGTCTGATTCTGATGAAGATGAACCAACTCCAAAGAAAGGATATAGGGTAAGATATCTTCTGAATGATGATGTGCTTTTTTGTGTTTAACCCTCAGAGAGGAGCCTGTACCCTTTATTATCAGATGCTGGGCAATGGGCATTTAGAATAAAGAATAGAATGACTTTTTCACATGGGCTGCTGGGGCAGTTTTTTTCCCTTGTCATGTGAATACAATCTTGGAGGGGTTGCCATTCAGATACAGGATACTCAAATGGCTCATTCTTTCCCAGAAAGCCGGAACTGTTTTGCGGAACTCGAAGGATGACAGCCTGAGTCAACCCACCTGTGTTATTTTAACGGGAGACAGGGATTCAAACTCAGGACTCGAGAGTCTTAAGCCAGCCACCTTAACCCTTAAGTCACAAGATCCTCAAAGATGGATAAATAACTAGAAAATCCCAGGAATGAACATTGTAACTCCAAGCAGATCAAGGGTTGGGATGGAGATGATGTGAGATAGTGGGGTGCATCTCTTACTTGAAGCCGGGAGGAAGGGTGTCCCTGGGAAAGGCAGTTTCTACAGATGTGGGAAAAGAGAAAGAAAAGAACGGGGTTGTATGATGAGACTGGATTTTGGACGTTTAACCAGGAGGGTTTGTTTCAAATTAATTGTGTGTGTGTGTGTGTCCTGGAGTGGTTCGGAAAGGGTTGGTGAGCTGAGAGAGCAGTGGGCGGTCAACCGAGGTCAGGCTGCAAAAAAACCCCCCAAAAAATGATGCACCGAGCTGTCTGTGATGTGAGAACAACAAGCCTTGTATTCAGCCTCAGCATGGGAGTTTCCAAGAATGTTGAGAGTTTTTTAGATTCAATAATCTCAGAGTGACACATTGATGCTGAGTCCCCAGCCGAGAGAGGAAAGCAGGACTGCATTGAGCTATGGGAAAAAAGACTTGTAGGTTGTGAGTAGTTCTGAATTTTCAAGGAATTGACAGAGAATGCTCATCTGTGATTGGCTTTGGAGGTGAGCTTGGTTATAATACATTGCTATGGCTTCAGATTGGAACTCCAATAAGCCAACCTGACGACTCGTTTTATAATTTATTATTAATATTTTTTCTGGTGTCCAAAGCTCATGGAGGAGATATACCACACAGTGCCTCAGAAAATGTACACCCCCTTTCAGGTTTTTCAACTTTTGTTGCCTTATAGCCTGGAATTAAATTGCATTAAATCAGACTTTTCTTTCACCTTTATTTACACATGGTAACCACAATTCCAAGTGAAAAACAAATTCAACAGATTTCAGAAAATTATTTAAAATACAAAATTAGAATATCTTGGTTGGATAAATTTCCACCCCCCTGAGGTTTGCCGACCTCAAAAGGATGACAGGCAGAGTCAACCCCATCTGGTATTCAACAGATGAGCAGGGTTTGGAACTCAGGATCATAGGATCCAAGCCCACCACCCAAACCTTTAAGCCAACACCAGGCATATTAGGGTCAGAGAAGAATAAAATAATACAAATTATTTTTATCAGATTGGTCAAGAGGACCGCAATGAATAAATGCCACTTCATTACTTGGTTGTTGTGGCTTTCAGGCCATTCCATAGAAAAGATGATGTGTAATCAGTTTCAGTGTTTCAGGATGTCGAGCTTTGACACGATACGCAAGATTCAACCAGGCAACTGGAACAGACCGATGACCGTTACAATGTACAGCATGCATAACGTTACGTGTGTAAGCTCCCAGACTTGAGTCCGAAAGAATAGTAGGCCTCATGTTTAATATCCAGCATTGCCAAGACATTATCATGACTCCTTTGAAAAAAAATTTGGGAGGGGGTTGGGGGGCACTTTCCTCTTCTCAACGGTGTGGTGCGTCTTTCGGATGGATGTTAAACTGGGTGTCCCATCTGCCTGCATCAGTTTGTGCACGTTAATATCCCACGGTGTCCTTCGGAAAGAGTGGACGAGCCCCCGCCGGCACCATGAATCGATTCCAAATTCCTGCCCTGACTTCCTATCCTATCCAGAATTGTAACTCTCACCATAGAAACTACTTCGGCAGCACCGACGCTCTGTACAGAGAATGTTTCATGATCTCATCCGATCTGACTCCACTCTCCACACCGACTTCTAGTTCCCCAGAACCGATAACTCAAAGTTATGGGGATATCTTTATTCCTATTTGCTTTGGCAATCTCTTGGCCTAAACGATCTTCATTTGGATATTTTGGGGCACCATTCAGTTCATTTTATGGAATTTATGCCATTCATTGTCTTTGTTGTTGTTTCTTTTACCCAGTTGTGCTTTCCATGAGCTTCCCTCTGATGGCTCTTTTGTGGAGTTTACTCGTTTACTGAGCCCCGTGCGCTTTCTAATCAGTCTTGCTGCTTGCAGGTGGAGGGAGGCAGGCCAGGACTTTCTGCATTGTTGCCAAACCTAAAAAAATGGCTGTGAAGGAGGCAAAGCGTGCACTGGTCCCACACGTCTTAAGCCAAAATAAAGCTACCGTCTGACTTCTGAATCGGTGATTGTTTTCGCCCAATTGTTGTAAAAAAAATCCCTGAATTGTTGCCTAATCGTTGCACCGGACATTAAAGTAGTGCACGCTTGCTTCTTTTTTTTGTGACGGTATATGGTCGTGCACTATTTTTCACAAAGCCTAATTGTAGGAATTTCTTGATTTGCACTTTGACGTTTCATTGTACATTACCCTTTGTGGATCAGGCCGCACAGTTGACCGTTCCAGCCCATCAGCAATCAAAACGGCGTCCAAGTTTGCAACGCAACAAGTTGCGTCTCACGCTCGGCAGATGCCGAAGTGGACGATATGGAGAAGGATGAATTGCCGATGGGCGAAAGCTTTTTCTCTATACCCGAAACGCCGCCACCACCACTGAGCTGTGCTATTGGGTTGCCTGGTGAGCTTAATTTGCAAATCCTTAGGATTATTAGTTATTAATACATGTCATATGTAACATGATTGTGTACTAATAATGTGGAATAAGAATGTCAGGTATTTGCTTTTTGTTCAATTTTTTTTGACAATGAGGGCCCTTGTGCATATAAATACATCCTGCTATATAAAATAGGAATTATCTGTGTGTGCGTGTGTATGTATGTCTGACAATTATAGAATCGAAAACGGCTGGGCCAATTTACATCAAATTTTTGCATACTGGTTTTACCAGGGCCAGGTCGTGGACACAAAATAAATGTCCCTACCCTCCTCTGCGAGGGTGGGGGAGACTTACGATTTTCGCCCATACATGTGGCACAGTGCGAGTGGTTTACTGATCCTCTGAGAGAGGGGGACTACTAGCACAAATAAATGTGGCCAACTCCCCTACCACTACTCCCCCTCCCCCACTCCCAGGCCACTCCTGGAGGGAGTGGGTGTTTCTCGTATGGAAAAAGGAAGGAAAAAGTAGGTGGTAAACGGCTTGCAAATTGTTCTATACATATTATGTAGATACTAAAATAGCAGAACCACAGGCCATGTACTTTTGTTTTTGAACTACTACTGCTCTCCCTCTGGGCTGTTGCTCCTGCCTCACCTTTCTCGCTGCAATGTTGCAGAAATCAAGGCATTTAGGATCATTGGTATTTCCCGGGTGAGGCTGTCTTTGGGCCTCTCACTCGTGGTCTTTCTGTCTTCTCCCGTCTCCTCTCCGGTCTCTGCTCTGTCTGCGATATGCCCCCCCCCCATATTTCCACAGGGCGCTCAGGTCCGCCAGCAAACTCTTCTGGTAAAACTACAAATCACGAATCACTGCTCACCTTCACTTCTTCATTCCTGTTTTTTTCTCCTTTGCAAACTTCCACACTCTTCAAATTTTCCCTCCAAGTCTTCAAAACAGCCGTTCACCACCATCTTTTATCTCCCCCATCCAAAACCACGATCTTTCTACCCCCTTAATCCACCCCAACTCACCTCCTTCAAATTCTGCTTTCCTTCCTGAAAGTCCCTGTCGTGTCCATCTTGTTTACCCTGTGTACTCCGCCCCATCTCTCTCCCTTCCACAGATCTCCTCATGTCTCTATTCCCCACTGTTTTGTGCTTCCCTCTCCGTCTATCTGTCCCTGCTCCCCTTGTTATACGTTCTGTGTGTTTGCTCTCATACGAGCCTCGACATTGTTTATAAAAAAAAAATCTTACTCAACCTTTTTGCCATCTTTCAACTTAGAATATGTCAGTTGATGTTTCCAGTTAGTTGGTATCAACATATAGACCCTTTGGCGAGCCCTCCAGTTTTCTTCTGCAGTTGACTTCTGGCAGTGGTGCAGTGTTTATTCACAGAACTCGAAAATCTGCTGGGACCATTCCTGCGCCGATGATGTATCCAGCGGGCCTCCAGTGTAAGGAGTTACCTTGGAATCTTCTGCACAGCTAAGTCATACCTTGGTCACTCTTAGCTCCTTAGTGTTCAAAGCTTTCACCTGTCGTGCCAATGAGTACGGATATTATCTGTGAGCTGGTACCAACTACATCTCTCCTTGCACCCCTGCAAGTGGATAAATCCAAGGTCCTGTGGATAATAATTTTCTCAACAGGAGAAGTGGGGTGCAGAGCCTGATCCTTTTCCACTGCGGATGGGTTGATGCCTGCAGTTTTCTTTTGCCTCATCTGTAGTCAAACTCCACCTGGCCACTCAGGTATTTCCTCCAAGAAGATAACGGGTCATACTTGCTTAGCGAGCAACCCATGTACCTCGTTACCCTGCTCAAATCCAAGCTAAATATTCACTTCCACTCTTTTATCCCTGTTTTCTCTTGACTGTTCTTTTGCTTCCCTTATTCTGTCCAATCAGTTTCCTCTCGCTCTAACTTTAATGTGAGACTCATTGCCATCTCACATTACCTCCCATTCCTTTTCTGTTCTCACTGACTCTCCTCTCCTGTCATTTGGACTCTTCCACATTTAACTTGGACCTTTCTCCTGATGGTTACCTATATTTACATATTTGTCAGCTTACTTGGTTCCTTTGTCCTGTAACACCCCACGTGCTGTGCATGTGTTCATCATGCCTCCGCTGATGAAGTCACTATGCATGGTGTTGGCTTAATGGTTGGGGGGGTGGGCTTGGGATCTAGGATCCTGAGTTAAAATCCCACTCAGCTGTTGAATTAATCCCGGTGGGTTTGACTCTGCCTGTCATCCTTCCGAGGTCGGCAAAATGAGTGCCAGCTTGCTGGTATTCCTGTGTCGGAGTGGGACCCTCCAGGATTATGCCCATAGCCAAGGAGACTGCTTAGGCAGCACAACGCTCTGCACCGAGTTATGGTACGGATGGATGGATGATGAAGTCACTGGAGGCATTGTGTTTTCTGTTGTCCGTCCGTACCGTCTGTGATAGATTTTTATTACCGCCGACAACTTAAGAACAGCTGATGGATCCAAGTCAAACTTAGTACAACTATGTATATAATGTAAGGATGAACTGATTGATTATGGCTCAGGAGGTCAAAGATCAAGGTCCCGTAGGTAAAAAATTCAGGTACCTGGCTAACTTGTGACCAGTGATGGGATTTTGACCAAACTTGGTATAAGTTATGTTATAATGATGCAAGATGAACAGATTAGGTTTCGGCATCAAGAGGTCAGAGGTCATGTCAGTTAAAAATGTGATACTTGAGAACAGCTGAAGGGATTTAAATCAAACTTGTACAAGCATGTATAATGATGTAATGATGTGGACAGAGGCATATTGGTCGATGTCGGCACGGCGAAGAGTGCTGTTCTCGTTCCTTCCCCCTATTTCTCTGTCCTCTCTCGTATTCCAACTCCCACTGCTCCATCTGTATGTCAATGTTACACCTGTGTCAAGTTCAGCTTTTCCACTAACCTCAATCGATGTAAAAGAGAATAAGTTCAATTGTCTATGCAAAATAATCCAAGTTTTCAGGTTGCTTCAGTCCAGGGCTGGCAGGATGATTTAGAGGTACGGACACTCACCTCAAGCTGTCAGCCTGGTTTTGATTCCCGACCCACCTATAAACTATCAACCTGGTGTTTCACAGGCATGGTGATTCATCAATGTGTGTACTAAAGCCTGGTGTTTGGCTTAGTGGGTAGGGTGGCTGGTTTGGATCTAAGGTCCGAAGTTCGAGCCCGCGTTGGCTACTGAATTACACAGGTGGGGTTGACTCGGCTGTCATCCTTCCAAGGTCGGCGAAATGAGTACCAGTGTATGTTAGATGGGCACAGCGTCAGCGGCACATCGCGCTTCCAAAAATGATAGCTGCCATAGCGCAAGAACAGAACAGAATGTGTGTACTGCCCCTCGGATGGAGTTAAACAGGCGTCCCGTTCACCAGCATTGGATGGTGAACGTCAAAGATCCCACCGGTGTCCTTCACAAAAAGTAGGTGAGCTACCGCCAGCACCATGGCCAAATTCCAAAATCCTGCATCAGGCCTGGCCAGCCGTTGGTGAAGACTCAGGCCAAGCTTCCCCGGCTGACCCCACAAAAAATGTGGGATAATGGTAGTCGTTCGAAGAAGAAGTAGTTTCTCCTATCCATTCTTTGTGATTGGAAAATGAATGTTATGCAGATGGGACTTCAAATGTTGAAATGTATATGTTTGAGCCAGTCCCGGCTGTATTTGTTGAATGGATAGAGGTGATCAGCTGCTTGAAGCAACAGTCACAAAAGGGATGGATTCCAATTTTATTTTATTCCCAGTGATGAAGTCATGTTTTGTCTCAAGTTACTGGATGAGCGATAATTTGGTTCTATATATTTGTTGAATGGTTCAAAAACTTGAGACTTTATGCTAGCCGTTGTTGTCCATCATGCATGCTGATTTGAGTCGACCATAAGTCCAGGAATCCAACTTGCTGAGACCTTGGCGCGCTGTACAATTTGTGGATTGATGGTGAAAATGGTGGCCACACTGAGAAGGTTGTGGTGATCCTCTGTGATGCATGTCTGAATCTTGAGGAAGCAATTTGTGTCGGATGCTTCTGTGAGCCATCCTGACATGTCATACTTCAAGGGACTTGTGCCCTGACGTGTCAAAGTTAGCCACCCATTTGGAGACTGTGGAATATGAGGTGCAACTCTGTCCATATATGACCTCGATGTTTTTGTGGATTTATTTGGAGCCGACACATTCTTCGTATAATAATTTGACGACACCTTGATACTCAATTTTAGCGAGATCCATAATCGTATGACAAAGCAAACTACGGATTTATTCTGAAATGACAGTCAGATTAATGAACATTAGCATGTAACAAACCTACATACAAGTGAATAATGATCAAAAACTCTCTTTCTGTCTGTCTGTTCTGTTTCCTGTCTGTCTCTGCTGTCTCTGTTCCTGTCTGTCTGTTCTCTGTTTCCTGTCCTGTCTGTCTCTGTTCCTGTCTGTCTGTCTCTGTTCCTGTCTGTCTGTCTCTGTTCCTGTCTGTCTGTCTCTGTTCTGTCTGTCTGTCTCTGTTTTCCTGTCTGTCTGTCTCTGTTTCTGTCTGTCTGTCTTCTGTTTCTGTCTGTCGTCTCTGTTCTCTCTTGTCTGTCCTGCTGTCTGTTCCTGTCTGTCTGCCTCTTTTTTCCTGCCTGTCCACCTCTTTTATTTTTTCCAGTCTGTGCACCTCTTTTTTTTCCTGCTTGTCCGCCTCTTTTTCTTTTGTTTTTTTCCTGCCTCTCCGTCCCTTCTTTATTTTAACCCCCTGCCTGTTCACCTGTTTTTTTTCCTGCCTGTTCACCTCTTTTTTTTTTTTTCCTGCCCGTCCGCCTTTTTTTTTCTTTTCTTTTTTCCTGCCGGTCCGCCTCTTTTTTCTTCTTTCTTTCTTTTTTTTCTGCATGTCCGCCTCTTTTTATTTTCTTTTTTTTCCTGCCGTCGCCTCTTTTTTTTTCCTGCCTGTCCGCCTCTTTTTTCTTTTTCTTTTTTTCCTGCCTGTTCACCTCTTTTTTTTTTTCCTGCCCGTCCACCTTTTTTTTTCTTTTTTTTCCTGCCTGTCCGCCTCTTTTTTTCTTTCTTTCTTTTTTTCTGCATGTCCACTTTTTTTTTTCTGCCTGTCCACCTTTTTTAGGTCATCTCTCACGAGATGACCTAATAAAGCCGGACCAAATGTCCGTCCGTCCGTACGTCGTCAACAATTTTTCTTTCCGATCTTGATGAAACTTAGTGTGTGGGTAAGGTCGATGAGTGTTGGCACAACGATATAACTTTTGTCCCGGTCAAAGGTCTAGGGACGAGAAGGGTGGGATCCACGTAAGTTATTAAAAATTGCCATTTTCAAAACCTATCTAGTCTGCCATTCTCAAGATATTCGCAACTGTTTATATTGATTATAGTATGAAAAAATATTA
>CM068959.1:111894997-111910889 GCA_035128595.1 Eptatretus atami
TCTTCCCTCCAGGTCTTCAAAACAGTTGTTCACTACCATGTCTTATCTTCCCCCATCGAAAACCATGATCTTTTCTACCCCTGTTAATCCACCCCAACCCCATATCCTTCAAATTCCCTGTTTTCCTCCCTGAAAGCTTTCCTTTCTCTCTCTTTTCTTCTCTCCTTCTCTCCTCTCCTTCTCCCCCTTTCCACTCCTCTCCTCTCCTTTGCTCATCACCCTCCCCCTCCCTCTCTCCCTCCCTCTCTCCCACTTCTCCTCTCCTCTCCTCCTCCTCCACTTCTCCCCTCTTCCCACTTCTCCTCCTCTCCGCCTCCGCCTCTGCCTCCTCTTCTCCGCCTCCACCTCCCTCCCACGCCTCCTCTCCTCCTCTCCACGCCTCCTCTCCTCCGCCTGCGCTCTCTTGCCTCCGCCTCCTCATCCTCCCCTCTCTCTCTCTCTCCTCTTCTTCCTCCTCCTCCCCTCTTCTCCTCGTCGTCCTCCTGCCGTCGTCGGCGTCCTCCTCGTCCTCTCCTCCTCTTTTTTTCAAACATTATTTTTTTTCCATCTTCATGTTATTCAATGCAGAATCATTTTGATGAGACGGTATGAATCGTAATTAACGCTCCACCGCAGTCTTGCCGTCCTTCTCTCACCTCATACCAGTCTTCCCTTACCCTACCCCTCCTCGCTCCCACACCCTCCTTGCCCCTCCCTCCTCTCTTTTCCCCTCCACCTCATCTCTCTCCACCCTTCCTGTCTTTCTGTCCCCTTTTTCTTTCTCTCCTGTCTTATTTCTTAGGAGTACTTGCTGTGTGCCAAGTTTCAATTTTTTTCATGGAGCGGTTTTGGAGATACACAAGTCCAAAATTTTGCCTTTTTACAACATGGCTGCCACACCCTGTGACCAATGATGTCATAATTATCATTAAAACATTCCACATGAGTAGTTGCACCAATGGTGAAAATTTCATGTCTATTGGATAAGTGGTTGCAGAGAAAACAGAAAATTAGCACGTACGGATGTACATGCATATGGACGGACGGACAACACGAAAACCTAACGCCTCGCCTCGACTTCGTCAACGGAGGCGTAAAAAAGATTCTTCCCATGTACTTGTTCTCAAGACTAAGGTGTTCTATGAACTCTCAACTTTAAAGTCTTTTCACAATTCCCCCCACCCACCCTCCACACACCTGCCGCCCCTTTCCCATCCACCTCTTTCTTTTTATTCTCTTTTGTTTTCTCGTTCAAAATGTTCACGTGCCAATCATAGTACTTTTGTCCTGAGTTTTGTTTGCTCGATGTAGCATAACGGTGTATTACAGTAGAAGAGACTGTAATATCTTTGTATATTTTGATGACTAAAGCATGGGACGCTTCTTTCTCTTTAGTCTGATTCTGATGAAGATGAACCAACTCCAAAGAAAGGATATAGGGTAAGATATCTTCTGAAATGATGATGTGCTTTTTTGTGTTTACGCCTCAGAGAGGAGCCTGTACCCTTTATTATCAGATGCTGGGCAATGGCATTTAGAATAAAGAATAAGAATGACTTTTTCACATGGGCTGCTGGGGCAGTTTTTTTCCCTTGGTCATGGGAATACAATCTTGGAGGGGTTGCCATTCAGATACAGGATACTCAAATGGCTCATTCTTCCCAGAAAGCCGGAACTCGTTTTGCCGAACTCGGAAGGATGACAGCCTGAGTCAACCCACCTGGTGTTATTTTAACGGGAGGACAAGGGTTCAAACTCAGGACTCGAAGATCTTAAGCCAGCCACCTTAACCCTTAAGTCAACAAGATCCCTCAAAGATGGATAAATAACTAGAAAATCCCAGGAATGAACATTGTAACTCCAAGCAGATCAAGGGTTGGGATGGAGATGATGTGAGATAGTGGGGTGCATCTCTTACTTGAAGCCCTGGAGTGAAGGGTGTCTTCTGGAAAGCAGTTCTACAGATGTGGGAAAAGAGAAAGAAAAGAACGGGGTTGTATGATGAGACTGGATTTTGGACGTTTAACCAGGAGGGGTTTGTTTCAAATTAATTGTGTGTGTGTGTGTCCTGGAGTGGTTCGGAAAGGGTTGGTGAGCTGAGAGAGCAGTGGGCGGTCAACCGGAGGTCAGGCTGCAAAAAAAACCCCCCAAAAAATTGATGCCACCGAGCTGTCTGTGATGTGAGAACAACAAGCCTTGTATTCAGCCTCAGCATGGGAGTTTCCAAGAATGTTGAGAGTTTTAGATTTACATAATCTCAGAGTGACACATTTGATGCTGAGTCCCCAGCCGAGAGAGGAAAGCAGGACTGCATTGAGCTATGGGAAAAAGACTTGTAGGTTGTGAGTAGTTCTGAATTTTCAAGGAATGACAGAGAATGCTCGATCTGTGATTGGCTTTGGAGGTGAGCTTGGTTATATACATTGCTATGGCTTCAGATTGGAACTCCAATAAGCCAACCTGACGACTCGTTTTATAATTTATTATTAATATTTTTTCTGGTGTCCAAAGCTCATGGAGGAGTATATACCACACAGTGCCTACAGAAAATGTACACCCCCTTTCAGGTTTTTCAACTTTTGTTGCCTTATAGCCTGGAATTAAATTGCATTAAATCAGACTTTTCTTTCACCTTTATTTACACATGGTAACCCACAACTTCCAAGTGAAAAACAAATTCAACAGATTTCAGAAAAATTATTTAAAAATACAAAATTAGAATATCTTGGTTGGATAAATTTCCACCCCCCCTGAGGTTTGCCGACCTCAGAAGGATGACAGGCAGAGTCAACCCCATCTGGTATTCAACAGATGAGCAGGGTTTGAACTCAGGATCATAGGATCCCAAGCCCACCACCCAAACCTTTAAGCCAACACCAGGCATATTAGGGTCAGAGAAGAATAAAATAATACAAATTATTTTTATCAGATTGGTCAAGAGGACCGCAATGAATAAATGCCACTTCATTACTTGGTTGTTGTGGCTTTCAGGCCATTCCATAGAAAAGATGATGTGTAATCAGTTCTCAGTGTTTCAGGATGTCGAGCTTTGACACGATACGCCAGATTCAAACCAGGCAACTGGAACAGACCGATGACCGTTACAATGTACAGCATGCATAACGTTTACGTGTGTAAGCTCCCAGACTTGAGTCCGAAAGAATAGTAGGCCTCATGTTTAATATCCAGCATTGCCAAGACATTATCATGACTCCTTTGAAAAAAAAATTGGGAGGGGGTTGGGGGGCACTTTCCCTCTTTCATCAACGTGTGTGCCGTCTTTCGGATGGATGTTAAACTGGGTGTCCCATCTGCCTGCATCAGTTTGTGCACGTTAAATATCCCACGGTGTCCTTCGGAAAGAGTGGACGAGCCCCCGCCGGCACCATGAATCGATTCCAAATTCCTGCCCTGACTTCCTATCCTATCCAGAATTGTAACTCTCACCATAGAAACTACTTCGGCAGCACCGACGCTCTGTACAGAGAATGTTTCATGATCTCATCCGATCTGACTCCACTCCTCCACCACCGACTTCTAGTTCCCCAGGAACCGATAACTCAAAGTTATGGGGATATCTTTATTCCTATTTGCTTTGGCAATCTCTTGGCCTAAACGATCTTCATTTGGATATTTTGGGGGCACCATTCAGTTCATTTTATGGAATTTATGCCATTCATTGTCTTTGTTGTTGTTTCCTTTTCACCCAGTTGTGCTTTCCATGAGCTTCCCTCTGATGGCTCTTTTGTGGAGTTTACTCGTTTACTGAGCCCCGTGCGCTTTCTAATCAGTCTTGCTGCTTGCAGGTGGAGGGAGGCAGGCCAGGACTTTCTGCATTGTTGCCAAAGCCTAAAAAAATGGCTGTGAAGGAGGCAAAGCGTGCACTGGTCCCACACGTCTTAAGCCAAAATAAAGCTACTCGTCTGACTTCTGAATCGGTGATTGTTTTCGCCCAATTGTTGTAAAAAAAATTCCCTGAATTGTTGCCTAATCGTTGCACCCGGACATTAAAGTAGTGCACGCTTGCTTCTTTTTTTTTGTGACGGTATATGGTCGTGCACTATTTTTCACAAAGCCTAATTGTAGGAATTTCTTGATTTGACTACTTTGACGTTTCATTGTACATTACCCCTTTGTGGATCAGGCCGCACAGTTGACCGTTCCAAGCCCATCAGCAATCAAAACGGCGTCCAAGTTTGCAACGCAACAAGTTGCGTCTCACGCTCGGCACGATGCCGAAGTGGACGATATGGAGAAGGATGAATTGCCGATGGGCGAAAGCTTTTTCTCTATACCCGAAACGCCGCCACCACCACTGAGCTGTGCTATTGGGTTGCCTGGTGAGCTTAATTTGCAAATCCTTAGGATTATTAGTTATTAATACATGTCATATGTAACATGATTGTGTACTAATAATGTGGAATAAGAAATGTCAGGTATTTGCTTTTTGTTCAATTTTTTTTTTGACAATGAGGGCCCTTGTGCATATAAATACATCCTGCTATATAAAATATGGCAATTATCTGTGTGTGCGTGTGTATGTATGTCTGACAATTATAGAATCGAAAACGGCTGGGCCAATTTACATCAAATTTTTGCATACTGGTTTTACCCAGGGCCAGGTCGTGGACACAAAATAATGTCCCCTACCCTCCCTGCGAGGGTGGGGGAGACTTACGATTTTCGCCCATACATGTGGCACAGTGCGAGTGGTTTACTGATCCCTGCTGGAGAGAGGGGGGACTACTAGCACAAAATAAATGTGTGCCAACTCCCCTACCACTACTCCCCCTCCCCCCACTCCCAGGCCACTCCTGGAGGGAGTGGGTGTTTCTCGTATGGAAAAAGAAGGAAAAAGTAGGTGGTAAACGGCTTGCAAATTGTTCTATACATATTATGTAGATTATCTAAATAGCAGAACCACAGGCCATGTACTTTTGTTTTTGAACTACTACTGCTCTCCCTCTGGGCTGGTGCTCCTGCCTCACCTTTCTCGGCATCATGTTGCAGAAATCAAGGCATTTAGGATCATTGGTATTTCCCGCGGTGAGGCTGAGTCTTTGGGCCTCTCACTCGGTGGTCTTTCTGTCTTCTCCCGTCTCCTCTCCGGTCTCTGCTCTGTCTGCGATATGTCCCCCCCCCCCATATTTCCACAGGGCGCTCAAGGTCCGCCAGCAAACTCTTCTGGTAAAACTATCAAAATCACGAATCACTGCTCACCTTCACTCTTTCATTCCTGTTTTTTTCTCACCTTTGGAACAAACTTCCACACTCTTCAAATTCTTCCCTCCAAGTCTTCAAAACAGCCGTTCACCACCATCTTTTATCTCCCCCCATCCAAAACCACGATCTTTTCTACCCCCATTAATCCACCCCAAACTCACCTCCTTCAAATTCCCTGCTTTCCTTCCTGAAAGTCCCTGTCGTGTCCATCTTGTTTACCCTGTGTACTCCGCCCCATCTCTCTCCCTTCCACAGATCTCCTCATGTCTCTATTCCCCACTGTTTTGTGCTTCCCTCTCCTGTCTATCTTGTCCCCTGCTCCCCTTGTTATACGTTCTGTGTGTTTGCTCTCATACGAGCCTCGACATTGTTTATAAAAAAAAAAAATCTTACTCAACCTTTTTGCCATCTTTCAACTTAGAATATGTCAGTTGATGTTTCCAGCTTAGTTGGTATCAACATATAGACCCTTTGGCGAGCCCTCCAGTTTTCTTCTGCAGTTGACTTCTGGCAGTGGTGCAGTGTTTATTCACAGAACTCGAAAATCTGCTGGGACCATTCCTGCGCCGATGATGTATCCAAGCTGGCCTCCAGTGTAAGGAGTTACCTTGGAATCTTCTGCACAGCTAAGTCATACCTTGGTCACTCTTAGCTCCTTAGTGTTCAAAGCTTTCACCTGTCGTGCCAATGAGTACGGATATTATCTGTGAGCTGGTACCACTACATCTCTCCTTGCACCCCTGCAAGTGGTATAATCCAAGGTCCTGTGGATAATAATAGTTTCTCAACAGGAGAAGTGGGGTGCAGAGCCTGATCCTTTTCCACTGCGGATGGGTTGATGCCTTGCAGTTTTCTTTTGCCTCATCTGTAGTCAAACTCCACCTGGCCACTCAGGTATTTCCCTCCCAAGAAGATGAAACGGGTCATACTTGCTTAGCGAGCAACCCATGTACCTCGTTACCCTGCTCAAATCCAAGCTAAATATTCACTTCCACTCTTTTATCCCTGTTTTCTCTTGACTGTTCTTTTTGCTTCCCTTATTCTGTCCAATCATGTTCCTCGCTCTAACCTTAATGTGACGACTCATTGCCATCTCACATTACCTCCCATTCCTTTTCCTGGTCTTTTCTGTTCTCACTGACTCTCCTCTCCTGTTCATATGGACTCTTCCACATTTAACTTGGACCTTTCTCCTGATGGTTACCTATATTTACATTATTTGTCAGCTTACTTGGTTCCTTTGTCCTGTACGACCCCGCGTGCTGTGCATGTGTTCATCATGCCTCCGCTGATGAAGTCACTATGCCTGGTGTTGGCTTAATGGTTGGGGTGGTGGGCTTGGGATCCTAGGATCCTGAGTTCAAATCCCACTCAGCTGTTGAATTAATACCCGGTGGGTTTGACTCTGCCTGTCATCCTTCCGAGGTCGGCAAAATGAGTGCCAGCTTTCTGGTATCCTGTGTCGGAGTGGCGACCCGTCCAAGATTATGCCCAATAGCCAAGGAGACTGCTTAGGCAGCAACAACGCTCTGCACCGAGTATGGTACCAATGGATGGATGGATGATGAAGTCACTGGAGGCATTGTGTTTTCTGTTTGTCCGTCCGTCTGTGATAGATTTTTATTACCGCGACAACTTAAGAACAGCTGAATGGATCCAAGTCAAACTTAGTACAACTATGTATAATAATGTAAGGATGAACTGATTCGATTATGGGCTCAGGAGGTCAAAGATCAGAGTTCCCGTTAGGTAAAAATTCAGGTACTGTGCTAACTTGTGAACCAGTGATGGGATTTTGACCAAACTTGGTATAAGTATGTATAATGATGCAAAGATGAACAGATTAGGTTTCGGCATCAAGAGGTCAGAGGTCATGTCAGTTAAAAATGTGATACTTGAGAACAGCTGAAGGGATTTAAATCAAACTTGTACAAGCATGTATAATGATGTAATGATGTGGACAGAGGCATATTGGTCGATGTCGTGACGGCGAAGAGTGCTGTTCTCGTTCCTTCCCCTATTTCTCTGTCCTCTCTCGTATTCCAACTCCCACTGCTCCATCTGTATGTCAATGTTACACCTGTGTCAAGTTCAGCTTTTCCACTAACCTCAATCGATGTAAAAGAGAATAAGTTACAATTGTCTATGCCAAAATAATCCAAGTTTTCAGGTTGCTTCAGTCCAGGGCTGGCAGGATGATTTAGAGGTACGGACACTCACCTCTAAGCTGTCGAGCCTGGGTTTGATTCCCGACCCACCTATAAACTATCAACCTGGTGTTTCACAGGCATGGTGATTCATCAATGTGTGTACTAAAGCCTGGTGTTTGGCTTAGTGGGTAGGGTGGCTGGTTTAGGATCTAAGGGTCCGAAGTTCGAGCCCCGTTGGCTACTGAATTAACACCAGGTGGGGTTGACTCGGCCTGTCATCCTTCCAAGGTCGGCGAAATGAGTACCAGTGTACTGTTAGATGGGCACAGCGTCAGCGGCACAATCGCGCTTCCAAGAAATGATAGCTGCCATACGCAAGAACAGAACAGAATGTGTGTACTACTGCCCCTCGGATGGATGTTAAACAGGCGTCCCGTCTACCAGCATTGGATGGTGAACGTCAAAGATCCCACCGGTGTCCTTCACAAAAAGTAGGTGAGCTACCGCCAGCACCATGGCCAAATTCCAAAATCCTGCCATCAGGCCTGGCCAGCCGGTTGGTGAAGACTCAGGCCAAGCTTCCCCCGGCTGACCCCACAAAAAATGTGGGATAATGGTAGTCGTTCGAAGAAGAAGTAGTTTCTCCTATCCATTCTTTGTGATTGGAAAAGTGAATGTTATGCAGATGGGACTTCAAATGTTGAAATGTAATTGTTGAGGCCAGTCCCGGCTGTATTTGTTGAAGGATAGAGGTGATCCAGCTGCTTGAAGCAATAGTCACAAAAGGCCATGGGCATGGATTCCAATTTTATTTTAATTCCCAGTGATGAAGTCATGTTTTGTCTCAAGTTACTGGATGAGCGATAAATTTGGTTCTATATATTTGTTGAATGGTTCAAGAAACTTGAGACTTTATGCTAGCCGTTGTTGTCCATCATGCGTGCTGATTTGAGTCGACCATAAGTCCAGGAATCCAACTTGCTGAGACCTTGGCGCGCTGTACAATTTGTGGATGATGGTGAAAATGGTGGCCACACTGAGAAGGTTGTGGTGATCCTCTGTGATGCATGTCTGAACTTGAGGAGACAATTTGTGTCGGATGCTTCTGTGAGCCATCCTGACATGTCATCTTCACGGGACTTGTGCCCTGACGTGTCAAAGTTAGCCACCCATTTGGAGACTGTGGAATATGAGGGTGCAACTCTGTCCATATATGACCTCGATGTTTTTGTGGATTTATTTGGAGCCGACACATTCTTCGTATAATAATTTGACGACACCTTGATACTCAATTTTAGCGAGATCCATAATCGTATGACAAAGCAAACTTACGGATTTCATTCTGAAATGACAGTCAGATTAATGAAACTATTAGCATGTAACAAACCTACATACAAGTTGATAATGATCAAAAACTCTCTTTCTGTCTGTGTCTGTTCCTGTCTGTCTCTCTGTCTCTGTTCCTGTCTGTCTGTCTCTGTTCTGTCTGTCTGTCTCTGTTCCTGTCTGTCTGTCTCTGTTCCTGTCTGTCTGTCTCTGTTCCTGTCTGTCTGTCTCTGTTCCTGTCTGTCTGTCTCTGTTCTGTCTGTCTGTCTCTGTTTTCTGTCTGTCTGTCTCTGTTCCCTGTCTGTCTGTCTCTGTTCCTGTCTGTCTGTCTTCTGTTCCTGTCTGTCTGCCTCTTTTTTTCCTGCCTGTCCACCTCTTTTTATTTTTTCCAGTCTGTGCACCTCTTTTTTTTCCTGCTTGTCCGCCTCTTTTTCTTTGTTTTTTTTCCTGCCTCTCCGTCCCTTCTTTATTTTAACCCCCTGCCTGTTCACCTGTTTTTTTTCCTGCCTGTTCACCTCTTTTTTTTTTTTTCCTGCCCGTCCGCCTTTTTTTTTTCTTTTCTTTTTTTCCTGCCGGTCCGCCTCTTTTTTCTTTCTTTCTTCTTTTTTTTTCTGCATGTCCGCCTCTTTTTATTTTCTTTTTTTTTCCTGCCCGTCGCCTCTTTTTTTTTTCCTGCCTGTCCCGCTCTTTTTCTTTTTCTTTTTTTCCTGCCTGTTCACCTCTTTTTTTTTTTTTCCTGCCCGTCCACCTTTTTTTTTCTTTTTTTTTCCTGCCTGTCCGCCTCTTTTTTTCTTCTTTCTTTTTTTCTGCATGTCCACTTTTTTTTTTCCTGCCTGTCCACCTTTTTAGGTCATCTCTACCGAGATGACCTAATAAAGCCGGACCAAATGTCCGTCCGTCCGTACGTCCGTCAACAATTTTTCTTTCCGATCTTGATGAAACTTAGTGTGTGGGTAGAGGTCGATGAGTGTTGACAACGATATAACTTTTGTCCAGGTTCAAGGTCAGGGACGAAGTCACGTAAGTTATAAAAATTGCCATTTTCAAAACCTATCTAGTCTGCCATTCTACAAGATATTCGGCAACTGTTTATTGATTATGATAGTAAAAAATATTATCTTGTATCTAAACGGACAGATTTTTGAATTTCCTTCCCGTTTGATCGTCACGTGATCTGGAAGATGGCCAAAAACGCCGATGCGATTCACAAAGAAGGAAGGAAGGAGAAATGAAATATAAATATAAAACACATTTTTAGCCTTTTATATTTATACATTTTCCGCCGAAGGTGCAAAAGTTTCAAAACCCGAAATGTAAACGTCGGCATTTATTTTCAAAATATAATTTCGTGCGCACGCGCCAAAATGCCGAGTCATCTTTAACCAAACTGCGCAGTAGTCCGGTCATGGCGTCTGAGCAGTGGCCAGCGTGGTTCAGATTGACTGTGGTTTCTGGGGCGAAGGTGATTGTTAAGAAGTATGTCGGCGGTATAAATTCGAGTGACTGTATTGGTGATTTAGTCACGCAATCTTGACAACGAATATCTGGCCGAACGATTGCATCAATTCAGTGCATCAGCAGGGATAATTCGCAGGCTCCTCTCGATCGTGCCGATATCTAACATAATCACCGGCGGACATAGGGCTGCAGGCTGTGGGGCGAGGCCACGGATCCCGGATGAGGGATAAGTGATAAATTATGCTACATGCTTCGGGCTTTCTGATTAATATATCAATGAGTACATTCCATAATTAATGAATCTGGCATACAAAATTTTTTTCATACCTGACATGTTACTTTGTGCAGTGTCACGAAACTTCTGTGGAATTAATAATTAATGAATTTGCTAGTTCTAACTATTTTTCAAACCTCAATATCTCTATAAATACTTGACCAATTTTCATTCTGAAAGTTGCATTATAATCAGTGAAGAATAATCTACAGGATTATCATAATCTCCGAGAGCTAAGCCTATTTTTGTTCGTTTTTTTTTCTACAACCGGAAGTGAAATGTTCCCAGAGAGTGGACGGACCGGAAAACAACGTATTGCACTTACTGGTGATTCTGATGTGTTAATCCGGGTACTAAATGAACAATACATATTTATTAATTATGTCATTAGTAGTATTATCCTAGTGAATCTCTGTGAACTATTTCAATCTAAACGGTTAGTTTGGACTGTTTCGCGGTTACCTGAACTGAACATTGAGAACTTGTGGTATTATAGAGATGACCGTCACCCCACACGGGAGTAATTTTTTTTTTTTTTTTCCTGCCTGTCCGCCTCTTTTTTTTTCTTTCTTTTTTTTTTCCTGCCTGTCCGCTCTTTTTTTTCCTGCCTGTTCACCTCTTTTTTTTCTTTTTTTTCCTGCCTGTTCACCTTTTTTTTTTTTTCCTGCCGTCCACCTCTTTTTTCCTGCCTGTCCGCTCTTTTTTCTTTCTTTCTGTTTTTCTGCATGTCCGCTTTTTTTTTCTTTTTTTTTTCCTGCCTGTCCACCTCTGTTCCCGTCTGCCCGTCTGTTCCTGTTTTGAGAGACCACCTCCTGTGCCAAGACCACAACAGTGCTCAAAAAAAAAAATTCAAAAAACAGACCTCTCTCTCTCTCTCTGTACCATAATGGTTTATTGCCACACATTTATTTTACCTTTTGGATGAAAACTATGAGGTCAGTTTCAGTTTTTGTAATACTGCATATTGATATCAGCTGGCAACAAAATGTTTCATTTTAAAGGCAGGATGGCCTCGGCGTGTGCATACTCGCCTCTGAGCTCCAGCCTGGATACGGATCCTAAACCAGCTATAAACTGTCATCCCGGTGTTTCATCGGCACGGTGATTCCTCACTGTGTGTGCCGTCCCTCGGATGGACGTTAAACTGAGCGTCCCATCTCCTGGCATTAGTTGGTGGATATTAAAGATCCCACGGTGCCCTTCCTGAAGAGTAGGAGAGCTATCTCTGGCACGATGAAGAAATTACAAAATTCCTGCTCCAACTACTGCTGGGAAGGCAATGGCAATCCACCAACTGTAACCCTTGCCAAGAATCTGCTTCGGCAGCACCGATGCTCTGGAACAAAGTATTGGACATCAGAATATATACAGGATAATTTAATCAAAACTAGTCATATTTTCCAATGTGGTGTAACATTTGGCCCACCTGTCAGGTGGTTACACGTTTCATTCTTTCCACCATACACGAGCCTTCTCATGTTTTTTTTTTCCAGTTATTCAGTCAGCCTCTAGTTTTTTTTTTTTAATATCAATGAAAATAGCCCTTTGTGCATTTTGTTTTTCATGTCTTGTCTTGTAATGTACACCTTGTATCTGCAAGCACTTCTCTTTGTACATGCGTGGTTATACGTGTGCCGTGGGCCCCAACAGACCCTCGAGGCTTATCTGTGCTTCCCGAGGGAGAAAGCAAGGAGATTGGCCCACTCGCTGGGCCCCCTGTATGTGTTTTCAGTGAGGAGTTTGCCTACCCTGAGAACTATCCGGTGAGGCTGCTGCGGCTCTACCCCAGCCATGGATGACGGTTATTAGAAGTTCACTTGATGATATGCCTTGCAAAGCAACGGCCAAGCAAATGTTCTCCAACTGAGGCTATTCTTTTGCTGTTTTCTTTTTGCTTATGGATTTGGATCCCTGGGGCGTATAGAATGAATACCTAGATCGGACACTAGCCCACAAGTGATCCACTTCCAAACAAAAACAAATTTTCAATTTTGTTTTTTTCACCTTTGCTCGTTATTTCATATTATAATTGATATACTTGTGTTTTACAAGCATGTGCATGACCGAAACTTATTCCACTGCAATTGTACAGGGTGACCCCAAAAAAGTGGGCCCTGGGAAAAGTTTAATAACTTTAATATTATCCAATCAAACTTAACACCATTTGCAGATCATATTACTCACTCATAGTCAAGATATCATTGAAAATTTCAATTGTCGACAAATAAATTTGACAATTTTACAATGAAATTAGCGATGACATCGATGTTTGATAATATGCTCCAAATTCCGTTGACATTGCACCTAAGTTGCTGACCTTTTGGTCGATGCTGACCTTAAAAATAATTGGCTGGTTGAATTCAGTGACCTGAACTATATATCCTCTTCAAATTTCAAGTCAATCGGATGAAAATTGAGGATTTTAGAAACCTCACCTAAGTTGTTGACCTTTGGCCGATGTTGACCTTTTGACCTCAAAAACAATAGAAACTCTCACATGTGTTGAAGTTTCGTGAAGATCGGTTTGAAATTGTGCCCTGTAGGTGACAGACAGACACGCGCAGAATAACAAAATCGACTGACCGATATACTTGAAAAATCTTTGATTTTGCAAGTAACAGACGGACCCAAATGCAATACCCTCTCTGAATTCTTAGGTGAGGGTAACTAGAAGGGTACTCGAGAGAGCGCATAGCTCCACCACGCAATGCCTGATCCACGAGAACATATCGGGCCCAATACGTTTTTGAAATATCGTGCTATATATCAGTTTAGCCCTATCTCTCAATGGTGAAGAATATATACTTAAAAAATTATCGGATCTGGATCTTCACCAAAATCTAACCAATTCGTCCTTCTCACACACCCAACCTGCCCACCAAATTTCATCCGGATTCGTCCACAACTTTTTGAGATATCCTGCACAGAGACGGACAGACAGACAGGGGTGAAAACATGACCTCCTTCTACATTTGGTGGTGGAGGTAAAGAACTTTGTAGAAGCACTCTCCCTTAACTTGGTTCAGACCTCCTGAAAAATGAAAGAGATTGAATGAAAGCTGTGAAGGTTCTTAAACTTTTTTGGGGTCGCCCTGTTAAGATCATTCAAATTGATCAAGAATCCCTGCGCTTGTTGTTCTTTTTGTTTTCAAAATTGATCATTTGGTTTTGCATCGATCATTAGTTGAGGAAGGATTTTTGCGAATCTCTGCATTTGGCGAATGCGGATAAGTGATCAGATTGTGTTCAAGCTTATTTGTAGCTCTGCAGATTTTGATTGGTTATTACACAAAATGCTCAACAAACCACAAGATTGAAACTGTTGGAGAGGTGTTATGCATGCATTGTGTTCCAGTCTTAAAATGCTTTGTGTTGGTGATGTGAAGAACGAATTAAATTTGTAATCTGCGAGGAAGGGGTGAGGGGTGAGTGCAATGGAATGGAATGTAACGTTTCTTAAATGTTAAAACATAGTTTTAGCTCCAGCCTTTCTTTTAAATGCAATACATGTTGAAACTTCTGTAAAGCAAGCAGTGTACCGCCATCTCTTGTCATCCCCAATTCTGGCCCGTGATCTTTACTACCCCTACTTACCTTTTGTAACGCAACCATCTTACTTGCTAATTTCAGTACTCTCTCTTTCTCTCTGTGTCTCTTTCTCTCTGTCTTTTTACAGCGTGGCGACATCGGCTGTTATATAATTGGTTCTCTCTCTCTCTCTCTCTTCTCTCTCTCTCTCTCTCTCTCTCCTCTCTCTCCCCCCCCCCTCCCATCTTGTTTGTCTGTGTCAATTCTACCTTGCTCCTGCAAAGAAGAAATCAACAACTTGCAATTTAAGTAATTGTACTTCTATTGCGAACGACCAGAGCGAGCCAATTAGTCGTCCCGTTTGCCAAAAAGTGTGGGCAAGGAGGAGAAGGAAAGGAAGACAAATTTACCCATGCACGGAGTGCTTTAACCTCAGCATTGCCCACGTAAAAAAGGAAATTGTAATACACTGCCACCACCACTAGGTGGTGCTACATGGTACACATTTACATAGAGAACTTACACCACACCTCCGCGTGAGGCCGTGGCCACATAGCCTATGTTAACCCCCACACAAAGTTGTGTTTGTACCCCGAGTTTGGAGTTTGGAACTTAAAATATGTGGCTGTGTATAGGAGAGAGAGAGAGAGGTATAGATTTGCCTTTTATTAGTGGAGATGTTATCTGCGTTGAATTGCAAACTACAACCATGGCAGTTTGTTTGTGTAATTGAAAGGGTAACGTAAATCTGGGTGTGACGTAGGCGGCAAGAAGGGCTCGAGGGAAAGCCTTTTCAGTTCCGTCATGTCGTTTTCCCTCGAACAGGATAAGCAAGATGCAGAATATCGACAAACATCGCATATGCTCCATTGTCTGGGAGCTCACGTAGACATACATGATAAACCTCACTCTGAGTGGGTTCGGAATCGAACCCACAGGAGTGAGTTGCAAACATTAAAGCCTTTGATCCCCACGCTGCTCCACAGCCTGGTGATTTTTATAACCATCGACGACGTGTGCAAGTGCTCTTGCCGTGCTAATCTGATAATAGTCGTATAGTAATCATTTATCGTGATGTAATTTTTGTACAACCATAAACGCAATACCCTGGGTGTCGACACCAGACCCGCGATGAGACGTTGTGCCATTGGTCAGTTACAAAGTGGCATCCAGTTAAAGACAAATGATGTTTGCATTCCATTCACATGGCCGTGGAATTTTGAACAGCTTGTTATAAGCCTTTAAGGTTTTAGTTTCCATAGTTTACACAATGACAAAAGGAAGTTTGTTTAAAAAGGAAAAAAGGTGAATTTTGGTAACGAAGCAAAGAATCACTTACAATTTTAGAAAAGCCTAAATAATCCAACAAAACACAAATGGAAAGTCGAGCAAAAACGACGCGAACTGTCCAAGGCAGTGTGCAGTCTTCGAAATTAGGCCGAGATGAATCGTTATCGGGGACATCCAAATTTGTATTTTGTAAAAACAAATTGCTCGTGCGAATCGGAATAGGTCAGTAGGTCAAGTGTGAGCGTAACATTTTGTCTGGAGCCCTGTTGTACCATGACAAATGAAGAAGTCGTGTGTTTCGCCAAACTGATGGTTGATGCTTTGTTGTGACAGGAGCCTTATGCAGAATCCTGTTACCAGGCTGTGGATGAGAGCGCCCAGCAGGATCCGACGAGGTCGAGCATTCTTGAAAATGAAGCGGTTTGTCCTCTTTGCTCCTTCATGAACACCCAGCTAGCTGCCTTCTGTTTCTCGGATTCGTTTTGCATTTGAAGAGCACATTGAAGATCGATTTTATAAAGTCTTAGGACCTTTAAAAGTGTGACAGATATAACGGATAGTGTTGAACAGTGACATGCATAGAGCGATCGACGTAGATATTACCTTTGAAAATAAATAAATAAATGACATCGCGGTTTGTTTCTCGTTTGTTGATGTGGTTTTA
>CM068959.1:111910899-111928642 GCA_035128595.1 Eptatretus atami
CCATTTTCCATACCCAGTTCAAGCGCTTGCAAGGACGCCGCAACCGTGGTGAGGAGGTGAACTTCATTGAAGTAAAGGGTGATGAACAGCTGAGTGGGTTGCAGAACTACCTCACAAAGTCTCTCACTGAGGAGAAGGAAATGAAGTCTTTCAGCAAGGTTGTGTGTGTGTGTGTGTGTGTGTGTGTGTGTGTGTGTGTCTCCCTCCACAACTCCAAAACCATAAAACCTAGCAGCCTGAAACTTTGCATGCATACTAAGGGAACCCCAAGGAAGTGCATGAGTGAAAAGTGGGTGTTTGCGTTAATTAAAACACACCTTTTGAAGATAAATAATTAATGGCCTTGTTTAGTTATATCCTTCATCGGGCGATCCTTGGCCACCTCGCTGTCTGCGGTCTTAAGGGCGTCTCCTGGGTTACCTCGCTGGGATCTGAAGCCGCCATGTTTTTTGCTCTGTTCATCCATGCCTTGACTTGGAACAGGCCACAACCATTTCTTAACATATATATATATAATATAAATTATATATATATATATATATATATATATATATATATATAATTTTCACTTTCCTCACATATCATCGAATGCCTGTTCATCATAGCTCCGAATTGCGGGTAAATTGCAATGTTTATAAACGCTTGGAGATGGCAGCGTTCGTGACTATATTTCATTTTTGCACGTGCCATAACCTCGAGAATCTCTTAAACGAAGCAGAATTACAAAATGTAGGCTGCAAATTTAATTTAGCAGCAGTTCCGACTGCTAAAAAAAACAACAACATTTGTTTGTCCAGTTCGGAAATATTTGATATTTCGGGCATCTCCGGGAGGTGTAGGTTTAATATGACGGTTTTATTAACTGTTTTATTGGAGTGCTTAAACCACTTGGCGAGTACTCCATAATATTGGCACTGTAACTGAATACTGTATATCGATCGACTTGAACAATGTTCAGAGGCCACTCACCTGTGATGGCCCCGCATTGTTCTGTGGTCACTTTGGCATCGTTATACAAACAAATAAAAAAATGAAGCATTTCGTTAACATCATGGCAGGATCGCCGAGGAGGTACGCACACTCGTTCGATGCTGTCTAGCCTGGGTTGGAATCCCGACCCAGCTATAAACTGTCATCCCGGTGTTTCACAGGCAGGGTGATTCATCATTGTGTGTGCCGTTAAACAGGACGTTACATCTACCAGAATCCCTCTCCCCTCTCCCTCTGTTCTCTTACCCCCACCCATCTCCCCCCCCCCCCCCGTCTCCGAACATATCTGGACGGTGCTTATGCCCAGATGGTGGTTATCTCCACACATATCCTAACAGTGGTTATCTCTCCACGTATGTGACGGTGGTTATGTCCGATGATAGCTATCTCCGGACGTGCCTGGAAGGGGAAGGTGGTTACGTCTGGATGGACCCTCCCCTCACGCTACCTTCCCTTGCCCTTCCACCCACGGATGCCTTCCTTTGCCCTCCCCTCACGCTGCCTTGTTCTTCCCTTATTGGTAGGGGGTGAATACTTTTGCAGGCCACTGCATATCAAGCATTCGACAGTCTGTTGTCCTGCTTTACTTGTCAAGTTCCTTGCCTGTTGCACACAACGCCATCTTCATACCTAGGTTTGAAATTTCATTCATTCTTGCACTCAACATGTTATCAATGGAACCCTTGTCTTCTCCCAGTGGGGGGCTGGAGTGCTGCTCTAATGCATTGAACATCTTTAAATCCTGGGAGGTTTCACATTATCACCTTTTTGTTCCGGAAGAATCGTCAAATGAACCAAACTAACTATTTTCATAGTGGGCAATTGGAAGAGGTTGAGTATCCTATCAGCTTTAGGATCAGCCCTCTAATGCCAGCCATAGGCTGGGAATCCTTGAACAATAAGCAAATATAATGTCGACCTACAAGGCCTTTGCACGTCGCTCAATGAAGTACTGCTCTCCCCAATGGGTTGGTGCCTCAGCATCACATGTATGTCTCTCCTGGATTATAAAGCTCTGTTATTGAGATTCCTCTGGATGAGGCTGAAGCACAAGGGTTTGCTGCTGCTCATCATTGAACGGAAATCAGCTCTCAGCCCTTTGACCCTCCTCTACGATTCACATTCTTCAAGTAACCCCCTGGTGGTTAAACTCCCCCAAAATCCAGGTTTTTCCACAATGTGAGGCTGTGTTTGAACTCCTGTTGCATGTTATGGGATTTATAACTGGAGATGTATTTTCTTTGCTCTATGCTTGTTTGTTGCCCCACGCGCAAAGCATAAAGTTGGGTTAAGCAATTGGTTCACTCTGTCTGTCTACAAATGTCGATGATCTACTAAATGTCAATTGTATTTTATATTTTGAGCACCGCAGAACATAAATCTGTAGCTTAGCAGTACTTTGACTCTGAACTTGGCAAATTGTACGGAGTCTCATCCCAATGGCGCATGCACACAGAGCAGTGAGATAATCTTGTTCGTCTTTCTGGAAACTTATGGAAAATCATGCCAAACAGAAAACTTATGGACATTATAAAGGACTCTGAAGCACGAATAACGAATGTTGCGTGTCAATTAAGGTGGTGTAAAAGACGGTGGTAAACTTCCAGATAACAAACAAACATTTATATAGCCTTTAAAACTTTTTTTTAATTTCAATTAAATTGTATATTTGGACTGTACACAGGATTACACAATTCACCTTATTGGCACTTCCAAAAACCTCCAGTTTTGCAGTATTTGGATAAAATGTTATGCCATCTCGACCAATCAAATCAAAGTTCTCAGCTTTGGGGGATTTCGAGAATCAGACAAAATTGTGGCTCATAGGAAATATAGACTGTGGTCAGAAACGCAAAGCAAGAGTTTGAAAGATCCCCTTTCCACGTCCTTTTTCTCAAGAATGCGTGGGGTAATAAGGCGTTCTTTGAACTCTCTAGTTTGTTCTGCTCCTGCATCCCCCTTATGGCTTAAAAAAAAAATTTTTTTGCACTTTTGTTCCAGAAACGCGGGGAACAGCCAACATCTCAACAACGAAGGAAGCATCAGCTCTCGTATCTAATCCACCAGGTGAGTGATGTCAAATTCTCATCCCAAATCGTGCTTTTCTAAACAGCATGCATAGCATTGTTTCCTTAAACACCAGTGTGCCGATAGAAAGGTTCTTCTCCTTCTCCTCCTTATCCTTCTTCTCCTCCTCCTCCTCCAATGAGCATTATCACAAAGTTTGGAAGTACTTTATTATTATTAAATATATTACAATCCCAGAAACCCCATGCAATCAAAGTTTTATTTTCCTTTGAAAAATCTGTTTGTGTCACTAGGCGAAGGAACGGGAATTGGAACTGAAGAATTCTTGGTCAGAAAACCGGCTTACTCGGAGGCAAACGCAGGCCAAATATGGCTTCTAATATGTCTTCCTGCAGTGCTATTATACCACAACCTTTCACACATACATCACCCAAGTTTGGCCCTGTGAGGGTACAAAGTGAATTTGCTAGGCCAGTGGAGGTTCAGTCCCCTTTGGTACGCCTTGTAATAATACTTCCACCTGTCTTTTGCTTGCAAGGTTTCGCTACTGAATCTTTGGTATTTCTAGCACTTTCTCCTAATTACCGGGATGGTTCAGCCGTGACACCGGGGAACTCTGCAGACGGAGTGGTTCAATGACGAATGAGATGTACCCACCTCTTGACATCCACCATGCACGTTGTAAAGACGGTCAACACGAAGTGAACTTGTTTTCCGCCGAACGAGTCCCATGTCCCCCATACATTTAACATTTTATTTGTACAACTGCGTTTTTAATTATCGTGTCACACAAACTTGGAATATAATTGTGACAAAGGATGATACACTTGGGTCATACATTGATTAAAAAAAAAAAATTCTACAAGTTTTGTGAGGTTACATTTATTTTTAAATTTATAAACTTTTGTATAAATATTCCTGTCGTGTTTCATGTTTTACAAACGTCAGAGTTTAATAAACTGGGAGATATTTCAGTCTTGATGGTTGTCATATTTTTTTTTTGCCCCCCAATTAAACACAACCATCTGAAAATTTGTTTTATGATAGCCTGGGCTTCGGCTTGATGTTGAGGAAATGTCTATCCAAAATGGTGGTTCGTTCTCGTCTTGTTTTTCTAAACGTGTGCATTCTATGACCACATCATTTTGTTTTAAGGAAAACAAAACAAACAAACATGGCTTTGATAGTTATCTGAAGGGGGAGAGGGCGGAGGCAGTGGTATGCATGAGTAGTTTCATAGTACAGTAAACACTTTTCACAGGTTTAGTTTATGTGGTTTTGACTTTACACAGATTTTCTGTATACCAGTTTTTAACGTAGGTTTGATCTCACGTTTTACTTGGTATTTTTCCCTTGGTGCGGGCTGGTATTCTTCTTCCTCTGCCATGGTGTCATATGCACACAGCAACAAAGACATGGTACGTACTGTACGTTTCTCTGCGCTAACACTGTGCTCTATGGAATCGTAATCAATTCCTTTGTTTTCAGTTATCATTGCCTTTAGAGTTGTTTTTTATCCATGGTTATTTTCATGATTGACTGTTTTACATCTTGACAGTTGTGAACAATGTATGAAGCAAAACAAGAAAAAAGGCAATCGGAATTGCAGACCCTCACCAGGACTTCTTTTGAGTGGTATATATTGTTACGAATCTACGCCGCCCGGCGTGCGAACGACCGCTTTAGCCAATGGCAGCCGCACGCCCACCGGACGAGCAATTCAGTCGTGACTTCCCGGAACACGCCGAGAACAGTCACGGGTGTGCCTTCAACGCACACCACGGCCCAGTCCGTATTCTACCCGCGCGCGACAGGGTCAATCGCCGTATATCGATATACCTAAGTATTCGCGCGGGTAACCTACCGAGGGACCGTACCTCGGCGAAGGCCTGTTTGGACACGAACCGCTTGCGGTTCGTTCCGTTCTGGGATAACCGAGCGGGTATTATCGCCAGACCTCCGCTGGACCGATTATATTATCGGTATTCAAAAACCAACTATATTCCGAAATGCAATACGGCGGTTCAATTTGGGGAAAAAGGACACGACGAACGGGTTAACATTCACACAAGCACATTTATTTACTACACACATATACAGGGATGCAGGTATAATACAGGCAAGGAATGCAAAACACTAACATGCACGTATACAGAACAAAAGCAAAGCAAAAGGTGCTACGACCGTCTATAAGCAATTATGTACAGTCACTTATATGGTTTTACTTACGGGACTCGGCGCCACAACATTCATTCAAAGAAAAAGCAAGAAAAGACCCCCTCATAGACAAGGGAGTCAGACTGGGCCCGTGGGCCTTTATAACGTGGGGCTTTGGTACCGAAAGGGCCCCACGAGACCGTTGCAGGTTACCTGCACCCTCGTGGTGCCTTGATGGGGCGATCCGCGACGTCCCGTCCCACGGCAGCTAGCGTAGCCGCGGTTGAACTCGGGCCTTCCGCGTGGCAGGCGAGCTCTCTCCGGCTCTCTCCACACGAACGCGCGGTTTGCGCGACACAGCAGGCAAGGCTGCGCCTCCAACTCGCGTCTCCTTCGCGACGCCCGACTCTCACCGACTGCACGATCCCAGACCTCCACACAGCTCCTTGGTTCTTCAGACTCTCTGAACCCCGACAGACCTCTCCACCGACTCAGACCGACTTCCTCCAGACTCCACTGATGACTACGACACCCTCCAGACTGGTTGAACTGGCGCTCTGCGCGGCCTTTTATAGGGCTGGTGAGACGAGATCTGACCTCAGACCTCTGACCCTGCGCGGAGAGCGGACGTTGCAGGAATCACCGACGCTCTTGATCCGAATTGCGGGCGAAGCTTGCACGGAGCGGATGTTGTGGAAATCACCGACCCTGCACCTCTGACCTCTGACCCTGCGCGGAGAGCGGACGTTGGCAATCACCGACGCTCTTGATCCGAATGGCGAAGCTTGCACGGAGCGCACGTTGTGGAAATCACCGACCCTGCACCTCTGACCTCTGACCCTGCGCGGAGAGTGGACGTTGCAGGAATCACCGACGCTGCACGGCGAGAGAACCCTTGCCTCTGCCTGCAGCGATGCCGTTTGATTGGATCTCGCCGCTGCTGGCGCAAAGATGGCGTCGTTTCGGAGACGAAGGTGAGGCGATGTTTGTGGTGTGGAGATGTTGACGTTTGCTGGCGAAGTGGTGAGGATGGCGTGGTTTGTTAGAGGCAGGTGTGGTTGTGGTGGTGGAAAGGCGGTTGTTGAGAGCGATGTTGGTGGTGGTTGTGAAGCAGTTGATGAGAGCGATGTTGGTGGTGGAGGTGGTTGTTGTGAAGCGGTTGTTGAGAGAGATGTTGGTGGTGGAGGTGGTTGGTCCAAAATAACGATGGTGAAGAATAACGGCTAACTCAAAGATCACAGCCCTGTCCACACGGATAATTCCCATTAAACAACAGTGGGAAATCTAACTGAACACGGACTTATCGGCATAACTGACTAAGGACCTATATGGTGTTTCTGCGAATTGCCACAGCCGTAACAATATTTTTTTTTATAGGTTTGAGGGTAAATCCAATATGGCTGCCAAACCATGTGTCTGATCTCGTTTAAATTTAAAACATTTATTCCCCATCTCTACTAGATCACAACAGTGAAGTTTCAGATTGATTAAGTGGTTCCAGAGAAAACTTTATTTAATATTTTTCTTCAATCCGACATTGCTACTAAACCATGTGACCTATCAATTGTTCCTTAACAAACTTGTACACACATGGCTTGGGGAACATTTGTGTGACGTTTTCTCTCGATTTGTCCAGCCGTTCTGGAGATGTTCATCAGTTTTCGGGTAAATCCAATATGGCTGCCAAACCATGTGACCAATCACATCGTATGTGTGAACTTTTTCTTCCTCATGGACAGGCGGTCATACATGTAAAGTTTTGCCTCGATCTGTACAGCCACTTCAGAGAAGATTTTTGAAGTTTTTCTTTAACATTTTTAAACAATATGGTTGCCAAATCACATGACCGATGACGTCATGAATTTTTTTCTATGGACCATTTTATCCCGTGATGACCCTCAAAATTTTTCATACTGATCAGATGTCACGGACCCAAATGCAATACCCTCTCGTTTGGCGAGGGTAATAATAATAACGACCTGATTAGATCCAGGGAAATGTGAGCTTTTTTCGTTTTTAGCTCACCTGTTCGAAGACCAGAGCTATAGCGATACCCCCGGCGTGGGCGTGAAAATGTTAAAGTTTTTGGTGCAAGTTATTTCCTTTAATGTTTTTATCTACCACACTTTTTTTTACTGATTACAATATACAAATACTTATATTGCTTTAAAATTATTTGGATCAGACTTCACTGCAATGCTTTATAAAAAATATTATTAGACTCGTCTTTTAAAAACGATAAATGTATAAACAGGCGAGCATTGGGTGGCTTTGACACCAACTCTCTGGTTAGATTTACTCATTGATCATTGTGTTTAAAGTTTCATGAAATGCTCGTGACTGGAAAACGTGATGCGATTATCAACTGGAAAGATGGAGTGGTGAGGAAGAAAAAGAGCGAGGGAAGAGTTGTTGGGGGTTTTGCTAAAGTGACAAAATACACGAGAATACTATTTCAGGGCCTTTTCCATTTGAAAACTTTGGTACATTCAACGACACTTCTGAGTTTATGTACGCCTTAAAAACTTAAGGTATGTTCTCATTGCATGAAAAGTCATGATTAATAATTTGAATAATTGCTTTTTTAAAGTCTTTTTGTTGGAATTTTGTATCTATGGTGTCATCGTCCAGTTTCATTACATGACGACGACGAGGATAAACGTATAATCATATGTACGTTTAATGATTTTATCTGTTTCAAAGCCAAACCATTATTGATTACAACAGCCAGGTTTTAAAAGTATTTGCTATTTCCAGTTCTAAGAGTTCAGCATCTTGGAAATCACTTTCAGATATTTATCCATTAAGAGGATTTGTTTTTTTGAGATTTTTATCCATTACGAGGATTTGTTTTACGAGATATTTATCCATCAAGAGGATGTTTGTTTGAAATATTTATCCATTAAGAGGATTTGTTTTGGAGATTTTTATTCATTAAGAGGATTTGTTTGAGATATTTATCCATGAAGATAATTTTTTTTTTTAGATTTTTATCCATTACGAGGATTTGTTTTTTTGAGATATTTATCCATCAAGAGGATTTGTTTAAGATATTTATCCATGAGGGGATTTGTTTTTTGAGATTTTTATCCATTAAGAGGATTTATTTAAGATATTTATCCATTAAGAGGATTTGTTTTATTTTGAGATATTTATCCATTAAGAGGATTTTTTGTTTTTGATATATTTATCCATTAAGAGGATTTGTTTTATTTTGAGATATTTATCCATTAAGAAGATTTTTCTTTTTTTGAAATATTTATCCATTAAGAGGATTTTTTGTTTTTTATATATTTATCCATTAAGAGGATTTGTTTATTTGAATATTTATCCATTAAGAAGATTTTTCTTTTTTGAAATATTTATCCATTAAGAGGATTTTTTTTTTTGAGATATTTATCCATTAAGAGATTTTTTTTTGTTTTTGAGATATTTATCCATTAAGAGGATTTGTTTAAGATATTTATCCATTAAGAGAGATTTTTTTGTTTTTGAGATATTTATCCATGAAGATAAATTTTTAGATTTTTATCCATTGAGGGATTTGTTTTTTTTTGAGATATTTATCCATCAAGAGGATTTGTTTGTTTAAGATATTTATCATGAAGGGGATTTGTTTTTTGAGATTTTTATCCATCAAGAGGATTTATTTAAGATATTTATCCATTAAGAGGATTTGTTTGTTTAAGATATTATCCATTAAGGGGATTGTTTTTTGAGATTTTTATCCATTAAGAGGATTTATTTAAGATATTTATCCATTAAGAGGATTTGTTTTATTTTGAGATATTTATCCATTAAGAGGATTTTTTGTTTTTTGGAGATATTTATCCATTAAGAGGATTTGTTTTATTTTGAGATATTTATCCATTAAGAGGATTTTTTGTTTTTTGAGATATTTATCCATTAAGAGGATTTGTTTTATTTTGAGATATTTATCCATTAAGAAGATTTTTCTTTTTTTGAGATATTTAATCCATTAAGAGGATTTGTTTTTTGAGATTATTTATCCATTAAGGGATTTGTGTTTTTGAGATATTTATCATTAAGAGGATTTGTTTTTGAGATATTTGACTATCAAACATATGTCGATTGCATGGTAACTTTAGGAACAATTTCCAATAGAAGGTGAGACAAATACTTTATATTAAACAATAAGATATCGGAATAAAAATAAAATAAATATGCAAAGAAATATGTGTGAGAAAATCTTGATTTGATGAAAAGTTAAATCGCATCAGATGTACGAAAATTAATCAAAGCCCTGCTGCCAAACATTTCCAAGACCACATTAGTGTGTCACACTTGGAGTGCTCATTCTGCTCCCTTCTCAATAACCCCAAAAATATTGCAAACATTGCTTTTATTTCACAATTTTATATTTGTATGTTGGGTCCTTGATCAACACTGAAGCAGTAAACGATACAACTTTTCATCAATGATGATATACAAAAGAAAGTCTGTCGATGAAAGTGACAGTGAGCACCATAAAATGCACAAAGTTGTATCCAGACTGGTACAACCAAAATTTTTTTTTCCAGAAGGCCACCACAAATTAATCATGTATTAATTTTGTAAATACACAAAATGTTTATTTTAAAGTTTCAGTGCCCTCAAGTTTGTATTTTGTGACTCCACATTTCGGTGATGAGGCAAGACAGAAAAACCACAACTCCACAACATCAGGTACTTTTGCAAGCCTGAAATATAAGAGCACCAATAAAAAGGCCAAAATTTCCAATTATAATTATTCAAAGACAACAAAGAATATAAAATAATGGAACTCATTGAGAATTGAAACCAGAGGCAGTGTCTTGGGTCCAGTCTTGTTCCTCATCTTCATCAAGGATCTTTCTAATTCCCTGGAAAATCCCCATCTCTTTGCTGTTGATTCCAATGTATAATTATCATCCTCCAGACAGGCAGCAAGCTCTTCCCTCTCTGCTGAGCTTAATAGAATCAGCAGATGGTGCAGCACTTGGAATAGGTCTTTCAAACCTGACAAATCACATACACTTGCCATGTCTTTGAAAGGACGGTCTGGTAAACCCTCCATGCAACTTCCAAAATAAACCACTTGAGGTTAAATCAGGCCTCACCATTAGCCGTGATCGTTCTTTGGCAAACTATATTTCCAACATGGCCGCTAAACTGGGCATCCTCCGTCGTGCAAGGTTTTTTTTCCTTTGCCAACCAGAACTTTTGATAACCTGCAAGGACATCTTTCACTGCTCTCCCCTTTGGCTGGTCTCCCATGACAAAGCTGGGTGTCTTGGCCTGTTACTTTCGCATTGTAGACAGGTTGGTGGCCTCTGTATTCTACCACCTCCACTTTCTCAGGTTTCTGCAGTCTGCTAGTAACCACTTTCTTGTTAAACTCCCCAAATCCAGTCTCATTGCTCAACTCTGCTGATTTGTTCTTCTTTTCTCTAACCTGTGGAACCAACTTTCCCAGTCTGTTCAGTCCTATTCTTCCCTCCAGGGCTTCAAGACATTCACGACTATATCTTCTACCCGAAATGACCCCATTCCCAAGCACTCCCTCTTTTCAGGTTGTGATCTGATTCCCCCACCCCCACTCCCCCTCTCATCCCTCTTTCCTTGTTAGTCATCCATTAGTTTGTACCTTTTCAATTTCATCCCTGCTTTCCCCTTTCTCTTCTTGCTATGTTTCAACTCTTCACCCCCTTGTCTTTTCTTCCCCCCCCCTCCCCTTGATCTCACTCTCACTTCTACTCTGCTGTTGGTGTTTCCCACTTTGCATTTTGGTCCATTCCATTTTCCTCTTGCACTTTCATGAGCCTCAATCATGTATACAAAAAAGTGCGAAATATTCAAAACGAGCAACAGGAGAAAAAGTGAACAATTCCAAGAAAAAGCACAACCTTTACACCATTTCCTTGTGCATTCAGGTGGTGATGGCAATGCGCACCACAAAGGTGAAACAGAATTATTGGTAAGCGTATTGTTAACACTGCAAACTGGGGGCAGCAATTTGGATTTTCCCTATGTGTGCTCAAAGGCCTGTGAAAAATACTCGTATCTTTAACACTTACAAGTGCAAAATGACATCTGAACAGGTATCTTCACCCACACAATGGCACAAAATACAATCAAATACTTTGCCTGCAAAGACAAATACTCGTACTTTGGCAACGTTACCTTTACAAATGAACTAAAAACTTGAATAAATTGGATGCCGCAACATGCCAGTCCCCCAATGTTCAATAAATATTAACAAAGAAAAACAGGAAACAAGTAGGGACAAAACAAAAAAAACACCCTTTCTTCAACATTCATTGTGAGGAGGATGCAGGAACAGGAATCAAAGCTTGATGGATATGGAGTGCTTTGATTACCTCCTGAAAAGCAAAAATAGGAAGGGATGAATTATAGCAGTCGACAATGTTTTACAATCACATCAATTTAAGCTCTTAAAGTTCCTTAAATTTTATGATGTGGATGAATTTTTTTATCTACACGTTTAAAAAAAAACAAAAAACAGGGGACATTGTAATCTGTTTGTCACGCTATCTCCTCAACAGTTAGGCAGCAATTCACCAAACTTGGTAGTTATGATCACCATGTGGCAAGAAGGTGCGAGAGCAGTGCCATTTCAAAATGTCGGGGTCAAAAGGTCAAATAGTGAAAAATGCAAATACGGACACATTTTAAACATTTTTAATGAAATGGAATATGCAATCAACATTGGGGGATGCATGAAATAGAACTTTTTTGGGGGATTTGACCCCCGGATCATGCCCCAAGGGGTGGGTGGAGATTTAGGGTGACAGGGTCAAAACGGAGAAAAAAAAGTTTAACTCTGATATTGGGTCATTCCTGGTGGAACTGGGTGTGTTGCGACACAATGGCGAGTCATCGACTTCACTCTAATTTTTATTTTGCTGAGAAATCATTTGTAACCATAATGTTCATCTATTCGTTTATACTTTCGGGCCCAGCTATCCGTGGGGGATCCGTTCTTGGAAAATGCAACGAATGTCGGTCGGGGAATTGTTTCAATGGGAAAAAGGAGGCTCAGTTCCCCGTGGTTTGTGATTCAAAAGGGAAAATTTTTAAATCCAGTGAAAAACTCCCATAAAAAAAAAACAAATACATGAAGTACATGGCCAGAATGTAGAAGCAGATCGCTTTTTATCAACCACGAATATGGGGATCCGCGAATGTGGGTTCTAGTTGGCGAATGGAGAATCCGCGAAGAGCGGGGTTCGACAGTATAGCATTTCACTCAGGTACCATTTGATGCACCAATCCATCTCCTATTTGGCAAACCACACAAAGACTACTTGTCTTGAATTAAAATAAAAAAGTGCAAAACCTGATAAATGACCGTTTGTTTCTTTAACCAAATTTTAAGGAAACATCAGATTACCGTTCACGTTACACGATTCATTTTCATTCGAGATATATCAGCGATGCCAAAAGTTTGAAGCTCCAAGGCAAAATGTAGCTTGGATATAACTTTTGTCAAAGGGTTGTGAGGCTAAACATTTACTTGTATCGATTTACAAAAATGTAGAATTTTGTGATGCATGTGATGATACCTTGGCCAAATTGTAAAACCCCCTCTGAACCAACATGCATTCACCAATGACATGACTCTCATAAGAGGCTTGGTGAGGTTTTTGGACAAGGTATCTATTTTCAAACTTCTCACACCCACCTAACTAAGTGGTGTAAATAACAACCATTCCTTTCACGCCGTGAGGCGCATAGGGCTGCCGAGGCAGTTTCATTGGCTGAGGACAAGGGTCGCCACTCCAACGCAGGATACTCAAATGGCTTATTACCCCAATAAGCTGGTACTCATTTTGCCGACCTCAGAAGGATGACAGGCCAAGTCAACCCACCTGGTGGTATTTCAACAGCACAACAGGGGCTCAAACTCAGGACCCCAAGATTTTAAGCCAGCCACCTTAACCGTTAGGCAAACACCAGGTCTGGTGGAAGTAGGAGGGGTGGCTTAACAATTGGTTAGCTTGCGATTTGCCAAGATGGAGCAGAGGTAACACAACCTCGTTTTGTCTCGCCTGGGTTCGATTCTCAACCCAACGATAAACTGTCGGATTTGTGCTTTGTTGGAAAGAGTGCCATCCCTTAGATGGATATTAAACTGGGTATCCTGATTACTAGCATTAGTCGATGGACGTAAAGTATCCCATGGTGTCTTTTGAAAAGAGGCGAGTTCTCACCAGAACTCTGCACAAATTCCAAATTGCTGCCACATTCAGTAGAATGTCAAACTCAGACCTGACCAAGTGGTTTAGAAAAGGTTTGGGGCAAAAACTTTTCCTGGTCAACCCACAAGAAGATGGAAATAACTGGGGCTGTTAAAGTAGTAGAAGTGAAAATTACTTTTCAGAGAGAACATTAACATTAGAGAGACACACACACACACACACACACACACGTTACATTAAAAGAACATTTGTGTCATTGAGAACATTTACATTAAATTGTACCTGGATCGGCAACATAAGAGAGCAGCAATTAGAGTTAAAGATGGTGGCAGGAGGCTATTGACAGAGAGGGGGACAGTATTGAATGTATGTGAAGGCTATTTTTATGGAACTGTTGACCCGGGGAAGAAGCAACGGCAAGCTGGAGCTTTCATGTTATGTAGAGGGGAAAGTGGAGTTAATGGGGACCACGGAGGAGGAGATGTAGGGAGAAGTCGGAGTCAGTTGGATAAAGAGGCCAAATGCATATATGAAAGAGGGTTTGATCCTGGAGGATTGGAGGACAGGGTGAGTTGCGCCGATATGGAAGAGGAATGGTGGTGATCAAGATTCAGGGCGGTATAGGAGCATTACACTCCTAAGTCATGTCATGAAGGTACTGGAGAGGATTCTGGACAGGAAGATTAGCAAGAGTGTAGAAATGGAGATCGGCGAAGTGCAATATGGGTTTAGAAAGGGTAGGGGATGACGGATGGGATGTTCAGCTGGTGAAGAGGTTGGCAATGCAAGGTGAAATGGCATTGGGATTGGTGGACCTGGAGAAAGCTTATGACACTGTACTGAGAGAGATGGTGATTGAGATGGATGGGAGTGCTGGAAGCAGAAGTTAGGTCGGTGTAAGGGATGTTCAAGGGAACAAAGGGAAGCATTTTGGTTGGTCCTTGGTGGTCGGAGGAGTTCAGCGTGAACATCACGTTGAGGCAGGGAAACTTTTTCAGCCCAATCATGTTTATCATGGTGATGGAGCTGGTAAGCAGGAGGGTAAAAATGAAAGGTATTTTGGGGAGGATGTTGCATGCGGACCATCTGGCTGTTGTGGCGGAGAGTAAACACGACATGCAGGAGGTACTGAGAAATGGAAGGAGGCATTCTCATAACATGGACTGCAGATGAGTCTGGAGAAGACCGAGGTGATGTGGGTCAGGCAGCAGAGAAAATAAATTCATATCAGGTGAGAGGGGAAAGAGATCAGAGAGGGAATATAGGTCTGATTATCTGGGGAGGAACAGTAATTGGGGATAGTCGGTCGGAGGCAGAGGTACAGAGGTGGATACGAATGTGTGAATGATAGTGGAGGGATTGACGGTAGACAGAAAGATATCAAGGAGATTGAAAAGGAAGGTTTTGGTGTCTTGTGTAATGCCGGCCTACCTTTTCTGACAGAGAGATGGCAGCACTGACAGAGAGACAACAACAGAGGCTGCAGGTTTGTGAGAACAACCGAGTCCGGAGGATTGTGGAAGTCAAGAGGCTGGATATAAGGAGGATTGATGACGTGAGGGAGGAGATTGGTGTATAAATAAGTTTGACGGGGAGATTGGTAAAAATCCAGCTGAAGTGAGCTGGACACTTGGTGCGGATGGAGGAAGAGAGAATGGGAAAGAGAGGATAGGTTGAGGGAGAGGTAGACCATGGCTGAGATGTAAAGATTGTGTGAAAGGGATATCAATTAGGTGGAGGTGGTTGGAGAGCGGATAGGGTTGGCCGAGGACAGAGGGAAATGGAGGAGTATCGTGGTCAAGGCAAAGCAGAAGAATAATAATACCACTGGACCTCACCCCTTTTCATGGGAGGAGGAGGAGAATATGATGAGGCTTTAATTATTTATTTTAAACACTTGTATAACAACAATGCTTTTGAGAGATTGTTTGATTAAGCTCTTACCCCCAGGACTTCAATCAAGTAAGTTATGAATCTCCATTTCATATTAACCGCCCACCCCTTTCCCTTTCCATTGACAATATTTTCTACCCACATTTACCCAACCTCAAACCCCTTATTTGCAATTTACTGCATTACATATCTTCTCTCTCTCCATTGTTTTATCCAACAGTGGTCCACTGCCACTTCATTGCCTTTTTGTCAACTAGCTCTTTCATGAGGCTCAATTTTCGATTAAAAAAAAACAAAACAAAAACAAAATGTAAACATTTCCTAAAAGTTGGGAGAACACGCCCAGAATTTTCTTTTCTTTTCTTTCTTCGATCTGCGGCAGATGGTATATCAGATGCTCAAAATATAGTCCATGGACTATGTTAAACCTTTCAAAAATGTTTCTCACGACACTTGTGCCACTCTATTCTCTATGAGCCTGACTGACTTTTGCAAGAAAATTACAATCACCATTCAAAAAAACACGACAGTATTCTTTATTGAAGAATGCAGTCAAAAAATAGAACCGCCAGGCTGAACAGTTGACATTTTGTATCCAACTGAAAGGCCGCATCTGGATCCGGACCTGAACCAAAATTGAATTGGCTTGTTATCGTCACCTAACGAAGTTCTCCACCAAGTTTTGTCAAAACTCGTCCACAACTTTTTGAAATATGTTGTGTATCGGTTTTGGCGCTATCTCTCAATGGTGAAGAATCACTAAAAAAAATTTTTTTTTTTTTATTTACGTATCCGGTTCCAGATTTGGATATCACCAAAATATAATCAATTTGTCGTCACACACCCAACCTGTCCACCAAGTTTCGTCCAAATCTGTCCACTTTTTGAGATATGCTGTTCACAGACAGACAGACGGGTGAAAACATAACCCCCGTCCACCTTTGGTGGCGGAGGTAACAAAAACATTTTACCTTCCATTTCTGCATAGACAATGAAATGATCATCTGCTTGTTGTCCGAATGATGCAACCCCTCCTCCTGATGCAGTGGAACCAATCCTGCATCACAATTAACACAAGCAATTAGTGCAGGGAAACCAGAGACATAGATTGGGTTATTCACAAACCCACGTTTCCTGCGAGTAAGGTAGCTCAAATCTGGTTAAAACACACACACACACACACACACACCACACACACACACACAACACAACACACACTTTTTGCTCTCTTCGGGTGAAATTGGCACAAAGTGACTGATCATGAAGAACAGTCTATTAGACAACTATCAACAGTCAATTCTGATTGGATGTTCTCTTCTGATGCGTCATCACATCCCAATGGTCGAGATGGGAGGAGCCTGTTCAGGAGAGAGCTGAACACTGAACAGGCTCCTCCCATCTCGACCTTTGGGATGTGATGACGCATCAGTAGAGAACGTCCAATCAGGAATTGAAAAAAAAAAATATATATATACATGGATAAAAGCGAGGAGTTTAAAACAATAATTTGACAATCATCTCGATCCACATACATATGGACTGGGAGAATACTGCTGAAAGCTAACTAGTTGTCATATTGTGTGTGTGCTTGTAAAAGGTACCGGAGGGAGGAGGGGTAGGGGTGGATGCTCAATGACGAACTTGCATGAACTGTATTTAAATTTGATTCACGTGTATACCGTTACGTTCGATAGGTAAATTAAGACCATCGACACCATGCATATTTGTGTTAGGTTTTTGGATGGTGTATCTTGCCATTTATCGAGAGTTTCTTTAAGCAGGTGTAAATCGATCACGAGGGACACATGGCCTCAATCCAAGCTGTGTGGACAGGTACAGCTAGCTGGCTACAACACTGCTCACATTACAATACAGGAACACCTCGATTTAGTCTCGGATGTGTTCTTAAAAACTGTGATTGAAATTGAATCTTTTTTTTTTTCCATAAGAAATACAGTCATGGAATAAGGTTGTGTGGGGTGCTGGGAGGGGGACGTTGTAATTTTCATTGAGGGTATTACCTTTTTGGCTAAAACAAAGAATTCAAACACTCAATCTAACACACATTTTGACAGTAAAAATTGAAATGAAATAACTTTTTGAAATGAAGTGTGATGTCGCACTGCACAAAACCTCCGTCGCACTTCAATGCAGACACGTCTTGAAACAGCAAACCATGTGTGGCTGTGTGCGTGCCTGCGAGCTTCATAACGTTAACAACCTCAACGTCTCGGCTTAAGACTGGGTGTTCAGGAAAAAGCCAAAGCACGTGGCTTGAACGATGTAACTTTGACGTGAAGACACGTAATTCGAAACCTGGGTACATCGTGATGGATGATGCAACTTCAAATCATTGTAAATCAAGGTATACCTGCACAATGATGTACTGTACTACGTAGGAAATGATAGCGATTAATTAGTTACTTGATAGTGCAAAGTTTATATCCATTCCTTTCTTCCTATAACACACACAC
>CM068959.1:111939480-111951183 GCA_035128595.1 Eptatretus atami
AACTCTGCCTGAAGTCAAATAGGATTCCACAATCGGCCAGGAAGAATTCTTCAACGATCACAACGGGGTGAGTTAAAAAATCCACAACACCACCATCTCATACCTTCCCCCATCCAAAATCTTGATCTTTTCTACCCCTTTTAATCCATCCCAAATCCACCTCCTTCAAATTCCCTGCTTTCCTTCCTGAGAGTCCCTATAGTCCATTTTGTTTACCCCGTGTACCCCACCCCATCCCTCTCCCACCTAAAGGCCCTGTCACACCTTGACGATTTAGCCAACGTATGCCTGATGTGTGCAAAATAGGGCTAAAACGCCGGCACACGTCGAATACGTTATGGGTAAGTTTGTATACGTTAAGAGCACGTGGCATACGTCGTGTACGCTGGCAAACGTCGTAGTTCGCCGAGCTGTTAGACAAATTTTCCATGCTTGAAATTCCCGACGTATGCCAGCGTATGACTACACGTTCCGCATAATGCTGCCATAAGTTGTAGGCACGTTCGCGATCGTTGACACACGTCGACACACGTTACTTGTAAGTTACTCATAAGTCGAAACACGTCGAGTAATGTTTAGCATACCCGAAACTTATTTCTAACCTATGAGTAACGTGTTGTAGGCACGTTAGCGATCGTTGACACACGTCGACACACGTTACTTGTAAGTTACTCATAAGTCGAAACACGTCGAGGTAATGTTTAGCATACCCGAAACTATTTCTAACCTATGAGTAACGTGTTGTAGGCACGTTACGCGATCGTTGACACACGTTACTCATAGTCGAACACGTCAATGTAATGGTTAGCGTGAGTGTTCGACTCCCTGGTTTTTAAAAAAAAAATTTTTGTTTGGTATGACGGTGATGTTGACACTCGATTTCTAGTGGGTTATAATATATATTTAAAGGCTGCCGCTCAGATTTAAATAATAACCGTCATACCGAAGAAAAACCAGGGAGTCTGGAACACTGACGCTAACCATTACCTTGACATGTTTCGACTTATGAGTAACGTACAAGTAAGTATGTCGACGTGTGTCAACGATCGCGTAGCGTGCCTACAACTTATGCCAGCATATGCGGAATGTGTGTCATACGTCGAGTACATCGAGAAATTTTCAACATGAGAATTTTCAAATGCTGAAAATTTCTCGACGTACTCGCACTGACGTACGAGGTACTACGACGTATGCCAGCGTGCTCTTAACGTATACAAAACTTACCCATAACGTATTCGACGTTGCCAGCTTGGTTCGGCAAATTTTTCATACGTCGGCATAGCTGGCTAAAACGTCAAGTGTGCAGAGCGGCTTCACACTTCGATGTCGAGTGTGGTTATGATTTGAATCGTCGAGCCGCAGCCTATTAATAGCCTACCACGTGATCGTCGGCGATAGCTGCCGCGCGCTATGCATAAGTTAGACTATCGTTGGCATAGTTGTGAACGCCGACAACACGCTCAGCATTCGTTGGTATAAGTTATCTATATGTGATTAAAACGTTCTGTGTCGTTACTAATACATTATGCATACGTCCAACACGTTATTATACGCCCAAATAAAAAAACATCAATAGTTCAGCGTAGCAGCGTTTTACATACATTTTGATACGTTGCCATACGCTGCTAAACGTCAAGGTGTGACAGCGCTTATTTATATGGTCTGTGTATTAGCTCTTACATGAGCCTCAACATGGTATACAAAATATATACACATATATATGTCATGACGAGTAATATTTTGTCAAAGTACTGCGAAATGGAAGGGTTTTAAAAATGATACAAGTCTGAAGACGACGATGGTTCACGAGCGGGTATTTGACGATGTAGATTGTTCAGAAGTCAAGGATGAGACAATGTGATAATGTTTGACCAAGTTATAAAAATGATCACATGATGTGGTACGAGTGACAGTTATTAGCTGCAAAATGTCGAAAACCCGGTTTTCGTTCAACAACTTTAAAAATTTGACCTTTGCATAACCTTTAAAGGTCCCAAAACAATGTTGTGGACATTAACATAAGGAAACAGGATACGTGCTATAGCTTAATGGAGTTAGTTCGTCGAAGAAGGTCGAAAACCCGGTTTGATTCCCACACTTTGAAAATTTGACCTTTGTGAACTTTAAAGGTCAAAGGTCAAGAATTATGACCTTTGGTGCAAACTTCCTCTGGAACATTCCAGGAACAAATATAACGTCATATAGGCTATATGGCATTTCACACTCCTCGGATTATCCATACTTTGATGAAATCAGCGTAAAAACAAACTTGAAGGGGGCGCACGGGCAAGGTGTTCGAGATAGAGAAAAATGGTTCAAGACTTTAGGTGGGGAATGACCTCAAGATTATGCATAAAAATATTGTCATCCTAGCTCTCAAGTTTGGGCGGTCGTCTGATTTTTATGTCAAAATTCGAAATTTTCTAAGTTCATGACCTTGTGACCTTGACCTTGTGAACTTGACCTTAGGACTAAAATGAAAAATCGAGCTCCGTGTGGGCTATGCAGGTGCCATTGGGCTAACCAAATACCAACCTCCTGCAGATTCGAAACCCCCTCGGAGAAGATGGATTTTTATGTCAAAATGCAATTTTCTAAGTTCGTGACCTTGTGACCTTGACCATGGGACTAAAATGAAAAATCAAGCTCCGTGGGGCTATGCAGGTGCCATTTGGCTAACCAAATACCGAAACCCCTGCCAGATTCGACAAACCCCTAGGAGAAGATGCAAATTGAAATCGGCTACCCTAAAAACACAATTAGCAATTTTCTAAGTCGTGACCTTGTGACCTTACCTTGGACGAAAATGAAAAATCGAGCTCTGTGGGCGATGCAGGTGCCATGGGCTAACCAAATACCGAACCACTGCCAGATTCGACAAACCCTCGGAGAAGAAATTTTTTTATGTCAAAATCGCAATTTTCTAAGTTCGTGACCTTGTGACCTTGACCTTGGGACGAAAATGAAAAATCGAGCTCCGTGGGGCTATGCAGGTGCCATTGGGCTAACCAAATACCGAAACCCCTGCCAGATTCGACAAAACCCCTAGGAGAAGATGCAAATTGAAATCGGCTACCCCCTAAAAACACATGTTTTTTGGCGTGGCTCGCCATAAGGGCGGACCACGCCCATTTTCAGGAAAACACAACTAGATCATGATATAAACCTCCACCAAAATTTCATCAGTATCGGATCAAAACCCACGGAGCTATGCTCGGGACAGACAGACAGACAGACAGACAGACACACAACAATAACGACTATAGTGGTCACTTATATTTTTCGTGAAAATATTTTTTCGTGAACCAAAAAGGCGATTTGTACTCTAGTGTTGAAATATGTAATTAAATTGAAATAAAATAATGAGTTTAAAGGTAGTAGAAAAATATATATTCCAGAAATTTACCGCTGTTGATGCAGCATCTTTACACCACCTTATTTAACACGTTACATTAGTTCTTCATGCTTGTTGTTTGTGTCCTTTGTAACGTCCCTAAAAAAAAACTGCGTTTTCTGTTTGGAATGATTTTCTATTTTGTTTGACTGCCAGACGGGCAAGGCAGTAAAAATATTACCTTTCTCCATCCTCTCTGCACATGTGTGATCGGGCCAAATTCAAAGCCAAAGTACTGCTGATCTTCATGTTAGTTTTCCAATTCATGTTGAAAATACAACATTTAGTTTAAATAAGTTTTTCCTCAGTCATAAGCTGACGTTTACATATGGACGGACAGACAGACAGACATGAACCAATTGCTTAACCCCACTTTTCGCTTCGCGTGCACGGGGTAATGATGAAGTGGGAAAATTAGAGATCAAACAACTGTACAGTTCGACATTAAACCTCAGTTTAACGAGTACAATCCCATTGCAGTTAGTGTGGCACATGCGGTATGTCGACAAAATCACCGCAAGGCCTCGGAATCTGCTTTCTTACCCGTTTATATATTCGCTTATCCTTAAAATCTTGCAATATGTGCCCTGCACTTATATCTTTATACATACGAGTGGGCCCGTTGGTCCGATGAACCAATTTTTAATTGGTCTTCACAGCCTTGTTGCATACCCACCTGCTGTACTGCTTGAGCAATAGCTTGTCTTTCACTAAGCCCAGATGTGCTTGGGGCCAATGTGGGGATTCTATGTTCGTTATTATTATTGCCATATGATACTACTATTCAAATTATTGTAAATATTATTCGTGTTAATTAATATATGCTTTATTGCAATGTTGTCGTTGTTTTTGTGATATATTTTGTAATTAGAATGCCATGCCATGGTACGAGGACATATTAAGCTGCTTTATATACCTTAACATGGCGTGCGTTTAAAACATGGGAATTCTAACAGATTTTTTGGAGTATAGTCAAGTCTTAAAGGGTCTACAGGATCTAGATTATTGGGGGGTCTTTTGGGCCCTCTGGGACTTTTGGGTCTTCTGGGTGCTCGGGGTCCTCGGAAACTTTTTGGACTTTTGGGGTCTTCATGGTCTTGGGGGGTCTTAAAGGGTCTTCAAAGTTCGAAGGGGTCTCAGCAGTCTAAAGGGTCAAAAGATAGATTCTGATAGTGCGGAATTAATGAAGACGTATGTAATTAAGACAAAAAGTATGACACACACACACACACACACGATTCGATCAGACAAAAGCACTAACCATTTTCCTGGTTGCATCAATTTTAAAAACACTATCACATTTGGTGATGCGATTAGTACGGAAATCCAGGACAATGATTGCGTTATTTATGAAATGTCAGGTCATCACGACACGATATGTAGCATGGTAGTGACGTGAAACATACCTTAAATTTCAAATCAGAATTAACCCATCATTGCATTATCAATCGATCGTGTGTGTCTAATAAACGGTGTATACATTGTGAATTAAATTCTGTTCAAGCCCTAAAATTAAAACAAAATAAGGATTTAGGATTAAATTCCATGTGAATGGCTTTTATTTTTGTAGGTGGTAAGTAAGTTACCAACACCTTAGTTTTCTCCCTCAAGCCTGAACTGCCACGTGTGACCTCACAGTTGAACACAATTGCGTATCAATTATCAACCGACATGTAACGTTTTAAAACCGACGGTGTTAACCTGCACAAATGCACATCGCTAAATGTGATTATTACCATTACCGAACATCAATTATGACATTGATAAATAATAACCTACCGTAATAAATATAACTTGTATGGCTATAACTATGTCAGCAATATTCACTCGTTGATTGGTCCTGGCACCGACCAATCGGGTGTGCCCGGTTTTCCCTTCACTCGTCGATTGGCCGTGGCACTGAGGCGATTACAATATTGATGATTAAGGTGCGGCGTCTATCCCACGCTTTACTAACCTCGTGACCCATCCAGGTGATTACTATATTGATCTTGGGGCTGACCTTGGCAATTTTCCGTTTCTTTGACTCCCCGTACATAAAGCGGCCATCTGTGTTCAATGAGCAGACATGGATACTCCCGCCTGGAGGGTGGGGGTGTCCGCTAGTAATAATAATTCCGTGATATTCAAATTATAAACCACAGTTTGTTCAAGAATTTTGTAGTCAAAACCATCCAGTGCAGTTAATACATGAGTGCGGCTTATACTTCGTCTGGTGGTGTTAATGTGTTCCGGTTCTCCACTACCACTGTGCTACAATGGAATCATTGCTAACAAAACAAGTCTTCGACAATCTTGATTGTCTACAAGTCCTGTTTAAAAGTTTCCATGGTGGAACAACAGCAATAAGTTAAAAGGTTTAGGGTTTTCACCATGAAGGAGCTCTTTAATGAGCTATTTACATTCTTTATACTTTAAAAAACGAAAATAACTCCAAAATAAAAAGAAGAAAGTAGGCCTCAACGTTTCGGGCAGCATGCTCCACCCATCGATAGGAGGAAGTAACTGGAACGAATGAATGCAACTTTTACAACACCTCCTCACCCACCATTGGCTGATTATTGTGAGGTGCTGATTGGCTGTTGAATGCATGTTACCGATTGGTCGGTACATTTTGCTCATCGTAGTCCAATGCCCTCAGTGTATTGCAAGCTCTCGTTATAGGTGTCGATTTGTTAGTAAGTTGCCAGATGTTAATAAGGTGTTAAGTTATAGGTGCCAGATATCGCTAATGGGTATCCCGTTTTCTTGAGGGACTGTGCGATGTAAATATATCTCCATAGCTTCTCTGATTCTCCTTGTGTGCCAGTGACTGATGGATGTGATAAGTTTGCTCTCTGACCATAATATGCGATGTGGAAATAGTGGAAAGTTTTCATCGTCCTTTGTTGTAAGAATGAAGTGTGGAGGAGAATTAATAAATGGTTATCACTGGGAGGATCAGCAATGTCAGGATTGACAAAGATCTGGAAAGACAAAGATGTGACAAAACAAACCAAGCAGAGGCCGGTGTATGCTCTGGTATTTCCAGTTTCAATGTATGGACGTTAGTCATGGACGGTGAAAATAAAGAAAGGAAGAAGATTGACCGTTGTGAAATGTGGTTTTGGAGACGAATGTTAAAAATCTCATGGACTGCAAGAAGAACAAACAAATCAGTACTTGAAGGAATTACACCACCATGTATGTTAGAAGTGCTGATGCTAAAACGGAAACTATCATACTTTGGACACATCATGCGTGTAGAACAAGAAAGTCTGGAGAGGTCACCTGTGCTAGGTATGGTTGAGTGAAGAGGAGGAAGAGGCAGACCTTGTGTGTGCTGGAAGGATGGGTTAAAGGCTGCAACCAAGCGGTCTCTGCCAGAGCTTAGGGAAGCAGTGCAGGATAGGGATGTTTGGAGATCGTGAATGTCACCAGAAGTCGGCCACGACTTGACGGAACTAGATAACTAACACTCCCAATAAAAAAGGCTTTTCACAGCATTCTGTTATTGCGATGAATAGCTTGACATAAAACAGCCACCAAGTTTCATACACAGGCTGCAACGAAGCCGTGGCCTATGACATAAAAAGGTGGTACCTTTGGTGATTTAAAATGCATCTCAGTGGACTACAAAGGAACTGCACAACATGAAATTACTTCCTTTCGGCAATTCAGTGCACAAAAGCACATCACGCTCTATGACCTCTGACCTTCCAGGGTCATCATTGGAAACTTCCTTTGATACATCAGACTATTCCTGTCGCTCATCACCCAATTGGTCAGTAGCTGCTTATCGGTTGTGTTTCAATCTATATATAATTGATGTGTTGTGGTTTTTGGTCATTAAATCATGCAGATCAGAGTAAAAATTTATATCTTCACTTTTGTTATACTTATTCTACTGGTTTGCATTCATTTTTTGAATTTGAACCACTAGTTGACATACACTTTGAAACGGTAAGTTTGACCGGTGTCCGATTATTGATGAAACCCAAGCAGTGGAAGCAATTTATAAAAATGGAAATGTACTTAAAAAAAACAGCATTATCGTACCTGTGTTGGCATGCTGCGTGGCTCTTCCTTCTCTTTCACACGATGACCTCGCTCCACTGGACGAGCAGGAATAGAAAGGACGGATGTGAAAGAGCCAAGCCTGAGAAATCAAACATTATTAATGAATCCATTGGATTATTACCCTGCGCTCGCGAAGCAAAATGCTTAATTAAATTCAAATTTAATTAAGCCTTTAATAAATTAAATTCAAATCAAATGGAAGACCAAATAGGTACAGTCCTGCATTGCAGTCATTAGAAGGAACCTAAACAAGCAAAGAACAAAGACGAAGTCATCATGAGGAACCTGGATAGGGTTCAGGTTTCAGCTGCTACTCCTCTACCCTCAAACCCATTCAGGCACAGCCAGGTGAGCCTGATTTAAAAAAAAAAAATTCTGGCTGCCAGACCATGCATCCAATCGGGTTGAAATTTAAAACGTATATATTCCCCATCACGACTGGATCATAACTGTGAATTTTCACGTCAATTGATGAAGTTTCACAAGATAAATTTAAATTTTTTTTGGGCTTAATCCAATATGGCTGCCAGGCCATGTGACATCAATTATTCATGAATACCCTGGTATCCCCAAGGTTTAGGAAACATTTGTGTAAAGTTTCACCTCGATCTGTTCAGCCTTTTCAGAGAAGAATATTTTTGAAGTTTTTATTTTTTTTTGAAAAACAATATGGCTGCCAAATCACGTGACCGATGTAATCATTTTTTGTGGATCAATTTATCCCCAGATGACCCTCAAAGTTTTTCATACTGATCAGATGTAGCATTCTAGATATACAATTATGATGTCATAACGAAGGCACCTATGACGTCTTTTTAAAAAATTACAATTATTCCCCATGAGGAGTAACTTGCTACGTGCCAAGTTTCAATTTTTCCCTTGGTGTGATTTCAGAGATACAGAGGTCCAAAGTTTTTACGTTTTTCCAATATGGTTGCCACACCACGTGACCTATGACATCATAATTAATTATCAATTAAAACATTCTACAAGAGTAGTCGCTCCTTTGGTGAAAATTTTGTCTCAATCAACAAGCAGTTACAGAGAAAAACACTAAAGTTCTGTGCAGACAAACAAACAAATGAATTGCTCGTTGAAAAAGGAATTGCCGGAATAACTTTGTCATATCTCCATGATGTCTGAAAAAACAAAAACCTGGAAATCAATTTGGTTCTTATAAGTCGATAGTGCTACTGTTTAATGAGTTATAGCACTTAGTTTGGTCATGATCATAACTTGGAAGTCAATCGGACTTGAAATGGCGTTTTTATCGCAATTTGAAATTTTTGACCCGACCCCCCTGACATTCGACCCCGACCGCTAAGAAGGGTGTTGGTGTGACACCCCAATGAGACATATGGTTGGATGCAGTATTGGAAGATGCACATTTTGGATTTGGTTTGAAGTCGATACGACCATTTTAGCGGACGTTATTGCGAAAATAAGAATTTCGATTTTTCGGTGACCTTGACCTTTGACCTAGATCACCAAAAACGACGTGTCTAAGTTGGACCATGGTCGACGTCTGTACCCAGCTTGGTCATGATCGCTGAAACAGTGTGGCTGCTACATAGTACAGGCATTTTAGCAGAAATATTTGGTCAACCTCCCACAAATTGCAACAAAAGCAAACTCAACAGATTTTGATTCCTGGATATGTCCTCAGTGACAGAAAAAAAAGTCCTAAGGGATCCTCCGGGGGGGAAAGTCCTGAAATCATGGAAATCCAATATGGCCGCCACCCAGCTTCGGGGAAAATGAGAAAATTGTAAAGATTGATATTTTAATATGTAAATATATGTTTTTCTGCATTCTAATTGTTTCTAGTTATGGTCAGTATATTGATATACAAGAATAATTATAAAAAAGTGAAAGGTATTGAGGGTAAAATAAAAAATTATAGCTTTTTTGTCCAAAAATGTCAATTTTTTGTCCCGAAAAATTTTTTTGAAGACACAAGATGAAATCAAGTCTATGGCAATACAATATAATTATGTAAATCATTGAAACATGACAAAATTCACAATTCACTCGGGCAATCACATCTGCCTGACGAAGGTTTCGAAATGAAAATGAAAATTCGCATTAAACTCAGAAACAACATCCATTATAAACTTACTATTCATGTTGAGAAAAATCAAGCGTATTAAAGTTAGAACTCGACAATGTCGTCATCATTGTCACATGGAGTGTTTGTGCAGCCAGAGCCCCTGCAGTTTCCACAAGCTGGAGTGCACTCAATGTTGTGCTTCTTGCATGCATGTGCATCTCATGGTGCTACATTCAGCCTGGCAGTTGCACCTAATGACACGTAACATCTTTTCAGGAGCTGGAGCTATTGATGTTTGAAGTGGCACAAAACCCTCGTCACACTTCTGCCAACCCCAGTCTGTGGAAGAAGTATGCAAGTCTGACGTCTTGAACTAATCAAAGACCACCTTCAGAAGCATGCCGAGTCTGCAAAGATATCTTCTAGAACTTCACGCTCTGGGTTCATTATATGGACATGCTAGACATTCTACGCAAATACATCCGGGCAGAGCGCACTGGGAACTGGGCACTACATCTACAGGCCATCCAGGAAATGCTGCCTTACCTGGCAGCCTCGGGCCACAACCTGTATGCCAAATCTGCGAGGGTGTATCTGCAGCAGATGTCCAACCTCAAAACTCAACATCCCAATGTCCAACAACGTTTTGATGAGGGGTTCCATGTGTTCGATGAAGTGATCGCCTGTGGGCAGGTCTTTCATCTGACCTGATCATCGAACAAGTTCTGATGAGAAGTTTGAAGACCAGCGGGGGCTCACATCGAGAGCGAGGAATGACAGAGCAACAACGGCTGGTATGTCTACTATCAATGCCTGCCTGTGCAGAAATAAATCGGGCAATGCAGGAGCTCACAGGTATGAACTACAACAGTGGAGAGCAGAAGAAGGACATGACCAAGGCAAGACAATCTCGTGACTGGAAGGACACACTATCAGCTCTTCAGTATTTACAGGAACGGAATCCGTTCAGTAGTGATCCACGTCTGAGGAACATTGCCACTGGAGTTCATGCACACCCCACCATCAACGTCGATACAGCACATGCTGTAGGAGCCAAATATTGAAATCTATGGTTGGGAAAACACCTGCCGAGTACACATTTAAGAGGAAAGACCAAGTTGTCACCTGGGCATGAAGTCATCTGTCAAGATTGATGGGAGAGCAAGTCCAGGTTGACCTACAACTCCTCTTCCAGAGACTGATCACTGTTGCACAGACAGCAGAAGAACTGGAGTCGGCCTTCAAATATGAACTGTGCAGCTATCCACCAGCCCTCTTTGATTCCTCTTCAGCTCCGAGAAGCCACAAGCCAGTCTTTGCTGATGCATCTGGGATCTTCTTGGATCCGATGTCCAGCCGATATCCCCAATGATGGGCAACAGTATGTTTTGGATGGCGGGGCACTTGTTCAACGCATTCCATGGTCTCGTGGATCTACATACAGACATATGCACACAGTACTGATTATGTAACGAAGAAGTATGGAGATGCCATAGTCGGTTTGATGGTTATGAGAGTACAAACACGAAGGACATGCACACCAGAGACGGTCTAAAGGGAATGCTGGCACTACTGTGACATTTACAGCTGACATGCGTCTCACAATGAAGAAGGAACAGTTTCTTGCCAATAGGCAGAATAAACAGCGATTCATTTTATGTTGAGTGAAGAGCTTCAGAAGAAGAACTGTGAGACACACCATGCCTCAGGGGATGCTGATCTCCTGATTGTACTGAAGGCCATGCAGTCTGCTACTGTTCACCAACACTGTGTTAGTTGGTGATGACACAGACCTCCTCGTCCTCCTATGCTATCATGCAAGCTTAGAATCCATGACTCTCTTTTGTCCCGAGCCAAAGAAGAACACGAAGAAGCCTCGCATCTGAACATCAAGGCTACAAAGAAAATGATTGGTACAGACATATGCAAGCACATACTGTTTCTACATGCAGTTCTTGGTGCGACACGATATCTCGTCTTCATGGGATTGGAAAGGGAGCTTCCCTCAAAAAGTTCAAAGCAAACAACACATTCCGTGAGCAGGCCAAGGTTTTTGATACATATCCAGCTTCCATATGTGATGTGGCAGATGCAGGAGAAAAAAACATTGGTGATAATCTACAACGGAAAGTCAACTGACACCCTGGACACCCTCCGGTATCAGCGGTACTGGAGACAAGGTGGCCTTGGAAGCTGCTCT
>CM068959.1:111951717-111979160 GCA_035128595.1 Eptatretus atami
CTTCAAACTTCATGGAATATAGTTCATGGTCTGGCGCTCTAGCTGATTAATTTTGGTGGCGATTGCCTTGACCTTCATGGTTAACGCCTAAGGTCAAACATAGACCCAAGGTCAAATTTTCAAGTTTTAGGAACCATATCGTGTAGTACCTCAAATTGAACACCTCGATGAGTGCTTTCTAGATATGTCAAGCTTGAGACATTATGACGTCATTTGGTGACGTTATGAGGCAAACGCATATTTTTCATGGTTACTCTGTAGAACGATTCTCATCGGAATCTCTCGTAGGCAGATATTCCTCAAGGAGTCACTCCTGGTGGATAGCAGCTCTGTTCACCTCAGTGTGACCTTAAAGAAGTCACACGTGGTCACCTTTTGGCAAGATAGGTCACCCTGTAGGTAACATTGGTTTTTTTTATTTTTATGTTGAGTGAAGAGCTTCAGAAGAAGAACTGTGAGACACACCATGCCTCAGGGATGCTGATCTCCTGATTGTACTGAAGGCGTGCAGTCTGCTACTGTCACCAACACTGTGTTAGTTGGTGATGACACAGACCTCCTAGTCCTCCTATGCTACCATGCAAGCTTAGAATCCCATGACCTCTTCTTTTGTCCGAGCCAAAGAAGAACACGAAGAAGCCTCGCATCTGGAACATCAAGGCTACAAAGAAAATGATTGGTACAGACATATGCAAGCACATACTGTTTCTACATGCAGTTCTTGGGTGCGACACGAATCCGCTTCATGGGATTGGAAAGGGAGCTTCCCTCAAAAAGTTCAAAGCAAACAACACATTCCGTGAGCAGGCCAAGGTTTTGATACATATCCAGCTTCTGTATGTGATGTGGCAGATGCAGGAGAAAAAACATTGGTGATAATCTACAACGGAAAGTCAACTGACACCTGGACACCCTCCGGTATCAGCGGTACGGGACAAGCGGCTTGAGCTCCTCTCACGTGCAACCACAGACGTTACCACCAACATCAGAAGCAGCAAAGTATCACAGCCTGTGATGCATCTGCAAGTCCAAGAATGGAAGGATGTGCAGATGAACTTCTTCCGACAGACTGGGGTTGGCAGAAGTGTGACGAGGGTTTTGTGCCACTTCAGACATCAATAGCTCCAGCTCCTGAAAAGATTTACGTTCATTAGGTGCAACTGCCAGGCTGAATGTAGCACCATGAGATGCACATGCAAGAAGCACAACATTGAGTGCACTCCAGCTTGTGGAAACTGCAGGGGCTCTGGCTGCACAAACACTCATGTGACAATGATGAGGATGATGACGACATTGTCGAGTTCTAACTTTAATACGCTTGATTTTTCTCAACATGTATAGTAAGTTTATAATGGATGTAGTTTCTGAGTTTAATGCGAATTTTCATTTTCATTTCGAAACCTTTCAGGCAGATGTGATTGCCCGAGTGGAATTGTGAATTTTGTCATGTTTCAATGATTTACATAATTATATTGTATTGCCATAGACTTGATTTCATCTTGTGTCTTCAACATTTTTTTTTTTTGGTCCAGAGCCAAAATCAGTATCAGGTAAAAATTTTTTTTGGACAAAAAATTGACATTTTTGGACAAAAAATCTATAATTTTTTATTTTACCCTCAATACATTTCACTTTTTTATAATTATTCTTGTATATCAATATACTGACCATAACTAGAAACAATTAGAATGCAGAAAACATATTTACATATTAAAATATCAATCTTTACAATTTTCTCATTTCCCCGAAGCCGGGTGGCGGCCATATTGGATTTCCATGATTTCAGGACTTTCCCCCGGAGGATCCCTTAGGACTTTTTTCTGTCACCGAGGACATATCCAGGAATCAAAATCTGTTGAGTTTGTTTGTTGCAATTTTTGGGAGGTCATCCGACATTTTGACTGTACTAACAGGGTAAACAAACACACACAAACAGACAAGCCGGTAGGCGGCGATGGGTCGCCGAGCATGGAAACTATAAGATATAGAGCAAAATGGATGTCATATAGCGGATAGGGAATCACCTTAAGATTATGCATATCAAATTCCATCCAGTTCCATCTACTGATACTACTTAGGTATCCATTTGAATGAAAAGTACCGAAAATGCGGTTTGAAATCGGAAATCCCCAAAGTTCGAGGGTGCTGTGGTGAACAAAGACTAAATCGAAATTCGGTCATCGTTGTGCACAATGTATTCCAGACGATTAGTGTGAATTTTCATGACCATCCGACATACCCTAGGAGAGTAGCATTTGGCGCGCAGGACACCTCCAGCTCTCGCATATTATCGATTTTTGCACCAATTGACCTTTGACCCCTGACCTAAGCGAAATCGTCAATATGTCCTGAGGCAAAATTGTATACTCATTGAACCATGAACCTGCAAAGTTTCATTCGTATCGATGCACTCACTGGTCGCTAGGGGGCTTCAATTTTCACCAATTTTCACGCATACCCTAATTGTAGGGGCGCTGCGGGTAAAGTATTGCATATATCAAAAAACCGGAATATATTTGATAGAGCTCATCTGTAGATCATTCGTGCAAATTCATAACCCTACGGGATAATGGCTTTCGGAATTGATTTCGCGTGAACGGTACCGATTTGAAGGTTTTTGGTTGTTGCTAGGGAACCAAAGCGTCCCTAGCAACCATCACAATTTCCAAAGCACTAGGTCATAAGATGTACTACCACCGAGTTTGGTCAAAATCCGCCACGTTTACTACCAATTATGCTGATGACAAACGAACAAATATCCAAACAAACATACAGAATTGCTGACAATAAGGATCACCTATTTCGGCACCCACAACAGCAGACACACAGAATGACACACACAACCGACCAACATAATTGCCAAAATCCGAAGGATTCCGCAATTAACAGACAGACAGACAAATGGACTCAAATGCAATACCCTCTCCCTCTGACGAGGGTATTAACCAATTCAATACAAAATCAAAGCTCAGGCCCAAAATGTCAACAACAAGTTACCATCATTGAAGGAAACTGTGTGATCAATACATCATATCGTGTTGGCATGCTGCGTGGCTCTTCCTTCTGGAGACAAATCAAAGCCTTACCTCAACATTGTGACAAATCCTATCTGTTTTTGCTTCTTCTTCAACAACTGCCATAAATGTGTGTAAAAACCTTGGCTGATAATTAATGAGCAATCCCTTCAATGATAAAGTACAGAATTTTCAAAAAGGTCATTACTTGTAATGACGAGGTCAGGACTCCTGAATAGTTAATGCAACAAAGAGTGAAGCCTTATCTCTCAATGGTGAAAAATCACTTCAAAAATTCTCGGATCTACATCCGGATTCGGATCTTCACAAAAAACCGAATCGTTTCGTCCTTGTCACATACCCAAGCGCTCCACTAAATTTCATCCAAATTAGTCCACAACTTTTTGAGATATTTTGTTCACAAACAGACAGACAGAGACGGGAGTGAAAACAACCTCCATCCACCTTCGGTGGCGGATGTAAGAAACAACGCACAACTAGATATCTGCGATCACGAAGTTGTCACCAAGGGTAAGCCTCCCACGATGTAATGACGGGCATTTTTTTTTTCAGTCCACCATATGACCTTGACATTCAATATTTAGGGATAGACTGTACATTAAGAAAATGTGTCCCCATCCACAAATCTATGCATAAAACTCAAACATCATGAAAATCGGAGGACAATGATTGAAGTTATGATCAAAATCGTGTTTTTTGTAAATTTGGTCACAATCCGGAAAAAAGTCGATCAAGGACACGAATCAAATCAGGTGCACATGAGTGCAGAGCCACTATTATGATGCAAGAACATCTTGGAACACCAAGCGGTCTTTGAGATTCCGCATTGGCAGAATTGAGCGATGACAAAAAACGAGTTTTTTTTTTTTAAAGACTGCCATTTGACCTTTAACTCTGGGAGGGGGGGGGGGTATGATGTAAATCAAGCGCAAATGTGCCTTGGTCTCGGGCTCTAGGCTATCTGGAGAGGTGCAATTTTGTTCTGATCGGACAAACCTTAATGGAGTTTCAGTGAAAAATGTTAAAATGTCTATAATTGGGCCATGGCCTTAAAAATTAGGTCAAGGTCAAAAAAAAATTATATCAACATCATGTACGTTCTACCCCATTATTGATGCAAAATTAATTCCAAAAGTCCAAGCCGGCTCTGATATACAGCTCGGAAATTGGCAGGAAAAAAGGAAAGAAAGAAAAAAACCTAAGTGGTGGTTTAGTATTCCTTGGGGTCTAAGAATAAACTCTGTGGTACCATTAAGAATTGGGGGCACAAATTGTAGAAACAACCCCTACAACAGGTATAAGCCCCCCCCCCGCAATACTATGGAAGGGTAGCTTAATGAGCAAAATAGATAATGGAATATTTGTTCCTGTGAAGGCTAGTGTCGATCCCCAAGCAAAATAAACTATGGATTATATCAACAAAATGGGGTCTAAGTGTGTGGAACATGGGGTCATGCAGTCCTCCTGCCAGTTCATCCAAAGCCAAGTTGTCGGACCAGTCCATCGTGTATTTGTTATCTTTACATCCCTGTGTTGCTGTTTGTGTTTTCCCATACCTTGTTACGGTGTATTATTTAATTGGTGTCTCTGAGTGTCAGACCTATTCGTCCAAACGAGTCGGCATGCAAATCCTGCCTCTGCTCTGATGCCGTGTGTCTCATTCCACTTTCTTTCTCCCAAGTGTTAACCTTTCACTTTCGCAAACTTGTCGATTTGCCCTCCTCGCTGAAAAAATAATCAACTCATTCTTCCTGTCTTTCCTTCCTTCATTCATTCGTTCTTTATCCCTTCCTCTTCTCTATCCATCCAAACTGAATCCTCATTGAATGAATTGCTTTTACTTTAAAAGCTTTTCGTAACGTATTAAAATGCTTCACTTTTATCATTCCTCCTTCAGGAACACCATGTTCTTCTTCATCATGATATATTCCTCTTCTTTACAAGACATTTCCCAAACCTGTCTCACTCCTAAATGCTTGGTCCATTGACCGTACCTAAAACTCCACTTTCCTCCGTGCTTTCAACAACCATTAATTTCACCCCTCCCATGAGGTCTGTCCCTATAAATCCAGATTGGGAATCTTGAGAAGTCCAGTTTGCAATGGTTGTCTGCACAAGACCATCAATTTCCATTTGCATCCATCAACGGCATCAAACTCCATGTCACTACCCTCCCCCACATGACCGCATCCACAAAACCCCACCCACCTCTTATCTATGCCCCCCTTTACCCCACCCGTTCCCATCCTCCCCCACCACTTCCAATCTCCCCCTTCCTTCTCTCTGCGAACATGGACTGAATGAAAGGTACTCATCCCAACTTTCTCTTCCTCAAAGGCAGCAATTTTAACTCTCAACAGGAAAATGGAGTGAAAGCCGGGGCATTTTCAATCAGCCATGGAAAAGCAGCAAAGGGTATCTGCCACTCCATGTTCTTGACCGCATTTGTGAACTTTCATCCCTGATTTTGGCCAATGGAACATTCTCTCTTCTGGAACTGGAATTTTAACAGCATTCCTCTCAAATCCTTACCTTCAACTTTTCATACTCCCATTAACCCTTGCTTATGCAACCTTCTTACTTTCAGGTTGCAATTTTTCTCCCTCCTCTGCTTGTAACCTCTGCCACCAAGTGAAGGAGGTTATGTTTTCACCACTTTGTCTGTTTGTTTGTTTGATTGTATGCATGATATCTCAAAACGTTGTGGACGGATCCGGATGAAATTTTGTGGACAGGTTGGGTGTGTGACAAGGACGAACTGATTAGATTTTGGTGAAGATCCAGATCCTGGAATTTTTAAAGCGATTCTTCACCATTGAGAAGATGGGGCCAAAAATTATACATAGCACAATATCTCAAAAAGTTGTGGACGGATTCAGACGAAACTTGGTGGGCACGTTAGGTGTGTGAGAAGGAAGAATTGATTCAATTTTAGTGAAGATCTGAATCCAGATCCGGATTCAATAATTTTTAAAGTAATTCTTCACCATTGAGAGGTAGGGCTAAACGAATATGTAGCATGATATCTAAAAAAGTTATGGACGGATTCGGATGAAACTTGGTGGACAAGTTGTGTGTTTGTGGCAAGGACGAATTGTTTTGATTTTGGTGAAGATCCGAATCCGGATCTGGATACGAGAATTATTTAATTTTTAAAGCGATTCTTCACCGTTGAGAGATAGGGCCGAAAACGATATCGTACTGTGCAGCATATTTGAAAAATGTAATGAGCCCGATATGTTCTCATGGATCAGGCATTGCGTGGTGGAGGTATGTGCTCTACCGAGTGCCCTTCTAGTTCATTCCTTTGCTTATTGTGTCCAAAAGTTGCCCCACTGCCCTACTGTTAGTTCACACCCTCAGTCACATTGCTCTTCCATGTGTCAATCTATTATAGAAAGGGGAAATTACAAATTAAATATCAAATCAGGATGCAACGACCTAACAAAAACAGTGCTCCCTACTGTAAATGAAGTCTCAAGATGGTTGCTAGGATGAGATGAGGTCAGATGACCTCGAAGCATTGGACTGTATTATTTGATAATGGGGGTGTGGAAGGGATTGTGGGTGGGGGGAGGGGTCTGTGGAACAATCCACATTGCTTGATGCGATGTGAAAGAAAACAGCTGAGGTTTCTGGCAAGATATCACTTCAAAGCCTGTATTATCAGTATAAATTAATCATTTCATGCACAATTGTAAAGGATCCCATTTCTCAGCACAGAGTAGTATTTGGATTTAAATCATGAAATCATTCCAGCTGCGCTTGTCAAGTTGGCATGTCCGATCAGTTGTTTTGTTCTTCCAACTGCTCTCATTTGCATCCTTTTTTTTCCATTTAGCCTACCCGGTGGCATAATAGTTTAAGCGTCCGCTCTGCTTGTAGGAGGTACAGTAGGTAATTTGATTCTGACCGTAGCAGAGTCATACCAAATAAAGTGTCGCTGTAAGAAATAATGCTCTGGGAAATCAAATCACTTTCCCCAAGGAACAGTGGCTGCAGATGTTTGAAGTAAATTCTGGCATTGTCTCGTGCATTTGTCTACAGTATAAATGCGTACATTTATGCTGCGGCTCCTCCATGACCCTTAGAATCACTTAAAAGAAAAATACACCATTGAAATCATTGAAGGCAAAAACTCAAGCAATCAAAATTTTCATTGCCCTCACATCAAATGAAATGTAGGAGCTTGTTGGATGTATTTTGATGCTTCTTGCCCCAGACGGCACCATGCATCACGGGGGAAAAGCTCCACCTCTCCAGTCGCATCATTCACCTGTGCTTCTTCAAAAGCATCAGAACTGCCGTCTCTCAACCCATTGGGACTTGGCAAATCATGAACGTTTTCATTCCAAAGACCTACCCCTGAATAATTGTAACCCAAAAATTTAAGCTGGGAGGAAGATAGAGAATAGTCGATAAATTTCAAACATCAGTAAAATAAAAAAATAATAATAAAAACACACTCGATATTAACCATATGATCAGAGAAAATCGATGATTGAAAGCAATTACTTTGGTCTTTCCATACTTGTACAAATAAAGTACACCAATACCCGAAAAAAAAAAACATTTTACCGTGTTTGCAGCGAACAACATCGAATCAAAAGTGATTCCATGCGTTTGTAACTTTCGATGCGCATCATTCCCAAGTGACGCACCAAGACAATCAGCTGAGAATCAAGAACAGCCTCACGTGGTTGACTCACTGTACAATGGTTTGGTGGGGGAAATTGGTTTGATGGGGGGGGGGTGAAGTGAAGTGCAGGATAAATAACATGACATGACAACAAACATGATAAATAATCTGAAAATCAAAACAAACCGGTCATCAGACAAAAGCAATTATTGGTAACTGGGTAATATGGGAGGGACTTTCAAAATGATACAATCAGCCCGAGAATGCTCAGTGTGCATGCGCAGAAATCACTACCAACAACGCCTTTGGGGCATATTAAAGTATATTGTGTGTGAGAGATAAGGAGTGCGAGCTAAAATAGCTCACAAAACTTCGAAAAGAGGCTGAAAATATTGGAAAAGTACCTATGGGAGGTGTATACAGTGGGGAGAACAAGTATTTGATACACTGCCGATTTTACAGGTTTTCCCACTTACAAAGCACGTAGGAGGTCTGTAATTTTTATCATAGGTACACTTCAACTGTGAAAGACGGAATCTAAAACAAAATCCTGAAAATCACATTGTATGATTTTTAAATAATTAATTTGCATTTTATTGCATGAAATAAGTATTTGATCACCTACAACAGTAAGAATTCCGGCTCTCACAGACCTGTTAGTTTTGTCTTTAAGAAGCCCTCCCATTCTCCACTCATTACCTGTATTAACTGCACCGTTTGAACTCGTTATCTGCATAAAAGACAGCTGTCCACACTCAATCAATCAGATCCAACCTCTCCAAATGGGCAAGACCAGAGAGCTGTCTAAGGACATCAGGGACAAATTGTAGACTTGCACAAGGCTGGGATGGGCTACAGGACAATAGGCAAGCAGCTTGTGAGAAGGCAACAACTTGTGGGCGCAATTATTAGAAAATGGAAGAAGTTCAAGATAACAGTCATCTCCCTCGTCTGGGGCTCCATGCAAGATTCACCTCGTGGACCTCAATGATCATGAGAAAGGTGAGGGATCAGCCCAGAACTACACGGCAGGACTGGTCAATGACCTGAAGAGAGCTGGGACCACAGTATCAAAGAAAACCATAAGTAACATTACAAGTACTACGCCGTCATGGATTAAAATCCTACAGCGCACGCAAGGTCCCTCTGCTCAAGCCAGCGCATGTCCAGTCCCGTCGAAAGTTTGCCAATGACCATCTGGATGATCCAGAGGAGGAATGGGAGAAGGTCATGTGGTCTGATGAGACAAAATAGAGCTTTTTGGTTTAAACTCCACTCGCCGGTGTTTGGAGGAAGAAGAAGGATGAGTACAACCCCAAGAACACCATCCAAACCGTGAAGCATGGAGGTGGAAACATATTCTTTGGGATGCTTTTCTGCAAAGGGGACAGGACGACTGCACCGTATTGAGGGGAGAGGATGGGCCATGTATCGCGAGATCTTGGCCAACAACCTCCTTCCCTCAACAAGAGCATTGAAGATGGGGCGTGGCTGGGTCTTCCAGCATGACAACGACCCGAAACACACAGCCAGGGCAACTAAGGAGTGGCTCCGTAAGAAGCATCTCAAGGTCCTGGAGTGGCCTAGCCAGTCTCCAGACCTGAACCCAATAGAAAATCTTTGGAGGGAGCTGAAAGTCGTGTTGCCAGCGACAGCCCCGAAACCTGAAGGATCTGGAGAAGATCTGTATGGAGGAGTGGGCCAAATCCCTGCTGCAGTCTGTGCAAACCTGGTTAAGAACTAAGGAAACGTCTGATCTCTGTAATTGCAAACAAAGGTTTCTGTACCAAATATTAAGTTCTGTTTTTCTGATGTATCAAATACTTATTTCATGCAATAAAATGCAAATTAAATTTAAAAATCATACAATGTGATTTTCAGGATTTTTGTTTTAGATTCCGTCTTTCACAGTTGAAGTGTACCTATGATAAAAATTACAGACCTCTACGTCTTTGTAAGTGGGAAAACCTGCAAAATCGGCAGTGTATCAAATACTTGTTCTCCCCACTGTATGTGCCTCTCCATTAGAGAACCTTTTCAGCTTGCCCAAAGGGCTGAGATCATATAGCTGCCCATACTGTAAAATCTGGATGATGTGGTCAATCACGGTGCAAGGCCCGAACAGTGCGTGGGCACAATGGCACATTCTACCCAAACCCCGGACCATCGCTGCCAGTGAATAGACTTTGAACCTTACGAGAATACCTCTTGTGAACATGGCAGCCTCGATGATATATTTAATGAACTTCTGCAATTGGAAAGACGATGCCGAGCATTATTACAAATGAAGTAATGGCTACCAACTCTTCAACAAAGTACATCTTCATGATGTGAAAATCCAAAACTTGTGCCAGCTACATTTACGTGGGAGTGAGATGTCATGTACCAGACACACATCGTATCTGGTTTGGGTGCTTCTGATGGGAGAGTCGTATCTTAAGCTTGTGAATGCACTGGGTAAGTTTAAAATAAAATTTTCAAATGATGATGTTTGCTATTAATCATATTGGGGGAAAAGGGTGTGATCCACTGTTGGCTTGTTTTTACAGGCAATGATAGGAACTCGACACCTCTCATCCATAAATATTTCTCATATTTTTGTGAGTCCGATTTGCATCCAGAAACAACAGTTATGGTTAACCACATTGAAATTGCCACTTCTTCATTTAAATGCTGAAAAGAATGTTAAAAAGACGATTCGACTTGGATTTCGCACGAGCAACGGAAGGTTAAAAGTGCCCGCACTTGCAGAAGAAAGTCACTGAAAACGCACACAGCACATGTTCGAAAGGCCTCGTTAGCATTCATACATCACTCGAAGCATGCATGGAAAGGAGTGGTAAACAATGAGGAGGTATTTGTGTTCCTGTAAATCATGGCATGTCTGCATACGTACATGTGAATGGTTACTGAATGCCATTTACAGACAATTTTAATGTCAAGGCCACATATCGTCGTCCTGAGGGCCTGTTTTCCACCGTTTCCCTCCTTCGACTTTGAAGACTTTTTAGAGAATGAAGAAGAGGCTCTTCTGGTACATCAACCCCTTTTCCCAACCACGTTATGTTGTTACGCCACACACGCGAAGCGAAAAGCGGGGTGAAGCAATCGGTTCATGTCCATCCGTCAACGGCAGTTTATGATGGAGGAACAACTTAATTTAAATTGAATGTTATATTTTGAACACGAATCGGACAACAAACCTGCCGTTTAACAGTACGTTGGCTCTATATTCGTCCCGTTCATACAGGTGGAGAGAGGAGTGAGATAATATTTTTTACTGTCTGCCTATCTGACAGTCAAACAAATTTGAAAATCTTTCCAAACAGGAAACTTACTGTTTCTAAGGATGTTATAAAGAACACATACAACAGGAATGAAAAGGCAATGTAACATGTTATATACAGGCATGAGAGTGAGTCTAAAAAAAATTAGCTGAAAAAAAACGATGTCGCCAGGCACGAAGGCGAGGGAAAAAATTTTTAGGCCGGGGTTCGGGGGCCTGGGCGCCCCCGAACGCTAAAGGTTCCAGGTGTTCTCACCTGCATTCTACTGCATTTCCTGGTCCCTTTTAAGAGGATTGTGTATAGTGTTGTCCTTGTTAACAGGGTAAAAACATGAAGACAATCATTGAAGATATGAAATTCATCTTGCAAATTATTAATCAATGTTGTAATGTAAATTGTCAAAATTCATTGTACAAATCATGAATCAATCTGTAGGATAATATTCTTTCATTGTCTTATAGCAAATTAAACAAGTTGACAATAATGATACCAAGTTGCTAATAGTGGACAATAATTGATACCAAGTTGCTAATAAGTTTGATAATAAGTTGACAATAATTGATAACAAGTTGCATAATAAGTTTGCATATAAGTGGACAATAATGATACAAGTTGCATAATAAGTTTGCATAATAAGTGGACAATAATTGATACCAAGTTGCATAATAAGTTGCATAATAAGTGTACATAATTGATACAAGTTGCATAATAAGTTTGCATAATAAGTTGACAATAATTGATACAAGTTGCATAATAAGTTTGCATAATAAGTGGACAATAATTGATACCAAGTTGCATAATAAGTTTGCATAATAAGTTGACAATAATTGATAACAAGTTGCACTAAAAGTTTGCATAATAAGTTCACAATTGGTAACACTGTTGCATCCATAGTTGTTGAGTTCTTGAGTCGATAATGTCGACAGGCGGCCTAACCACTGAACATTGTCACTTCTTTGTCTTTTGGTTCAGGTTGTGCTTTTTCTTGCTTGCACGTTGGTGGAAAGTCTTGCCTTCTTTGCAGCCTTCTCAGTCAGTTCTTGGTCTTGCGCTTGGTCAACTTACTGAGAGCAGCTGCACCCCACTTCTCGCCTTCTTCTTCTTCTTTGTCCCTCCTGTCTGCCAGTTCTGCCTTGTAGGTTTTGTAGGCTCCCTCATGTTCTTGCACAGGTCTAGGTCTATGGGACTGTGCAGTTTGTCAGTCCTACTGTAGTACTCCACTGCAGTTTTTCCTGATGATCGAAGATTTACTTGACACCCATCACTGCGCTGTAGGTCTCCATGTTTAGTCGGTTGATCTGACATCCAAGACATCTCCCATAGATTGAAGGCACTCTCAACTTGTGGCCCATGGAAGCAGGACAAGCAGAGCTTCACCATTCTTGAGAGAAGGGGGTACTTTCCACCTTCAAAGACCTTGGTCCACCACTCGTCGATGCGAGCAGACTCATCTTCCTGAGCTGGTGGCAGGCTAGAGTCGATCTGGAAACTCCGAACCTCCAGTTCAAACGCATCACATTCCTCTGTGCAAGGACATTTGTCACCAGGCGTGGCAACTTCAGGAGCTGCTCCTGGCTGACAGTGTGCCCTCTGCTGAGTGGATCAATTGCTGAGGCACTTCTGAGGACAGCATTATGCAGGGGCATTTTCTTCTGGAGGTACTTTCCACATGTCACATAGGCCTTTCCACACTCTGCAAGAAGTCATGCACTTCTCCATCTCCACTACGGGCAGTGTTGACAATCTCAGACACACCAACTCCAAGAAACATTTCTTCACTTGTAGCAGGTGGCTTTCTCATCCAGGTCGAGGGTCTGAAGTTTCTTGCCTGAGGATGGCAGCTTCTCAGGTTTGACAAAGCAGGCCATGAACTCTCGGACAAGTCCACCTGCTGGTCATTGAGCTTGTGGATCAGTGGGCCTTCTCTCAAATAGGAGGACGTACTTCTTCAGCAGCCGGAACACTGATGTATAGAACATCAATATCAGTCTCATCAATTTCTTCTTGTGGAAGACTCGCTGCAGTATATGCTCCTTTCGTGCCTTGCCATCTTTGGTCATATTCTTCTTCTTCAGAACATCATGGATCTGGCGTATCTCTCCTTGGTTTTGTGTCTACGTGCCTGCGATGGTAGACCTCCAAAACCCGTGACAAGTAGTGTGTGCGATCAGCTTGAGAGAGGAGCCAAAGTAGAAGACAACAAAGCATCCCACAGCCGCAGAGTGTCAACACTGACATCATACACAGAGACCACTGTGACTGACATACCGCTCTGGCATGGTATACCTGACACAATCAGCCCACAGATTTCCTGCAAGAACTGCTTTAAGTCAGGTGACACTTGAAGTCATTGTAGATGTCAGAGAGCATGCGCTCTGCGAAGTTGTCGAATGTCGCTCAGCTTCTTGGACGCATTTGGAGCATGGTGACAGGAGTCCCATCTATGTCCAACATGTGTGGGCATTGTTTTCCCTGATGCGAACATTCGACTCCTGACTTGGATCCCCGCATGACTGAGCAGGAGTCCATGAGGATGGATATGCAGTTCTCCCACGTAGCTCATACTTCTTCAACAAGTCAACCAGTTCCTGGTGCAACAGGCACTGTCCACTTTGATCACAACAAGGACTCTAGATGCTGCACTATGACCTGCTTATGCAGTGGGCTGTAGTAACTGGCCAGGAACATAAGATCTCTGATGGTTTGTGCTTGTTGACTCATCAATGTTCAGAGAGAAGTATTCCCTCTGCAGTGCTGATATCAACTGGTGTGTACGGTATGTCCTAGTCCAAACCTAAGCTTGTAGGAAGCAGATGTCCTGTCCATTGTGAGCTGACCAAGGCCTTTGCATCCAGTTGAGTGCTTTGGCCAGGCTTATCAGTTCAGGGGCAAGGCTGAATGGTAGGGACTGTGCGAGGAAGGCAAGGACCATGGCTTGAGCTTGGATACCCTGTCACCTATTGGTACAGCAGGCATCGGTGTACAGGGGATGGGGCAGTAGAAGCAGCAGTGCAAGAGGTAGCAGAAGGTGAAACAACCTGGAGAAAAAGCAAAACCCAAAGCCAATGCAGAGTAAAAAAAGAAAAGCCAATCACCATATTATAATACGTGCTTCAGAAAGTGAATACAGTGACCGGTACAGTGATTACACTAAGCCTCAGACTATTAGTCATTGCCAGGTGCTATTGGTGGTAAACAAGATTGACCAATTCTGAGTTGTGGTTGCTTGCCAATTAACATAATTTATTACTGTAGTGAAAGTGCACCACACCACACTACACTACATTGACAGCATAGATGTCTACTTGTACATGTATACTGATAACTGTACATGTATAAAGCCCAAGGCTATATTTACCAGGAAGACTGTAATTGGATGCCGGATTTCCGAATATCACGATGCTTCTTGCTCTCCGCATGGGATTCCAATGACTTGTACCCACGTCCTCCATAAACAATCTCCTTTGAGCACCATGTGCATACAGCCTTTCTGGCTGGGCTATCTTTTGAATGAAAAGCCCACAAGCCACCGTACCGCATGGCATACGCTCCAGCCATTCCCACTTCCAGGAATTCTTGCAAGTCTTGTCAATTAGTGCAGCCAAACAAGCATCACAATCCCGGGACAGCCTGCGGCTACTGAATGCGGCCATGTTTTAGAAGCAACCTTGGCCTTGCACACTCGGAACACCACGCCTCTAGCTCGATTAATGCTGCTGTGACAGTTTCAGGAGTAATGCGGCGAGGTGGTCCGAATGTTATGTTAATGAATCTGGCAATGACGTCAGTGCAGAGTGCGGGAATCTGTATTAGGGACCTCGGAATACTTTTTTTTATAAAGATCGTCGGCGGCGTGAAATCACTCCCAACAATTTACTTAACCCCACACTCCCCCCTATACCCCTATTTTTTTCAACGGAATTTGAGCTTAACTCAGGAACATTCCTGGGTGAATAAATTCGCGGAATTTTCTCATGCCGGTATATAGGGTGGTGTAATAGACACTGTCAAGGGCAGTAAAATGGTGGTAAATTCTGGGAAAATTTTTTTTTATAAGACTTTTATTAAAATTGAATTATATACACCCGGACCCCAGCATTCGCGGTTCCAACATTCGCAGGTTCCGCATAGTCGCGGTTCATAACTTGCGACATGCTCCTACATTCGCTGGAAATTGCCCCACGTATTCATGGTTTTTGCAACGATTTTTTTTTCCCACGAGCCACGAACATGACCTGCTTCCTGTGCGTGCATTGTCGCTTCAGGGGATCAACATAGTTTAGTGGGACATCTCCCATGTGCATTTAAACATACAATACTGTACGTACTTTATTGTAGCTTCGCAGCAAAAACATAGTTTTCCGGGATGTCTCACTAGTGCAACACGTCATTCCCCATGACACCACCCCCCGTGAGTTATTTACAGAATGAAAACACTAACAGCATCTACTGATGTATCCGGTAATTACCAGGTCGTCACATGTGGACATTACACAATGGAAACATTGAGCGCATCTTCGTGTAAATCACCATCTTGCTACAAACAGCACCATCTGAGCTGTTACATTTTAAAAACACTCAGCATAATCGACCTGTAGATAGGAAAGATGTGTCATGTCCTGTGAGCTAAAGAATGGAAACATTCAGCATATCTATTAGTGTAATTAGCAGCGAGCTACATACGGACTAATTACACAATGACATCGCACATCACATCTATTAATTATCAGCTGCCTAATAAAGCATCACCTGTAAAAATCCCCCACAAACAATGCACAGACTACTCACTGCATCCTGCATCGCCATCATTCTCGTCCCGTTGCTCTGCCCTGTGTATTCCTCCACACTCCATTCATTCTTCGAAAATGGCTCCCAAGAGAAGGATAACACTCAGAAGGGTGTGACTCTTAGCGGACCACTGATATGGGAGAAGGCAAAGCTCCTGCCCGACCATCTCTCTGGCGCGGGTGGTGCAAGCATGAGCGCAGTGGGTAAAAGTGGCACCTCCAGCCCGTTTACAGCGAGTAGGGGGTGATTCCACCGCTTCAAGGCACAATACAATTTGCGCAACATCAAGCTCGTAGGGGAGTGTGCCTCCGCAGCTTACGATGTGGCCAAGGCATTCCCTACAGAACTCGCGAGCCTCATCAAGGAGAAGGGGTACCTGCCGGAGCAGGTCTTCAGCGCTGATGAGACCGGCTTGTTTTGGAAAAAAAGATGCTGACCAGAAGTTTCATCTCAGCATGAGAACAAAGTAGCTGGCTTCAAGGCTGCAAAGGACCGGGTTGGTATACCTTCTCCTCTGTGCAAACGCAGAAGGGGACTTCATGCTTAAGCCCATGATGCTCTATCATTCCCTGAACCCGCATGCGCTGAAGAAAAAAAACCAAGAAAGCGCTACCCGTGTTCTGGAGGGCGAAGTCTGAACATTTTATGGACTGGTTCCATAACTGGTTTGTTCCTCAGGTCAAGAGGTACCTGGCAGGAAAGAACCATTCGTTCAAGGTACTCCTGCTGCTTGACAACACTCCTGGCCATCCCACGGACCTGAACGGCACTCACCCAAATGTTGAGGTCATGTTCCTGCCGCCGAACACCACCTTCCTCATCCAGCCGCTCAACCAGGGGGTAACATCAACTTTCAAGATTTATTACACCCGGTGCACCTCATCTTCATCACTTTGCAAAGTTACGTGTGCTGTGTTTGTTTAATAAAAAAATTGAAACGGTACATGATGTTGTTGGTGTTGTTTTCGTTTCATGGTATGGTACGGTATGGTAAAGAGACTTTAAAATGCATTCTTCAATAAATTTGAAATGGTACCTGGTGTTGTCATTTTTTTTTATTTGTAAGCATCTTTAATGAAATTGTAATCGTGCACTCGTGGTCGAAAATATTTTAAACTTTAAAAACTTTCCCCTTTGAACCAGGAACCGCCACGAACCGATAAGGTTATCCCCCTTGTCCCCATTGTATCAATTCCCCGACTTTGGTGGTGAACCGCCACGAACCGATAAGGTTATCCCCCTTGTCCCCATCGTATCAATTCCCCGACTTTGGTGGTATCACCATTTGTGGCCTTTTTCATGAACCGGGAACCATTGCAAACCAATAATGTCTCCATATCCCCCTCGTCTCCATTGTAACAATGACAAAACACACGGATTTTACCCCGACATTCACGGATTTTTCGGGGTTCGGCAAATCTCCCAGAACCTATCCCCCCATTTCCCATTGAAACAATGTCCCCATATTCGTGGTTTCAACATTCGCGGGGTTTTCCCGGAACGTATCCCCCACTAATGACTTGGACATTTGGAAAACGAGGCAATCTGTGGCAACATGGAATTTTTTTATGGTAGCGCATGCAACCATGCATGTTCTAACCAGACTCAGTGGCGTAATACTTCGTGCGTGTGCTCCGAGTCTGGTGGTTCAAACCACAGACGAGGCGTGACAAAGACTTCAAAATTGGTATGTGCTGCTTCCTTGCTTTTTTGATAGATAGATGGAGAGAGACAAAACGCTGGGAAGGCAATGGCAAACCAACCAACATAACCCTTGCCAAGAAACTGCTTCAGCAGCATCAATGCTCTGTGAAGACTATAGTACAGATTGGTTATTTTTTATGCATGTTTTAGAAACGTGTGCACATGGGCAAGCATGCCAGTGGCAGTTAAGGAAAAAGCAGAACACAACTGAATAATTCTAGTCATATGAAGACAGTAAATAATAAAAGTCCAAATATCATAAATTTTAAATATGTCAAAAGAAATTGACAAACTAAACATGAAAGCAGTAAGCCGCATAGTTGCTATCACAATGTCGTTATCAAAAGTAAGTAAGCAAACCTCAAGGCTACCTAACGGTACATGAATAAGTTTTGAAGCAAACAAGCAATGAAATAAATAAAAAGTCCATGAATCGGAAGGTAGTCTGGTGAATCGGTATTGTACGAACCTTTTTCAATGAGGTCCTCAGCTTGTTCCAGAGTAGATGAGAGGACATTGTTTTCGTCTCTCATCGTTTCTTCTGGATTGTCTAAAACCACAGTAGTAAAAATATTTAATTGGTTAGAAAAGTTTGCAAGCAAATCATTTTCTTGAAAAAATCAATATCAAAATATGAGGGGGAGGGGCCTCTGTTCCAAACATTTGTAACTAAAAGGAGAAGGGTGTGTGCGTGCGTGTGCGTATGTATGTTATATATTATATATATATATATATATATATATATATAATATATATATATATATATTGTTACGGCTGTGGAAATTCGCATTACACCATAAAGGTCCCGTAGGTGAGATATATTTCTTAAGTACATGTGTAGTTAGCCCAAACCCATTGTTTAGAGGAATTAATGTGATTCATTCGGGCTGCGATCCTTTGAGTAGGCGTTTTTCTTTTCTACCTTGTTTTGAGCCAACCACTACAACAACAAAACAACGCCAGCAGCCACAACCTACCTTCACCACTCGCTACCGCAAACCTCACATCACGCCATTCCAAACAGCGCCATGGCCATCGGACACCGCCGAAAACCCTCCACCACCTTCTCCTACGGCCACTCCCGCACCACCTGTGGACACCGAGCGTCGGGCTATCTGCAGCGATACACGCGAGCCGCGAGTGCAGATGGCCGTTTTTCCGAGGAGAATTCGGATCAGGAATGCTCACGCCCACATCTGATCCATCCAATTAGGAAGCGCGGGGCGGCTTGCCCCGCCTCCAGACGCGCCTGACGGAAATCGGCATATGCAAATTTGAGGATCAGGAAAGATACACGCCCCTTTTTCTCCATCCAATCGGCGAGCGTGGCTCCGCCCCTGAGGTCGTTTGGATCCGAGAATTTGCATATGGTGGGTTCCTGAAGCCGATAAAAAGACGAGCGCAAGCGAATCGAAGCAGTATCGGTGGGGCAGAGTCGGGAGACGGAGCTCGAGGCAGTATCGGTGGGCAGAGTCGGAGACGGAGCTCGAAGCAGAAGTGGGGCAGACGGCTACGGAGGCGAACGGCTACGGAGGCAAACGGCTACGGAGGCGAACGGCTGCGGAGGAGATGGCTGAGGAGAACCTGGAGGCTCGGTCCGGGACGAGGAAGTCAGCGACGAGTCACGTTGAATCGCGCATCGCGGGACTCGAGCAAGCCAGCCATACTCCCTCCCCAGAGCATCAACAATTCCCCCTTTCCCCGCGCTGAGAGAGTGCGACAAGGGGCCCCGTTCCCACTTTACACCAGCAGGTGCCCACGAAACCGCCGTTGCAGCGACATTTGCGGCTCGCCCGAGGGCGCGGGTAGGACCCTTCGGTCTCGTGGACCTGGCCGCTCATCCAGTTCCACGCGCATTAGGCCCACGGGCCCAATCTGACTCCCTTGCCTTTGAGGGGTCTTTCTTTGCTTAGGTGTGAATGCGTGTTGTGGCGCCGTGTCTTGTAAGGTAGAAACTGTATAAGTGTTGCCGGATGTTCGCGTTTAGTCGGTCGTAGCTCTGCGTTGCTTGCATTATTGTTTTTGTCTTAAATTGATATATGTGCATTTGCTAATTGTGGCTGTAAATACGTGCTATATGTGTGCTCCGTGTGCCGCGGAATAAATGTGCATTGTGGTGAACTGTTTTCCCGTTTCGCTTCGTCTTTTCTTCATTGACCCTCCATCCTGCTTCACGTAAAGGTTCGTAGTGGGTGCAAAACGCCCGGTAAATAATCTGAACCGTCGAGGTCGACGATAACAACGCTCGGTTATCCGATAGTACGGAACGGGCGCCCAAGCGGCTCGTGTCCGGATCGACCTGCGTGAGGTACGATCGCCCGGTTTACCATCCGCGTGGGTACTTAGGTAGGTCGAGTTTGGCGAACAACCCTATCCTACGCGCGGTGGCCGATTGGCACGATGTTGGTGAGGTCGAAAGGCCCACCCGTGACTGGCTCCGGGCGATAATTCCCGGAGGGTCACGACTGAATTGTCCGTCCGGTGGGCGACGTGCCGCGATCCGAGTTACGTGGCCGTCCGCACGCCGACGGGCGCGAATTCGCCAACACTGTGTCAGAGAGCGGGAAACAAACCCTCCTGTCTCCCAGCTAAATTCACGGGAATCGGTCCAGCGATGAGAGAAGCGACCCCCGATTCCCTCCAAATTACGAGCGATTAAATTACCGTTACGTGAAGTAAGATGCGTCTCAAGGCGAGCGGGAGCCGGGGGTATAGGAATGTATATGTGTAGTGATGTAGAATCCATGGTCCAGGATATAGACCCCGAGCAGGAAATGTTGGTTGTGCAGGAACACGAACTCCCCCAACTGAACCAGAGCCCGAAATGGGCGCGGCCAGCGCCGCGTGTATGACACACCCCCCTCCCCACCTCCGTCAAGTTCCCTCCCCGCCCCCAATGAAACCACGACCGACCGCAGGCGATTCGGCTTCGTCGGAGTCGGCTGAAATCAACAGAGTGCGGGGAAATGTTGATGCGGATGATCAACTAATGAAAACGAAATGAACGCAAAATGGATGGAATGAACGAAAAATGGATGGAAACTCACTCGAAAATGAAAAACGAAATAAAAGCATAAACGAGAATATGGAAACAAATGCACAAGGAATGAAGAAGAAATAAAGAAATGCGGGGTGAAACGCAGCAAATGGGCCGGAGCCTGCAGCGGGCCATGAAGGCAACAACAGCGACGTGCGTAATGGCGACGCACGTGTGGGAGCGAACAGCTGGGAGGGGGTGCAACGGTTGTCAGGCCCGCGGTGAAGGCGGGTGAGAAAAAAATAATTCGGGGACGTGTTGGGCGGAGAAGTGTGGAGGTGACGCGAAAAAAGTGACGGTAACCGAGGAGGGAAAAATTAATTGGGGTGACGAGTCGTGCACGAAGGAAATAAAAATAGTGGAGTGTGAGAAAAGACTTCAAGACATGACGAAGAAGTTGATAAGCGGGGACGGGAGTAAAAACGGAGACAGAGGAACTGGGAAGACTGATAGACAAACACAAGGCAAGATGGAAGAACAGTTAGAAGCCAAAGCAAGGTCGGAGTGTGCGGAGATGAGAAAAGAATTGGAGAAGAAAACTGAGTTAACAGAAACACCAGAACGAAGAGACGGAATTACAAAACGAGTTGAGATGGTGAAGAGAGGAAAGAACGAGAACGGAGAATGAAACGTTAAGGAACCACGCGTACAGATTAAAGAATGAGATGCAAGAAAGAGTAATGATGAAGAAACGAATGAGACAGAAGAAGGAAATCGATCAATGGAAGAAACCACGAGATTGCAGAATGAGGAACAAGAAAGAGTACTGGAAGAACAAGAATGAGACAGGAGAAAGAAATCTGTCAGTTGAAAGAAATAACGAGATTACAGAATGAGGAACAAGAAAGACGGTGAATAGAAAACTGAAAGAGTATGAATTTGAAACTGAACGACAAAAGGAAAAAAATAAGTTGGAATACGAGAGAAGTTGAAGGAGCAACGAATGAAGCAGGAAGGAGAAATCAGGAGATTGAAGGACATAACGAGATTGGAGAGGGAAGAACGTGAGGAACAATGGATAGAAAACAAAAGGAACATGAAGCCGAGGTTGACCAATTGAAAGAAAAGGCAAGGCTGGAGTGCGAAGAGGTAGACAAAGAACAGCGAATGAAACACAAAAAGGAAATTAACCACATAAGAAAACCATGAAACTGCAGAAGGAAAGACAGGAGAAGAAAACAAGGAAGAGTAATGAGACAGCAGCAACTGAAACACAAGAAGGAGATTAACCAAATGAAGCAAACCATGAAACTGGAGAAGGAAGGACAGGAGAGGAAACAAGGAAGAGTAATGAGAGAACAGCGAATGAAACACAGGAAGGAAATGAGCCAATTGGAAGAGGCGATGAGATTTGGAAAATGAGGAGCATGAGGAAGAGTGGGAGAAGAAAACAAAAAACTATACGAGTTTGAGGTTGATGAACTGAAGAGAGAATGAAATTGAAGTCCAGAGAGATGGAAAACTCCAGAAAGAAACAGAACTAACAAATGTATAGAGATGCGGAAGAAAGAAAAATAGAGAGAGGACTCATGATAATGACGGGTTAAAGGAACAGAACACACACACACAGAGGTAGTGAGGAAATGGGGTGAGCTCGCGACTGGGTAGGACCCGGTGTGAGCAGCTGGATGGCTCCCTCCAGAACGAGGGAGGAGTATGCCCCCTTGAGGCGAATCACGACCAGGTGGTTCGGTCGTGCAAGCGGAGTGAAAGGACGAGTGCTGTGGATAGCTGCACGTGTAGGCTTGGGGTACAGATGCCCCGGGAACCCTGTGGGACACGAATCCCCATGTGGTTGTGCAGGAGGTGTGTGTTTGCGAGTGTGCGGAGAATGCGTGCTTTCCGGCACGCTGGTGTGAGTGAGACCCCCTGGGCAGGTGAAAGGTTGGAGTTGTGATGAGACCGTGTGTGTGTGAGGCTTGTATGTGAGGAGATGTCGGTCGGCATGCGTGAGCATGCAGCCGCGTCTCCCTGGTGTGAATGTGAGTGTGATGGAGTGGAGTCTGTGCGTCGTGGACACGCAGGTGTGCGTGGTGGAACGGAGACGACGGCGACAGAGGGACAGGGGCCGGGTAGCGGCCGTAGATGTTTTGAGCACCGTGCCGGGTTCACCAGCAGCGAGCGCGAGGTCCGTGCTGTGCAACGCACGAGACCCCCACGTGCTCGCTTGCGGGAGTGAAGCCCGGTCCGAAACGCCACGGTGGATTGCCGATCCCGCGGACGACAAAGTTTAGGCAGGATACGGATTTGGACCGGATGGGTTCTCCACGCGAGCGTTAGGCTCCAACGCGGCAGAGCACAGTGTTCGCGTGGGAGCCCCTCGGAGTGCGAGGGTGCTTTTGGGGTGCGCAGGTGACGTCATGCTGCACGGGTGGAATCCGGCAGGAGGGTGAATCCCTGCCGGATGGTACCGTCCAGAGGACGAGGTACGCGTGCAGCTGCATGACGTCACGGCAAGGTGCAAAGTGCGCAGCTTGAGTTGCCGCGCTGGTGCTGCGCATAATTGGAAATACAAAATTACGAAAGCAAGCCTCGCTTTGGGCTGAACAGGATTCCCGGGTAAGGGGTGAAAAACCCCCTACCTGGGCACAGGAGGACACTAGTTAGGGAAGGGTTAGCCTAGCTAGACCGGCTCCATGGGGCAGGGGTAAGTCCTCATGGGCCCGTGGAATGGATTAGTTAGAGGGCTTGTAGTCAGATTAGGAAGGGAGATGGAAAAGAGATTTTGAGACAGTGACAGACTGTGGATGTTGTAGTGGGGACGTAGCTTAGCTACGTAGTGTTAAATGGAACGCTGTAGTTTAAGGACGACGTGAGCAACGAGGTAGTTAGGGAGGCAGATAGAAGGATGCGCAGAGTCAGCGATGAGTGTGTGAAGAGTTGGTAGTTGTGGAGACATGTTGAGTGAGTGAGGCCAGCGGGTCTGTGTGAGTGGAGCGAATGGGGAATCATGGTGCGATGAGTGATGGGGAGGAATGACTCCGCCCAAGGACCCCGGGCAGTGTAGAGTGAGTTAGCTGGGTTAGTCAAATTAACAAAAATGGAAGTCGTTTTGCTGTTGGTGGGGAAGTAGGCCGAAACCCATTTGAGAGGAGGTTGCAGGAGCCCTGTGACGGGCTGGAGCGGCTGCGAAAGGTGCAGTATCGTGAGTGCGGTACCCCGGGCACCGGTGCTAGTCGGCCGGTAGGCAGGCCCATGGCCGGGGCCGGGTTAGTGTAGTGGGCACGGGTGCGCCCGCTTTGGTGCGGGGGCCCGGAGCGCCGTTAGCGCTGGGCAGTGTCGTGGGCACGGGTGACCCTCGGAAGAAAGGCCCGCGGGCGCCAGGCCTGCCACGTGTGCGTTTTCAGGGGAGTTGCCATGGGGCACTCCCCGGGTTTTAGGGGCTGGTAGGCTCGGAGGCAGTGTAGTGCCCGGGGTGCCATCGTAGGCGGATTCGGCAGAGGGTCGTGGCCTTTTTTTGGGGCCAGGGGGGGGAAGCCCACGCGTTTCCCCAGCCACGAAACGCATGCAAGGGACGAGAAATTGGAGGGCGAGGACCCGAAACTGTCTAAGGACACCAACACAGGCGACGGGGGAATCTGGCAGTTGTTAGCAACCAATAGTTTTGTAAGCGGAGAGCGCGCTTTTCGAAAAAAAGGGGGCCCCGGGGTTAGTCTAAAGGTTAACGGTTAGGGTAGATAGAAGTGTACCCTTCCGCACCATTCCATTCCCTTCGCTCTCGTTGTGGGCCGCTGGACCCACTTTGGTAGATCGCTGAGATCTGGGGAGGCCAATCTTGAGGCTTGGATTAGGGCCTCGGCACAGGACGCTAGCTCTCCTTATTCCCCCGGGGAACGGGGCAACGTAGGGGTTGGGAGAAGCGCTAGGCTGACAGGAATAGGTTAGCCGAAACAAGGGACGATAAAGGGGGTTAGGGGCACGATTTATAGCTGGCGGGAAGCAGGTGAAAATTAAAACAAACAAAACAAAAAAAAATTAATTGGGGCTAAATTGGGTTTACAAATTAAGGGAGCTGGGTAGTTACAGTGCAGGCAAAGGCGCTTAGCGTCTGGAGAGGAGAGACAGGTAGGTAGGTCCGAGCCCGCCTTCTGCTGTGGCCAACACCACCGCACTCCCTCCACAAAACCTGCACTGCCACGGCAACGAGGCCGGCCAACTGCATGCGGGACTGGCTGTGTTTGCTGCACAGGCCCTGTTGCCGGCCAACCTCATCGGCAGCTGTTTGTTTTGCTGCAAGGCCTGTGCCGGCCGGATCGTCCGACGCATGTTTTTACTGCAAGCCTGTGCCGGCCGGATCGTCTGCTGTGTTTTCGCAAAGGCCTGTCGCCGTCGTCCATCCGCCGGCTGTGTTTCCTGCAGCGCCTTGTTCAGCGCGGCTGTGTTTGCCTGCGGCCTTTCGTGCAATGCCTTGCCTTCTGTTTTGCCATGCCCATGCCCACTGCCTCATCAGTTTTGCCCCCGTTCTGTTTTGCTTTGCCCCCCCCCCCTGTTCATTTTCCATCGCGCGCCAGGATCCGCAAGCAACAGTTTGCAAGCTGCAGGAAACTGTCCTGTTGCAGCCTGCAACACGGGCCTGCCAGTGGCGGCCCGTTGCACCGGTTTCTCTGTTGACTCTTTTTCTTTTCCCTGCGAGTCCATTGATCCTGGGCCAATGGTTAGTTGTAAAGTTTATAAGGTTAAGGCTGTTAGTTTGTATTGCTTAAATATGAGTGCGCCCCCGGCATGTATGTGTTAGCCGCCGGCCAATTTTATTTTAAGTCGGTCCGTGTGAGTGAGTTGTTTAGTTAGTTACTCAGCCTCAGGTTATTTATTTTTGGGACACGTAATACCATGAATGTCGCACTCAGGGATCCGTTAGGTAAAACGTACTAGCTGGAGAACTACACATGATGGCACACGTATAATTGACGACTCGGGGACGAGTTCTGTAAAAAGGGAGGGGGTAGTGTTATGGCTGTGGAAATTCGCATTACACCATAAAGGTCCCGTAGGTGAGATTATATTTCTTAAGTACATGTGTAGTTAGCCCAAACCCATTGTTTAGAGGGAATTAATGTGATTCATTCGGCTGCCGATCCTTTGAGTTAGGCGTTTTTTCTGTTCTACCTTTGTTTTGGAGCCAACCACTACAACAACAACAACAACGCCAGCAGCCACAACCTACCTTCCCATCGCTACCGCAAACACTCACATCACCGCCATTCCAAACAGCGCCATGGCCATCGGACACCGCCGAAACCCTCCCACCACCTTCTCTACGGCCCACTCCCGCACCACCTGTGGACACCGAGCGTCGGGCTATCTGCAGCGATACACGCGAGCCGCGAGTGCAGATGGCGGTTTTTCCGAGGAGAATTCGGATCAGGAATGCTACACGCCCACATCTGATCCATCCAATTAGGAAGCGCGGGGCGGCTTGGCCCCGCCTCCAGACGCGCCTGACGGAAATCGGCATATGCAAATTTGAGGATCAGGAAGATACACGCCCCTTTTTCTCCATTCCAATCGGCGAGCGTGGCTCCGCCCCCTGAGGTCGTTTGGATCCGAGAATTTGCATATGGTGGGTTCCTGAAGCCGAATAAAAAAGACGAGCGCAAGGGCGAATCGAACAGTTATCGGTGGGGCAGAGTCGGGAGACGGAGCTCGAGGCAGTATCGGTGGGGCAGAGTCGGGAGACGGAGCTCGAAGCAGAAGTGGGCAGACGGCTACGGAGCGAACGTACGGAGGCAAACGGCTACGGAGGCGAACGGCTGCGGAGGGAGATCGGCTGAGGATGAACCTGGAGGCTCGGGTCCGGGACGAGGAAGTCAGCGACGAGGTCGCGTTTGAATCGCGCCATCGCGGACTTCGAGCAAGCCCAGCCTACTCCCTCCCAGAGCAATCAACAATTCCCCCTTTCCCCGCGCGCTGAGGAGAGTGCGACAAGGGGCCCGTTCCCACTTTACACCAGCAGGTGCCCACGGAAACCGCCGTATGCAGCGACATTTTGCGGCTCGCACCGAGGGCGCGGGTAGACCCTTCGGTCTCGTGGACCTGGCCGCTCATCCAGGTTCCACGCGCATTTAGGCCCACGCCCAATCTGACTCCCTTGCCTTTGAGGGGGTCTTTTCTTTGCTTAGTGTGAATGCGTGTTGTTGGGCGCCGTGTCTTGTAAGGTAAAACTGTATAAGTGTTGCCGAGTGTTGCGCGTTTAGTCGGTCGTAGCTCTGCGTTGCTTGCATTATTGTTTTTGTCTTTAATTATATGTGCATTGCTAAATTGTGGCCTGTAATACGTAGCTTGTATATGTGTGCTCGTGTGCCGGGAATAAATGTGCATGTGTGAAACTGTTTTCCCGTTTCGCTTCGCTTTTCTTCAGTTGACCCTCCATCCTGCTTCACGTAAGGTTCGTACGTGGGTGCCAAAACGCCCCGGTAAATAATCTGAACAACGTGAGGTCGACGATAACACCGCTCGGTATCCCGATAGTACGGAACGGGCCGCCCAAGCGGCTCGTGTCGCGAGTCGACCTGCGGCGAGGTCGATCGCCCGGTTTACCATCCGCGTGGGGTACTTAGGTAGGTCGGTTTGGCGACAAACCCTATCCTACGCGGAGTGGCCATTGGCGATTGTGTGAGGTCGAAAGGCCCACCCGTGGACTGGCTCGCGCGATGTTCCCGGAGGGTCACGACTGAATTGTCCGTCCGGTGGCGACGTGCCGCGATCCGAGTTACGTGGCCGTCCGCCGCCGACCGGGCGCGAATTCGCAACAATATGTGTCGTTGATGCTGGCGTCCAGGTTAATCACCCCCCCCCCCCCCCAACCCAATTTGTGGAGGAGGCGGCGGACACATTGATCCTCGGAGATTACAACACGCGTGGGGAGGGGTGGGGCGTAATGGCAGAATGACGGAGGCACAGATGAATGCACAGTGGGGTATATACTCGAACCCCATGACAAACACACGGACACA
>CM068959.1:111985013-111996815 GCA_035128595.1 Eptatretus atami
AAACACACACACGCACACACAACACACATACACACTATATAAAACACACACACATTATATATAATATATATATATATATAATAATATATATATATAATTATATATATATATATACACCACACACATATACACACACATGCATATATATACACATACACACACGTATATATAAACACACACATATACACACATGCATATATATACACATACACACACGTATATAAACACACACACATATACACACATGCATATATATACACATACATATACACATACACACAACGTATATACACACACATACTAATATACACATACACACACATGCATATACATATATACACACACATACATATATCACACACACATACATATATACATATACAACACACAATACATTATACATATACACACACACATACATATATACATATACACACACACACATATATATATATTATATATACACACACACACACGTATATATAACACCACACACACATATACACATACACACACATTATATATATAAATATATATTATATATAATATAATATATATACACACACATACACACACGTATATATAAAATATACACACATGCATATATATACACACACATACATATATACAATATACACACATACATATATACACACACATACATATATACAATACACACATACATATATACATATACACACACATACATATATAACACACGTATATATAACACACACACACACATATACACACACATGCATATATTACACATACACACACACATATATATATATATATATAAACACACACACACATATACACACACATGCATATATATACCATACACACACAATATATATATATATAATAAACACACACATTACACATACACACACATAATATACACTACACACATACAATATCATACCAATATATACATAAACACATACATATACACACACACACACATATATATATAAACACACACACACCAACACATATATATACACATACACACTTGTATATAAACACACACACATACATATATACACACACACACACACACCACACACAATATATATTATACTACACACACACACATATATACACACACAACACACACACACACATATATATATATATACACACACACACACACACACACACACACACACACACACATCATATATATATATAAACACACACACACAACACATATATAACACATACACACGCACACACACACACACACATATATGTTACGGCTGTGGAAATTCGCAATACACCATAAAGGGTCCTTAGATCAGTTATGACGCTAAGTTTATGTGCAGCTAGTTCCCCACCGTTGTTTAAAGGGAATTCTTCGTGTTCACGGGCTGCGACTCTTTGAGATAGCCGTTTTTCTTTTTCTATTGTTATTTTGAACAAACCTCCACGCAAGCAACAAGCCGCGTTGAAAACCGTCGAACGAAAAATGGAACCAAAAGGTTCCGATGGGCGCGCGATTTTTCCCGCCTGTTTCTCCGAGGAGTGTGACGGAGGCAGGGGGAGGCAGCTCGCCGCCGATTGGTGGATGAACAGCGTGAGGCGGTCGGGGTGAGGAACGCCCTTTTTGGAAGCTTCCAGAAGGGAGGTGGAGCCAGAAGCGGGGTGGGGCGAAGGGCGGAGCCTCAGATTATAAAGGCGGACGCGCACGAGCGCTCGCTCTCTCTGGTCCATGAGCTCTCGCCCTGTGGTCCATCATCCGTTCTCTCTCTGGTCCATGAGCTCTCGCCCTGTGGTCCATCATCCGTTCTCTCTCTGGTCCATGAGCTCTCGCCCTGTGTCCATCATCCGTTCTCTCTTGGTCCTGAAGCCCTTCTGCCCTTCAGTCTTTCTTTGTTCGGCGTGGGTCGTGAAAGCACCAGCAGCAACGCCGGAGAGAGCTCGCTGACCACGCCAGGGGCCCGAGGTCAGGCGCGCTACGCAAGGCCGTGGGGAGTCGACGTCGCGACCTGCCCACCATCGCGCCACGAGGTGTGGGTAAGACCCTTCGGTCTCACGGACCCGTTCGGTCCTCCAGGTCCCGTGCCATAAAGGTTTACGAACCCAGTCTACCTCCCTGCCTATGGGAGGGTTTTTCTTTGTTTTCGTATGCATGCTGTGGCGCCGTGTCCTGCCAAGTAGAAACCTGTAAGTGACTGTGCTTGTAAATAATAATTGTAGTCGGTGGTATTGCTTTTGCTTCTATGTGCCTGTACATTGCATGACTGCCTTGTGTATATCGTGTGCTGTTTAAATAAATGTCCTTGTGTGAAATGTATCCCGTTCGTCGTCTTTTTCCCTTTTGAAAGTGCCATCTTGAATCGCGGAATAAATTAGTAGAGGATTTTGAATGCCGGTAAACAGAATCACATCCGTCGAGGTCGGCGATAACACGCTCGTTATCACTGTAGCACGGAACGGACCGCTAAGCGGTTCGTGTCCTCGGCCGACCTGCGGCGAGGTACGATCGCCCGGTCGACTACTCGCGCAGGTACTTAGGTAGGTCGAATTTGGCGAGCAACCCTATCCTGCGCTCGTGGGAAATTGGCACGATCGTGGTGAGGTTAAACCCCACCCATGACTGGCTCCTGGCGGTAGTTCCAGGAGGGTCACGACTGAATTGTCCGTCCGGTGGGCGACGCGGCTGCCATTAGAGGTACGGCCGATCGCACGCCGGCGGCCAGAATTCGTAACAATATATACACATACACACATACATATATATAATATATAAACACACACACATACATATATATATATATATACACACACACACCACGGACTGAAACGCAAAGAAACTTACCACCTTTTAAACCTTCAAATGTCAACAATAACACTGCGTGTAGTAAATGTGTGAACTTTTTGTGGACAATAGTGTCCTCACTGTCGGACAAAACGGTCACGGATGGTCACTTGAACCTTCAATGGTCACTTCATAGCACAGCTGTTGAACAGCCGTTTTGACTGTCGGTGATTAGCCAAGGGGTATGGATGATTTTAATGAGCTGCACGTGATGTCTTGATATTGGCTTTAAAAAGGCCAGTGCAAAATGGGCATTTCAATCAACATGCCACGGTTGTCAAGGGTCAACGGCAGTGTGCCTTGGGCATACTGCAAGGCGGATTGAGCTACCGTGAGGTGGCACGTCGCCTTGGCTGTTCACACCAGACGATATCGGCCCTGGTGACAGAGACACCCTCCACAACTCTGCAGATGACAGACCTCGATCAGAGAGGCAAGAGTCACCTGCAAGGCAGACAGGCAGATGGTCCTAAGTCAGATGGCTTCAGACATTGAGGACTGAGTGGGACAGAATCCAGCAGCAATCCATCCAAAGACTGGTAGGCAGTATGCGCCGACGATGCACTGGCTGTATCCAAAACAATGGTGGCCACACACGCTATTGAAAGGGGACTGACATTGCACCCTGTGCTGTTTTGTACTGTAGAACAAACTTATGAGATGGTGTATCTTCGTCAAAAACTTGACATGTCATCAATAAAATGCCAATGTTTCAATTAGCAATTGTTGGTTTGTTTTATTTTGAACTGTTACAATTTTATTACATTTCACACAAGTGGTAAGTTTCTTTTGCGTTTCAGTATATATACACACATATATATATATATATATTATATATATATTATATATATATATATATATATTGTTACGAATTCTGGCCCGCCTGGCGTGCGAGCGATTGCGTAACTCCAATCGCAACCGCGTCGCCACCGGACGGACAATTCAGTCGTGACCCTCCTGGAACTACCGCCAGAGCCAGTCACGGTGGGGTTTAACCTAACCACGATCATGCCAATTGCCCACCGCGCAGATAGGGTTGCTCGCCAAATTCGACCTACCTAAGTACCTGCGCAAGTATCGACGGGCGATCGTACCTCACCGCAGGTCGCCAGGACACGAACCGCTTAACGGTCCATTCCGTGCTACAGTGATAACCGAGCGTGTTAGAAGCAATACCAAATGTACAGGCACATAGAAGCAAAAGCAATACCACCGACTACGATTATTATTTACAAGCACAGTGACTTACACAGTTTCTACTTGGCAGGACACGGCGCCACAGCATGCATACGAAAACAAAGAAAAACCTCCCCATAGGCAGGGAGTTAGACGGGTTCGTAAACCTTTATGGCACGGACCTGGAGGACCGAACGGGTCCCGTGAGACCGAAGCGTCTTACCCGCGCCTCGTGGCGCGACGATGGGCAGGTCGCGACGTCGACTCCCACGGCCTTGCGTAGCGCCGCCTGACCTCGTGCCTTTGCGATGACGTGGTCGGTGAGCTCTCTCGGCGTTGCTGCTGGTGCTTTCACAACCCACGACCAAACAAGAAAAGACTGAAGGGCAGAAGGGGCTTCAGGACCAGAGAGAGAACGGATGATGGACCACAGGGCGAGAGCTCATGCCAGAGAGAGAACGGATGATGGACCACAGGGGAGAGCTCATGGACCAGAGAGAGAACGGATGATGGACCACAGGGCGAGAGCTCATGGACCAGAGAGAGAACGGATGATGGACCACAGGGCGAGAGCTCATGGACCAGAGAGAGAACGGATGATGGACCACAGGGCGAGAGCTCATGGACCAGAGAGAGCGAGCCTCGTGCGCGTCCGCCCTTTTATAATCTGAGGCTCCGCCCTTCGCCCCACCCCGCTTCTGGCTCCACCTCCTTCTGGAAGATTCCCAAAAGGGGCGTTCCCTCACCCGCCCCGCCTCACGCTGTTCATCCACCAATCGGCGGCGAGCTGCCCTCCCCCTGCCTCCGTCACACTCCTCGGAGAAACAGGCGGAAAAATCCGCGCGCCATCGAACTCTTTTGGTTCCCTTTTTCGTTCGACGGTTTCCAACGCGGCTTGTTGCTTGCGTGGAGGTTTGTTCAAAATAACAATAGAAAAAGAAAAAACGGCTATCTCAGTCGCAGCCCGGTGAACACGAAGAATTCCCTTTAAACAACGGTGGGAACTATCTGCACATAAACTTAGCGTCATAACTGATCTAAGGACCCTTTATGGTGTAATGCGAATTTCCACAGCCGTAACAATATAAACACGCACGACGCACACGCACACACATATATATATATCTCTATTATATATACCAAGCTTGCACACTAAAAACTCGGCTCGCCGTCACACAGATCCCTATGAAATTGCTGTGGCACTTAGCGACATGCCGACAATGTTTGGAAGTCTTGGCGTTCCACAGTACCACTTGCATTTTGCACAATGCGTATTTTTGTCATTCCCCGTGTACGGTCTGTCGTCTGCTACCAGCTATGTTGTACTGCTATCCGTGCATGTGCACGGGTATCGCTAGTATATATATAATTTATATACATATATATACACACACACATATATATATATATATATATATAATATATATATATACACATACACACACATATATATTGTTACGGCTGTGGAATTCGCATTCCACCATAAAGGGTCCTCAGTGAGATATACCGGTAAGTTCATGTGTAGTTAGCCCAAACCCGTTGTTTAGAGGGAATATATGTGATCCATTCGGGCTGGCGATTCTTCAGTTAGTCGTTTTTCTTTTGCTGTCGTTAATTTGGTGCAAGAACAACAACGAACATCGCCACAACCAACATCTCAACGATCACGCCATTCACTACACGACGCCAACAATCACGCCATTCACACACGACACCACCTTCCACAACTACGCTACACACTCTTCGCCACTTTCCATTCAACGAGCACTGTGCGGTCACGATCTCCACGGGACGGATGAAAGGACGGAGAGGCAGCTTAAATATCTCCCGCCAAGATCTCCCGCCCAAAACGCCCGCGCTTTGGCATGGGGAGGTGCGTTTTGAGGCAGAGGTCAAAGGTGAAAAAGGTGGGGGCCTGATTTTGGGGGAATAATTCCCTGGCCCCGAGCCAAAACTGACTTTCCTCGTCCCCCGCACGGCGCGGGGAGGGGGAACGAGAGGGCACGCCCCTTTTTGAGAAGCTTCCAGAAGGGAGTGGAGCCAAAACGGGGCGGAGCGAAGGGCGGAGCCCACCCTACAAAAGGAGAGAGTTGTTGGAGAGTCCTTGCTCTTGGTTCGGTCGGTTGTCCCTGAGGAGAATTGTGGAGAGTTGTGGTGATTGCTCCTGGTCGGAGGTTCTGTTCGTTTCGTCCCTGTCGGGCGACGACACGTGCAGGCGCGAGGCACGAGCACAGTGGACCCACGCGAGGGGATCGGAGTTACGGTCGCCAAGGACTCGACGCGCTAAGGGAAGTCGCGACTTCCTTTCTTTTGGGGTTTTGTGTAAATGTATGTGGTGGCGCAGTCTTGAAAAGTAGAACTGTTATAAGTGTTGCCGTGTAATATAATTTGGTGTTAGATCTGCTTGCTTTTATTGTGTTTTCTTGCTTGACTGTAATATACGTGCCTTCCGTGCTTCCGTAATAAATGTGCTGGTCCAATTGTTCCCGTTTCGCTGGTCCTTTCTTTTGTTTGAATCTCCATCTTGCATCACGTAAGGGATTAATAGTGGGTTTAAACACCCGGTAACTAATCTGAACCGTCAAGGTCGACGATAACTTCCGCTCGGTTATCCTGTGGTACGGAACGAGCCGCTTAAGCGGTTCGTGTCCGGAGTCGACCTGTGGCGTGGTACAACTCCTCAGTACGCTATCCGCGGGGTGCTTAGGTAAATCGACCATTCGGCAATCGGACCCTATTTCGCGCGGGAATGCGGACTGAGTTGTGGTGAGGTTAAACCCCACCCGTGACTGGCTCCTGGTGGTAGTTCCCGGAGGGTCACGACTGAATTGTCCGTTCCGGTGGGCGACGCGGTCGCCATTCGAGTAAAGCGGCCGATCGCATGCCGGACGGGCCAGAATTCCAACAATATATATATATCAACACACACACACACACACACACAACACACACACACATATATATTATTACGAATTCGCGCACACCGGCGTGCGAGCGACCGCTTTTCACTAATAGTAGCTGCTCGCCCACCGGACGGACAATTCAGTCGTGACCTTCCGGAACAATGCCGGAACCTGTCACGGTGGGTTCTTAATCCCCCACGGCCGAGCCAATTTTCTACCCGCGCAGAATAGGGTCAATCGCCGAATATCGATATACCTAAGTACCCGCGCGGGTAGCCTAGCGGGAGACCGTACCTCGACGCAGGTCGGCTTGGATACGAACCGCTCAAGCGGTCCATTCCGTTCTGCAGTGATAACGGAGCGGGTATTATTGCCCGACCTCGCCGGATCCGATTCTATTTACGGGTGTTTAAAACCCAACTACTATTCCGCAGTGCAAGATGGTATCCCAATAGGGGAAAGAGGACGCAACGAACGGGGTACATTTAACCAGCACATTTATTATACAGCACACGTATACAGTCATGCACGTATGCATTCAATAAAGCGAAAGCACTACAACCGACTATAAAGCAATTTATGTGCAGCCACTTGTACAGTTTTACTTCGCAAGACACGGCGCCACAACATGCATTCGAAAGCAAAACCCCAAGAAAAAGACCACCCCATAAGACAGGGGGGTCAGACTGGGCCCGTGGGCCTTTATGGCGTGGGACTTGGCAGACCGAACGAGTCCCCACGAGACCGTTGCAGGTTACCTGCACCCTCGTGGTGCCTTGATGGGCGGGTCGCGACGTCTTTCCCCCACGGCAGCTAGGATAGCCGCGGCTGACTCGGGCCCTCCACGGGGCCGGCGAGCTCTCTCCGGCGCTCCTTGCACGAATGCGCAGGTCCGCGCGACACAGCTGGCAGAGCGGCGCCTCCAGTCCCCGTCCCCTCCGCGACGCCCGGACTCTCCACCGACTGCAAGCTCCAACGAGCGGGTCGCTCTAACGGGCCGCTTCTCCAAGACCCAGACGGGCAGAAGACCACGAGCCGCCGACTCCCTCGCAGCTCCTTGCTTCTCCGAACCCCTACAGCCACTGACACTCTGACCGACCGCCCTGACCTCCCGCTCTGCGTGCCCTTTTATTTCCCCCGCGCCCCGCCCCTCCCTTCGCGGCACGCGGGGTGGGGGGGGGAACATTCCAACAGAGATCGCTGGATCAGTTGTTGTTTCCCAACCGTCATTCTTGTTTACCAGAAAAATCGGGGCGGGAGTTGTTGTTCCCCTTTTGTGTCCGTGGAGATGTTGACGGTTGCTGCGGAGTGGTGAGGATGGCGTGGTTGTGGTTGTTGTGAAGCGGTTGTTGAGAGTGATGTTGGTGGTTGGTCCAAAATAACGATAGTCAAAGAAAAACGGCTATCTCAAAGATCACAGCCTGTGACACAATAATTCCCATTAAACAACGGTGGGGAAATCTAACTAAAACAGACTTACCGAATAACTGAACATAAGGACCTTTATGGTGTTCTGCGAATTTCCACAGCCGTAACAATATATATACGCACACGCACACGCACATATAATATATATATATATATATATATATATACACACACACACACACACACATATACGTATATATATATATATATAGGGTTACCGCTGTGAAAATTCGCGAAGACCATATAGGTCCTTAGATCAGTTATGCGATAAGTCTGTGTTCAGATAGATTTCCCCACGTTTCTAAGGGATTTATTCGTGGTCACCCGGGCTGTGATCTTTGAGGTAGCCGTTTTTCTTTTACTATCGTTATTTTGGACCAACCACAAGCCAACATTTATCCGCACCACCATCACTCTCACCACGCCAACGCACCTTCTCCACCACGCCACACCCTTCTCCACCACGCCAACCACCTTCTCACCGAGCACCACCAACCACCTTCTCTCACCAACGCCAACCACAACCACCTTCCTCGCACCTCCCACCCAACCACCAACCACCTTCTCCACGCCAACCACACAACCACCTTCTCCACCACGCCAACCACCACACCTTCTCCACCAGCCAACCACCTCTCCAACCACCCACCACCAACCACCTTCTCCACCACGCCAACCACAACCACCTCCCTCCACAATGCCAACCACCAACCACCCTCTCCACACCGCCTTCACAACAACGACATCTCATCACCATCTCCTAAACCAGATCTCCCCCGATAATCAACACGACAACGTCGCCTCACCTTCATTTCCGAAACGACGCCATCCACGGCGAGTCCGCATTGCTGCAGGCAGACGCGGGGGTTCCTCGCCGTGCAAGTCGGTGATTTCGTGCACGTCCGCTCGCACGCGGCGGGTCGCTGTCTTCGCGCACAGTCCGCTCTGTGCAAGCTTCGCCTCGGAATTCGGTTCAAGAGAGCGAGAGGGGCGGAGCCATGGGGGTCAAGAGTTGAGAGTGCGGAGATCAGATCTCGTCTCTCGTCTATAAAAGGGCGAGCTGAACGCCAAGCGCGGTCAGTCTGTGGAGTGTCTGTCGGGTTCGGAGCGCCTGGAGCTGAAGCCTGCAGTCGGTGGAGAAGCTGAGGAGAGCGGAGGAGACGCGAGCGGGGAGCACGGACAAGCCTGCTGTGCCACGCGGAGCTGCTTGTTCCTGTGGCGGACGTGGAGAGAGCCGGAGAGAGCTCGCCAACCAGCCGAACGGTCTGAGGTTATCGGGCTTCGAACAGTCCGAGCATCGCTGAGGACTGACGGGTTCTTAAAGAGAGCATCACATCAGAAAAAGTAAAGACCCGTTCGTTCCTCTCAGGCGTTGCCGGCTGGGCCCGAATCACCAGGCCGCAGCCGAGCCGCGGTTACGCTAGCTGCCGTGGGGACGAACGTCGCGGTCGCCCCAGCGAGGTGAAGGTAACCTGCGCGGCCTCTTGGAAGCTCCTTCGGTCCTCAAAGCTCCCATGTCATAAAGACCCCGAGAGGTCGTCTACCCCCTTGTCTTTGAGGGGTTTTCCCTTGCTTTTCTTTGTAAGAAGTTGTGGCGCCGAGTCCGTTAAGTAGAACTGTGTATAAGTGACTAAGAATAAATAACGGTCGTAGCTTCTTTGCATTGTTTTGTTGGCTGTTTAATTGCATGCGTGCTCCCCCCCATTCATTGCATGACTGCATCACTGTATACGTGTGGAAATAATGTGCTTCTTTAAATGGGAACCTGCTCGTTACGTCTTTTCCTTAATTGAGTGCCATCTTGCTCTCGGAATATAGTTGGTTTAAATAGCCGGTAAAGTGATCGGTCCAACGAACTGCGCGATAATACACCACTTCGGTTATCCCAAAAGGAAGCGAGCTGCTTAAGCGGCTCGTTTCCAAGCGGTCCCGTTGAGGTACAATCTCTCGGTAATCTACCCGCGCGAATAATTAGGTAAATCGAAGATTTGGCGATCGGACCTGTAGAGTGCGGACAAGGTGTGGTGTGGTTAAGAACACACCCGTGGCTGGTTGTCGGCGTTGCTCCGGAAAGCCATGACTGGATTGTTCGTCCGTGGGCTACGGCCGCGATTCGGCTAAAAGCGGCCGTCCCACCGCCCGGCAGGCGGAGAATTCACAACAATATATATATATATATATATTATACACATCCACACACACACACATATATATTGTTGCGAATTCGCGCCCGCCAGCGTGCGAACGACCGCGGTGTAGCCAAAAGGCGGGCCCCTCGCCCACCAGAACGGACAATTCAGTCGTGACCAACCAGTGTTTTTGCCACTTTCCGATCCAGCGTGGGTGAACAAACATGGCGGACAATAACTTCAACAACGAGCGTTCCCCCCTCTCCACCTCGTACAGAGATCAGTGGTTCGTCCACCTTCCTCAGGAAATCTAATTGTTCATCTTTCTTTCCAAATTAATGACAAGGACATCACCGAATGATTTCACGTCCGTCTTCAGTAAATACTCCTCTTGTACAAGAGGGCAATGTGGTCGTTTACAACGTGTCGTGTGTACACCGTCCCTCATCGTCACCGGCGATTCATTACCTTTGATCTTGTCCATGAGAGTGCGATATTGTCGCCGAACCTCTCGACGGCTTTGTTCCTCTTTGGAATTTCTGCTCTCGTCTCCATCCTCTCTCCTTGCTGCCGCCATGGGTCGAAGTTGTTTTTAACGACGTGAGGTGAAAAGTAACGGGAAAAGATCGCCTCAACAACGTCCCTCACTCACTCACTCCTCACTCACCCAGCCACATCCTATAACAAGGAGCGTACAACATCCTCATCACGTGTTCAGATTTCCCCCTTCGCTTCTTCTTCTTCCTCTTCATTTTTTTTGTATTCCCTGACGTCATCAGAGCCGCGAGGCTCCATTAACACCACCAAGCATGTGCGGGCTTCTTCTTCTTCTTCTTCTTTTTAGTGTTTCCTGGCGTTATCAGAGCTACGAGGCTCTATAAACGCCACGAATCCAAACTCATCGGCCACAGCCAAATACAAAAAATAAAATAGACAACATTAGGGACTTTATACTGTTCGCCCCGTTTGCTTTATGAATTTTAAGACCGATTTGCAGAGTCGAGGGTGCTTCTGGTTCAATTGACAAAGTGTATCCGGCACGCCCGGCCAGGGCGTATTATAGTAATATAGTATTATTATTATAGTATTACTATATTATTATAGTAATAATAATAATAATAATAAAAAAAATCTCAAGCCAGCTTCACTGAAACAATCACAGCTATACACCCCAAAGCAAATGTACCACGAAATCCCAATTAGGAATCCCAAATCGCGCTAAATTGCCGAGGGAACTAGAAAGAGCAATCAGACATTGCAGACCTTCGCCACGACTTGTTTTGTGTGTTATTTTTTGTGGTGTTTTGGGTCCATCCAAAAATTACCTAGACTGAATGCT
>CM068959.1:111996829-112014253 GCA_035128595.1 Eptatretus atami
GGGGATGTATATCCATCCAAACGTTAAGGAGAGTTATCCAGGGGTGGGACTCCATTGCCGTTACATAACGAGATCAACAAATGACTACTTTGTTTCATGAACCCTTTATCTAATGGTTTAAGAATTTCATGATATTGACCACCATGCACTGTCCTCTCTCCCCCACACCCCCAGGAATACATCTGGCTGCAGCTTCCCCTCCACTCCAACCTCATGTTTATATGTGGACTGTACCGTCCACCAAACAGTGATGACTCCATCTACACCTCACTCTCCGAAAACATGGACCAACTTCGATCCTCTCATCCGAATTCTCTCTTCCTCTTATGTGGTGACTTAAATTGTCATCATGCCAGTTGGCTAGGTGTGGCTACCTCTCTCACCTGTCATGGCACTTCAGCAAAAGATTTCTGCGACTCATTGGGACTGACTCAATCGGTCAACTTCCCGACCCGGATCTCAACCAACGGTACTCCATCTCTTCTGGATATGATTGAGACCAATTTCCCAGAAAATCCCTGCTGTTTTTCTTCTGCTCCAATCAGTTCATCTGACCATATGCTTGTTAAAGTAGACATCTCTTTGGCCATTATTAGAGAACCACCTCAGCGCTGATGAGTCTGGCATTTCACTCAGGCCGACTGGCAGGGATTTCAAGCAGCCATCAAACTTCGAGACTGGTCTCCCATTTCTGCTTTCTCCGACATCAACTTATCCTGGGAATTCTTTCAAAGAAATTTGCTCTCTTTCATGCACAGATTTATCCCCTCTCGTCTTCAGGTGTCCTACATTTCCTCCCACCCATGCTACACTGAAGCGTGTGGTGAGGCAGTTATCCTGAAACAACTTGCTTTTGTGGTGTCTACCCTCAGGAGAGCGAGGAAACAACATCTTTCTAATCTCAAGGCTGAACTCTCAAACCTGTCTCCCTCCACCAAATCCTCGTGGTGCCTGGTTAAGTCTATTTCTGGTGTATGTTCACCCTCCATCCCTTGCCTTATCTCAAATGGCTGCACAGCCGACACAGCACGTTAAAAGGCTGAATGCCTAAACTCCGTGTTTGTTTCCAAATATTGTTTCCCAAACTCTTCGATTTCTGCACCCACCATTCCCAGTCGCATCCAGCTGTTCCTGAACTCTGTGTCCTTTTCTCTTGATAAGGTTGAGAATTTGCTTTCAAACTGCGACTCAGATTCTGCAACCGGTCCAGACGGCATCAGCCCACGTGTCCTAAAAACATGCTCCACTGGTTTTGCTCACCTTCTCTCTGTTCTATTCACCCTCTCATTTACTCAAGGTCATCTGCCATCTGCTTGGAAATCAGAAAACATTACCGCTCTGCATAAAAATGTGAAAAACAGATCCCTGTAGCTACAGACCAATCAGCCTGCTCCCAATCATCAGCAAGGTTATGGAATCCATCATCACTTCGGACATTAAATCCTTCCTCTTCTCCAATTGGCCTGATTTCAATCATCATTTTGGATTTAGATCACTACACTCCAGACATGCTGCTTCTCCATTCCAACAATGGATGGAGGTCCTCAATGCCGTACATGACATCAGAGCCATATCCCTAGACATATCACGTGATTTTGATACGGTCTGGCACCCTGACCTGCTCACCAAACTCTCTTCCATGATATCCAAGGCCATCTCCACTCATGGCTCACAGACTTCCTCTCCTGTCGCAGTCAACGTGTGGCCCTAATGGAGTTCTTTCATCCCCTCTTCCTGTCCAGGCTGGAGTTCCTCAAGGCAGGTTCTGAGCCCTGTGCTTTTCTGGTTTTCATCAATGATCTCTCTGACTCTCTGGAAAATCTTCTTTATCTTTTTACTGATGACCCCACCCTCTGCCGTACCATCTGTCATATTTCAGATCAGCAAGCAGCAGCCTCTTCACTATCTGCAGATCTGGATAAAATCACAAGCTCGTCCAACACTTGGAACATGTCTTTCAATCCTGACAAATGTCACACTCTTTGCTCGTCTCTTCAAAGGACTGTCTGGACCCCCCCCCCATCTAGTTTCTCAACAATCCTCTTGAAGAAGTCCTTTCTTTCAAGCTTTTGGGTTTACTATCTGCCATGACTTTCCGAGAAAGCCACATCTGGGTGGCTTGCCTCAAAGCCCTTCCTTGGCGCACCTGAGCTCTTAACTACATAGAAAGCTTTCATCCACAGCCTGATGTAGTACTGATCTCCTCTCTGGGCTGGTGTTCCAGCCTCACAACTTTCTCGGGTTTACGCTGTGGAAACCAAGGCTTTTAGGATCATTGGTATCTCCCGTGATGAAGCTGAGTCTTTGGTTTCTCAGTCTCTCACCACAGGCAGGTCGGTGGTCTTTCTTTCTACCTTCTCTCCAGCCTCGTGCTCACCCCCCCTTCCTCTGTCTGTGATCTGTCCCCCCCCCCCCAAATTTCCACAGGGTGCTCAACGTCGCCAGCAACCTCCTTCTGGTGAAACTACCAAAATCAAGAATTACTGCTCACCTTCACTCTTTCATTCTTCTTTTTCCCGCCTCTGGAACAAACTCCCACACTCTCTTCAATCCCATTCTTCCTCCAGGTCTTCAAAACAGCTGTTCACCATCATCTCTTATCTCTTATATCCAAAACTATGATCTTTTCTAACCCCGTTAATCCACCCCAAACCACCTCCTTCAAATTCCATCTTTCCTTCCTGAAAGTCCCTGTAATGTCCATCTTGTATACCCCGTGTCCCGCCCCATTCCTGTCCTTCGACAGATCTCCTAATGTCTCTGTTCCCCACTGTTTTGTGTTTCCCTCTCCCACCCCTCTTGTCTCATGCCCCCCCCCCCCTTGCTGTGCGTTGTGTGGTAGCTCTCATACGAGCCTTGGCAAGGGATATTAAAAAAAAAATTACAATCACTTCATTGTTATAATACAATCTATATTTCTGCAAAGTTTGGTTGAAATACTTTCAAATATCTCAATGTCTTTCCCAGATTTTGACCAATTTCCCCCAAAACCGAATTTTTTGACCAATTCACTCTCTTTCCCAGATTTTGACCAATTTCCCAGAAAACCTAACAAGTATCTCACTCTCTCATTGAGCACACTCTTCAATATCTCAAACACCACTCTCTCTTTCCTCTCATCACATCTCCCCTCTTCCACCCCCCCCCCCCCAAAAAATCTTGTGCCCAAAATATAATCAGTTCATCTTTGTATTATGTTCTATACGTGTGCCAAGTTTGTTTGAAATCTCTACAATGGTTCACAAGTTATTGCATTAACAAAGATTTTCAATTAAAGGTCACATTATCTTAAAGCAGTGTTCTCAAGGTGGGGTGCACGCCCCGCCGGTGGGTGTGGCAATATTTTGTGGGCATGAGGATTCAGAATTAATGAATCAATATATCCTTTCATAGCTTTGCCTTTTAAATACATATGTAGTATATACTGTAGTGTCTCCAATCATGGTGGGGTGTATGATTTTTTTGAAAATCAAAGTGGGCGGTGGAACAAAAAATGTTGAGAAACACTGCCTTTGAGCCTTGACCTTTTGAACCCAAAATCCAATCACTTCATTATTATAGTACAATCTATGTTTCTGCAAAGTTTGGTTGAAATAGCTTCAGTGGTTCTCAAGTTATCATGGTACTAAAAACACCGATAATGGATGTACGCACTACCTTGGCTGTGGTGGCATAAAAATTCATACTTGCTACTTGCTATGTCACAGCAAAAGCAAACAGGGACCTCTCCACTTGCCTTGGTCTGCTGTATGAGGAAAGAGTCAATGTCGTCTTGTGGATCAGTGGTCACGAGTGAAGAATGATGCTCATCAATAACTTTGGAGAAATACTTCCTGAGATTTTTAACGTTGTCACATATTAGCTTGAAAGGTTGACACAGAAAACGGTAAATTGGAAAAGCATTGTAAAGCTGCAGAGAAAAGGCAATTTATCATTACAACCAACAAGGTAACAAAAATTATGTCTCATGCTTCACATCATAAATATCACTTTATACAGGTACAGCTAGAGAGTTCATAGAACACGATATCCCGCGCAGCGTTCAGGTATATACAGGAGGGCCTCACCGTTCGCGGGGGGTTACATTCTTGAAAATGGTCATGAACTGCAAATCTGCAAACTTAGGGGGTAATGTGTGAAATAAGGTGAGCGACTTAAATTTTTTTTTAATTTGTTCAAACTATTCCCTTAATGAACATGTTTGTGCATTAAATCGATGCAGGTTGTTATCACTCATCCAGTCGAATTAAAACATTAAAAGTTTATCATTGAAAAAAAATCTGGACTTACCCCGCATGGTCTTTTTTTAACAGCAGGAAGTAGCAAAAACATCACGTCTGGTGAACAACAGGATACAGCTCAAGAAAATATGACACGGGTGACCCTTCCTTATGTCTCTTTCTGTGGGCTATCTGAGAAAGTGAGAAGATCCTTCTCCAAGTTTGGCATTGCTACATCATACTAACCCTACAGAATTCTTCGCAGCCAGTTAGTTCACGTTCAGGCCAACATCTGGAAGGATAAGAAACGGGACTTGATGTACAGCATCAGATATGAAGACCCAACATGCACTGAGATCTACGCCGGAGAAACTCAGCAATCCTTTAAAGCCGGTATGAACCAACACCATCTTCCAGCTTACGAAGAAGCTTTGAACTCTGCTGTGCATCCACTTGAACTTGCGTAGTCACAGCTTTGATAACATTAAAGTGTGATTTTCTGGAGGTGTAAAGGAATCCATTTTGGGAAAGAGTTGAATCACCATCTCTCAACAAAAAATGGCGGTTTGTGATTTCATCTGTCACGTACGGTCGTGGCCAAAAATATTGGCACCCTTGCACCTTTTTTCAAAGAACTCACAATTTTCTCGAACAATAAGTTGAAATTGACAAAAGTATTTGGTCTCCACAATTTTTTTTATTTCAAAGTTGATATTACAGAACCTTTGTTTTTGATTCAGAACTTAATAAATCCTTTTACATCAGAAAATAAAAAAATAAATGGCATTGACAAAATTTGTGACACCCACGACTTAATATTTGGTAGTGAAAAAAGTGCAAGGATGCCAATATTTTTGGCCACGACAGTACGTGGGACATAGCTATAACATTTCTTCTACGCTGTCTGAAATCGTCACGTGATGCCCAGATAGGGTCAACAGACCAACTCACCTTCCCAATGCACGAGGTCACGTGGTGATGCTCAAGCTTCTTTTTCACTTAAACATCTGCCATGACAAAGGCGAGTGGATACTCGCTGAAACGTCGGCTTCACTCACTAGTAAGTCCAGATGTTTTTTTGAAATATAAACTTTGAATGTTGTGCATTGTTGTGTTGTTGTTCGTCTTTCGGCTGCTCCCGTTAGGGGTCGCCACAGCGGATCATCCGTTATGATCCGCATACTGATTTGGCACAGGTTTTCCGCCGGATGCCCTTCCTGACGCAACCCTGGTCGCCTCTTACGACACAGGGATAAGGATTGGGTTTCGCCATGATTCCGGGCTGCCCTACACCCTCTCATAGCGCGGCCCAGCGCAGAGCTCCCGTCCTCAAGCGATCCTCCAACCCAAGCCTCCGAGTAGCCGGATTACAGGCGCACGCCGCTACGCCGGTATAATGTTGTGCATTGTTTTTACGCTATTTCTTATCATGAATAAGAGTTGTTAAGAACATGAAATAAAGTATATTTTCTTGATTTATTATGACAAGCACAGTACCTGTCCAACTGCCAATCTCGTTCGCAGAATGCAACACCTTTATTTGGGTGGTGTATAGGCAACTGACAGTTTTGCAGACGCAAAAAAAGATAACCCGGGTTACGTGCATGACGCAAAAACATAACTACTGCTCATAATTCAAAACACCTCACTGCACTGGAAAACATGGGGACAGAAATACTGTCAATGGTGGAGACTTGTAATACCGTCCCCCACCTGGAGGTGACGCTACATGATACATATTTACAAAGAAAATTTTAGTTCCCCCCCCTCACCCTTTCAAGAACACCGGTAAAGATAAAAACACCCCTTGACATTAATTTGGGTCATGCTGATCCTCTGTTGCAAGTCTGGATATAATTGGCCCAGAACTGTAGGAGCAGTAGCACAACAAACAAACAAACAAACAAACAAACAAACACACAAACACCGGTTCATGAATTATACTTAAGATTTTTCATCTGCAGCCTGTAGTTGCTGGTTGCATCATTGCTAGGAGCGTGGATGTGCCGCTGATGCAGGGCCCCCTGTTTCCAATAAGCTGGTACTTATTTTGCTGATCTCAGAAGGATGACAGGCAGAGTCAACCGACTCAATCCACATGGTGTTATGTAACAGATTACGACAGGGCCGCTCAAACTCAAGTCCCTAAGATCGTAAGTCAGGCACCTTAACCAACACCAGGCTCATTTTAATGTATTAAGAACATAAAATAAAGACGGTGAAGACCAGGTTTAAGAAGTACTTAACACATTTTGAAAAAAAAATGACTGCACCAGTACTATAATCTATAATGGCCGGAGCATCATTTGATACCAAAAAATTCCGAAAATAAGTAGTCAAGTCCTGTATATTGTATATGGTCAATGTTGAATTCACTAAAATGTAGTGCAAGAAATAACCCAAGTCCATAATGTTTGAGCAAGAAGTTCCTTAGTCCATGACTGTGCAATCAAATTGCTAGTATGTGTCACGTGACAAGCTATGAAAATGGCGACCATGGAGCTGGACAGCATGGTGTGAATGAGGATAGCCCCGATAACAGCATGACGGGGCAAAAAACGTAAAAGAAACCCGAGACTGGGCTAGAACAAGAATGAAGGATGCCAAAGCATCAGGTATGTAGTTTCTATGCATTATACTTTGCTTGGACTGAAAAAAGGCACTACATTCGTCATGAGCTTTTGAGCCCTCATAAAGATGCCATGGTATTTTTTATACTCTTAAGAGTTGTCTTTGTTGTAATATTTCCGATCTGGTATGATTTGATGCAAACTTTCTGAGCAGGAGACTTTGCTGAATGAGGGACTTGTGATGTGAAAGACGACTGGCACCAAAGTTAGTTTTTCTTTATTTACGACCAATAATTTCCGATTTAACTGAGTAATTTTGGACTTAACTGGGTAATATTGTAGTTAACTGAGTATTTCTGCATAAGATTAAACCACGAAAGGCAAGGAGGCGTAGCAAAAATGACTGTTTGGCAATCAAAAATGAGCAATAAAGGGCTTTGTGCCGTTAAATACCCAGTCCAACATTTTGTCACAAAAAGTACTTAAGTCCAGGTATTTAGCCACAAAAAGTACTTAGTCCAGGTATTTAGCCACAAAAAGTACTTAAGTCCAGTATTTAGCCACAAAAAATACTTAAGTCCAGGTATTTAGCCACAAAAAGTACTTAAGTCCAGGTATTTAGCCACAAAAAGTACTTAAGTCCAGGTATTTAGCCACAAAAAGTACTTAAGTCCAGGTATTTACCACAAAAAGTACTTAAGTCCAGGTATTTAGCCACAAAAAGTACTTAAGTCCAGGTATTTAGCACAAAAAAGTACTTAAGTCCAAAACTAATTTTCTCGTTTTCTTCGTAATAAAGATTATTTTTTCCACAAAAAGGGTTTGTCTGCTCCGTATAGCCCCTGGAACCAGCAACGGCTCCATCGTATGCCACTTTAAAAAAAGTATCTGCAGCATGTTTTGAAAACTTTGATCCTCCAAATATCTCAAAAGTGTTATTTTGTGACTAAAGTACTTCTTGCACCCAGGTCTTCGTTTCTTTTCTTGACTTATTAAGATCATGAAACTTACCTTTAATAATAATAATGATAAACTTAATCGAATAATGCGATCACAACGTTAATGATGGAGTATGATAAAGAGGAGTTGAGGAGATGATCGGTACATACCCATAATGGTCACCTCTTTTACACCTCTAAAAACAGGCCGTGCCGTCTAACTCCATATATCAATATATAGCATAGTTCTTGGAAGCATTATGAAGGTGGTTTGTTTTATACAGTCTTCAACTGTATAATTCAATTTAAAAATGTGAAAAAGACATAAAATGTCAGAGCCCCCATTGTTTTAGCAATTTTGCTGTACAAAGTTAAAGGGTGAGCCCATATTTATTTACACCGAAAATGGCCGCCAGTCTACCAGTTGTTCATCTTTGATCGGATCGTAAATTAAAGTGAGGCGCATGTTTGTGCCACGGTGTGCTGTGCTTGTGCCGCATTTCAACAAAATCGGACCAAGCATGTCTGAGAAATGGTTGGGGACACATTTACGTAACAAAATGGCCACCAGTCGGCCATCGTGGATCTGATCTCAAAAGTAAATGATGTGCATATGTAAGCCATCACTCGTTATATGTGTGCCAAGCTTGAACAACTTCGGTAAATGCGTGTCTGAGAAATGGTTGAGGACGTGTTCGATGCCGGGTTTTTTTTTTGCAACTGAAATGGCGCCAGTCGTCCATATTTGATCGGATCACAAAATAAGGTGAGATGCACATGTATGGCATCACCTGCTGTGCTTGTGCCAAGTTTGAACAATTTGGACCATGCACGCGTCTGAGAAATGGCTGGGGACAAATTTAGTAACAAAATGGCCACCAGCGGCCATCTTTGATTGCATCGCGAAACAAAATGATGTGCTAATGTAAGCCGTCATTTTGTTGTCTTTGTTTTAAGCACGAATAAAATCGGTCCATACTTGTCCAACATGTGGTTGCGGACGCACACCACACACACACACACACACACACACACACACACACACACGGACATGAAAATCGAGAACAAATCCACGAGGCCCCATTTCAGACTATATCCAATCGGGGCTAATAAAGGTTCAACGAAAGAGGTTTAAAGGCGTATAAATGAATTATTCTGGGTTTTGCCGCCGTTTTCCCCAGTGTCTATAACATCACCCTATCTGACACGTTACACATTAGTTCTTTATGCCTGTTGTTTGTGTCCCTTATAACACCCTTAAAAACAGTATGTTTGCTGTTTGGAATGATTTTTCAATTTTGCTTGACTGCCAGACAGGCAGACAGAGTAAAAATGTTATCCCACTCCTCTCTGCGCATGTGCGATCAAGATGAATATTCTGTAAGCCAAGGTACGTTAAAACAAGAGACTTGTCTTCCCATTCATGTTCAAAATATAACATTCAACTTAAATACATTGTTCCTTGATGATCATAAACACAAACTGATGGTCATAAACTGATAAGACGGACAGACTGATGGACATGAACCAATTGCTTAACCTTTCGCTTCACGCGCACGGGGTAAAAATAAAAAATAAAATACATTTCAACGTTGATCTTCAGGTCATGGAGGGTAAACGAATCACATTTAGGATAGGGATGATGGGAAACGCTATTGCACCTTCACATGAATTCAAGGATAGTAGACGGGAAAAATCGACACCAGTATATGGGACTTGAACCGGACATCCCATTACAAAGAGAAATTTACCAAATTTTTTTTATTTCTTGCACCTTGAGTGAAGTGATCAGGTGTTCAACACAGAGATACTCTTTGGTGTGTCATTTGTACGCAAACAGTGTGATTCATCAATGTGTGTGTGCCATCCCTCGGATGGTCGTTAACCTGGAAGTCCTGTCTGCGGCATTAGTTGGTCGACACAAAACAATCCACGGCTTCCTTCGGGGAAATTAACCGAGCTATCACCGGTACCATGGCCAAATTCCAAATTCCTACCCTCACTTCCCAAGTGAGAGAGCTGACTGCCACGATTGTAGCCTATTGCAACTGCTTCGGCAGTACCAACGCTCTGCATAGGGCACGCTACATAATGATGATGATGAATCTGTATGTCATGTGAGAAGCACACCTGAGCAACAGGACCTCCTGTCTGTCGCACATTGAAGTTAATACGTTTCAGGAGGTCAAGGAAGATGCCACCATCGTACTCAAATCGCTTGCCGAGAATTGTTGAGCAAATGACGTTGGCCACTGCAGAACTGAAGACAAATGTGGGTTCAAATGGTGATCCTGCAACAAAAATCACAGCGAAACATAACAGGAAAACACCTTATTGAGCACGTCGTCCCTGCTCACTTTTCATGAGTGATCGACCAGAAACTAAACGGATTATAACAGCACAATTGCTTGCTTGAAAATTATGATTTTACCCAATTTTCACAAAACTCAAGATCTTTGCTGTTTACCATTAAAGACCCAAAAGACCCAGAAGACCCAAAATAATCCAAAGACACAAAAGACTAAGAAGACCCAAAAGACTCCGAAGACACTGATGACCCAAAAGTGAAAAAGGTGAAAGGCAAATCAATGCTCAAGCAGTACAGCAGGCAGGTATGCAGCAAGGACTTGAAGACCAAATGAAAATTTGGTCAAATGGACCAATGGGCCCACTCGTAATTCTAATGTGTAAGTCGAAATGGTAATTCTGAAGGGTAATTCTAAAGGGTAATTCTAAAGGGTAATTCAAGGTGATCAAAGGGTAAATTCTAAGGGTATTCAGAGACGTTCTCAAAAAGGGTATTTTCTAACAGGGATTTTAAAGGGTTTAAAAGGGTTTGAAAGGAATTCTACAGGGTAATCAAAGAGGTTTCTAGGTAATTCTAAAGGTATTCAATAAAAGGGATTCTAAAGGGAATCTAAAGGGTAATTCTAAAGGGTAATTCTAAAGGGGTAATTCTGAATGGGTAATTCTAAGGGTAATTCTAAAGGGTAATCTGAAAGGGTAATTCTATAAGGGTAATTCTAAAGGGTAATTAGTAAAGGGTATATAAAGGGTAATTCTAAAGGGTAATCAAAGGGTAATTTTTAAAGGGTATTCTAAAGTAAAGGGTAATTCTAAAGGGTAATTCTAAAGGGTAATTGAAAGGTAATTCAAAGGGTGATTCTGAAAGGGTAATTCTAAAAGGGTAATTAATAAAGGGTATATATAAAGGGTAATTCTAAAGGGTAATTCTGAAGGGTAATTCTAAGGGTATTCTAAAGGGTCTATACATAAACTAAGGGTAATTCAAAGGGTATTCTAAAGGGTAATTCTAAAGGGTAATTCTAAGGGTAATTCTAAGGGTAAATTCTAAGGGTAATTCTAAAGGGTATTCAAGGGTATTCTAAAGGGTAATTCTAAAGGGTGAATTCTTAAAGGGTAATTCTAAAGGGTATTCTAAAGGGTAATTCTGAAAGGGTAATTCTGAAGGGTAATTCTAAAGGGTAATTCTAAAGGTGTAATTCTAAAGGGTAATTCTAAGGGTATTCAAAGTGATTCTAAAGGGTAATTCTAAAGGGTAATTCTAAAAGGGTAATTTAAAGGGTATTTAAAAGGGTAATTTAAAAGGGTAATTCTAAAGGGTATTCGAAAGGGTAATTCTAAGGGTAATCTAGGGTAATTCTAAAGGGTAATTCTGAAGGGTAATTCTAAAGGGTGATTCTAAAGGGTAATTCTCTAAAGGGTATTCTAAAGGGTAATTCTAAAGGGTAATTCTAAGGGTAATTCTAAAGGGAAATTCTGAAAGGGTAAATTCGAAGGGTAATTCGAAAGGGTAATTCTGAAGGGTAAATCTGAAGGGTAATTCGAAAGGGTAATTTCGAAAGGTAATTCGAAAGGGTAATTATAAAGGGAATTCTAAAGGGTAATTCTAAAGGGTAATTCTAAAGGGTATTAATAAGGTATAATAAGGGTAATTCTAAAGGGTAATTCTAAGGGTATTCTAAAGGGTAATTCTAAAGGGTAATTCTAAAGGGAATTCCTAAAGGGTAATTCTAAAGGGTAATTATAAAGGGTAATTCTAAAAGGGTAATTCTAAAGGGTAATTCGAAGGGTAATTCTAAAGGGTAATTTCTAAAGGGTAATTTGAAAGGGTAATTCTAAAGGGTAATTTAAAAGGGTAATTTAAAAGGGTAATTCTAAAGGGTAATTCTAAAGGGTAATTTCAAAGGGTAATTCTAAAGGGTACTGGTTCCGATTTTTCAAGAATAAGGGTGATGTGCAGAGCTGTGGAAATTACAGAGGGATAAAGTGTTAAGCCACACCATGAAGTTGTGGGAAAGAGAGTGGAAGCTAGTTGAGAAGAGAGGTGACGATCTGTGAGCAGCAATATGGTTTATGCCAGGAAAGAGCACCACTGATGCGATGTTTGCTTTGAGAATGTTGATGGAGAAGTATAGGGAAGGCCAGAAGGAGTTACATTGTGTGTTTGTGGATTTGGAGAAAGCTTATGATAGGGTGCAAGAGAGGAGTTGTGGCATTGTATGAGGAAGTCGGGAGTGGTGGAGAAGTATGTGAGGATCGTGCAGGATTGTATGAGGACAGTGTGACAGCGGTGAGGTGTGCAGTAGGAATGACGGACCGGTTTAAGTAAAAGTGGATTGCACCAAGGATCGACTCTGAGCCTTTCCTGTTTGCAATGGTGATGACAGGTTGACGGACGAGATCAGACTGGAGTCTCATGGACTATGATGTTCGCGGATGACATCATGATCTGTAGGGAGAGTGGGAGCAGGCTGAGGCGAGCCTCGAGAGGTGGAGGTACGCACTGGAGAGAAGGGGAATGATAGTCAGTCGGAGTAAGACGGAGTACATGTGCGTAAATGAGAGGGAGGGTGGTGGTATGGTGTGGTTGCAGGAGTTGAGGTGGGGAAGGTGGATGGGTTTAAATACTTGGGATAAACTGTCCAAAGTAACGGAGAGTGTGGGAGAATGAGTGAAAAAGAGAGTGCAGGCAGGATGGAGTGGTTGGAGAAGAGTTGCAGGAGTGATCTGTGACAGAAGGGTAGCTGCAAGAGTGAAGGGGAAAGTATATAAGAGGTAGTGAGACCAGCTTGTTGTATGGTTTGGAGGCGGTGGCACTACAAAAAGACAGGAAGCAGAGTGGAGGTGGCAGAGTTAAAGATGCTGCGATTCTCGTTGGGAGTGACGAGGATGGATAGATTAAGAAATGAGTATATTAGAGGGGCAGCGCAGGTAGGACGGTTGGAGACAAGTGGGAGAGGTGAGATTGAGATGGTTTGGACATGTGGCACGGAGGAAGCGGAGTATATCGGGAGAAGGATGTTGAAGATGGAGCCGCCAGGCAGGAGGAGAAGAGGAAGGCCAAAAGAAGGTTTCATGAATACGGTGAGGGCGGACATGCGGGTGGTTGGAGTGTCAATGGAAGATGTGGAGGATAGAGCGAAATGGAGACGGTTGATCCGCTGTGGCGACCCCTAACGGGAGCTAGCCGAAAGAAGAAGAAGAATTCTAAAGGGTAATTCTAAAGGGTGATTCTAAAGGGTAATTCTAAAGGGTAATTCTAAAGGGTAATCTAAGGGTAATTATAAGGGTAATTCTAAGGGTAATTCTAAAAGGGTAATTCTGAAGGGTAATTCTAAAGGGTAATTCTAAAGGGTAATTTGAAAAGGGTAATTCTAAGGGGTAATTAAAGAGGGTAATTTAAAAGGGTAATCTTAAGGGTAATTCTAAAGGGTAATTCTAAAGGGTAATCTAAGAGTAATTTAGAAGGGTATCGAGGGTAATTCTAAAGGGTAATTCGAGAGGTAATTCGAAAGGGTAATTCAAAAGGGTAATTCGACAAAGGGTAATTCTAAAGGGTAATTCGAAAGGGTAATTCGAAAGGGTAATTCTAAGGGTAATTCGAAAGGGTAATTCTGAAGGGTAATTCTAAGTGTAAGTCAAAAGGGTAATTCCTGAAAGGGTAATTCCAAATCTAAAGGTAATCTAATCTAAAAGGTAATTCTAGAAGGGTAATTCTAAAGGGTAATTCTAAGGGTAATTCTGAAGGGTAATTCTAAAGGGTAATTCTAAAGGGTGATTCTAAAGGGTAATTTAAAAGGGTAATTTAAAAAGGGTAATTAAAGGTAATTCTAAAGTGTAAGTCAAAAGGGTAATTCTGAAGGGTATTCTAAACTCTAAAGGGTAATCCTAAAGGGTAATTCGAAAGGGTGTTCTCAAGGGTGATTCTAAAGGGTAATTCTAAAGGGTAATTCTAAAGTGTAATTAAAAGGGTATTCTAAAGGGTAATTCTAAAGTGTAAGTCAAAAGGGTAATTCTGAAGGGTAATTCTAAACTCTAAAGGGTATTCTAAAGGGTAATTCGAAAGGGTGATTCTAAGGGTAATCTCAAGGGTGATTCTAAAGGGTAATTCTAAAGGGTAATTCTAAAGTGTAATTTAAGGGTAATTCTAAGGGTATTCTAAAGGGTATTCTAAGGTAATTCTAAAGTGTAATTTTAAAGGGTAATTATAAAGGGTAATCTAAAGTGTAAGTCAAAGGTAATTCTGAAGGGTATTCTAAACTCTAAAGGGTAATTCTAAAGGGTAAATCTAAAGGGTAATTCAAAGGGTATTCTAAAGGGTAATTCTAAAGGGTAATTCAAAGGGTGATTCTAAAGGGTAATCTTAAAGGGTGATTCTAAAGGGTAATTCTAAGGGTAATTCTAAAGGGTAATTCGAAAGGGTGATTCTAAAGGGTAATCTAAAGGGTGATTCTAAAGGGTAATTCTAAAGGGTAATTCTAAAGTGTAATTTAAAGGGTAATTCTAAAGGGTAATTCTAAAGGGTAATTCTAAAGGGTAATTTAAAGGGTAATTCTAAAGGGTAATTCTAAAGGGTGATTCTAAAGGGTAATTCTAAAGGTGATTCTAAAGGGTAATTCTAAAGGGTAATTTCTAAAGGGTAATTCTAAAGGGTTAATTACCCTTCAGAAAAGGGTGATTCTAAGGGTAATTCTCAGGTTATAAAGGTATTCTAAAGGGTAATTTAAAAGGGTAATTCTAAAGGGTAATTTAAAAAGTGTAATTCTAAGGGTAATTCGAAAGGGTAATTCTAAAGGGTACTTCTAAAGGGTAATCTAAAGGGTGATTTAAAGGGTAATTCTAAAGAGTAATTTAAAGGGTAATTCTCAAGTTAATTCTAAAGGGTGATTCTAAAGGGTAATTCTAAGGGTAATTCTAAGGGTGATTCTAAAGGGTAATTCTAAAGGGTAATTCTAAAGGGTGATTCTAAATGGTAATTTAAAAGGGTAATTCTAAAGGGTAATTTAAAGGGTAATTCTAAAGGTTATTCGAAGGGTAATTCTAAAGGGTACTTCTAAAGGGTAATTCTAAAGGGTGATTTAAAGGGTATTCTAAAGGGTAATTTAAAAGGGTAATTCTAAAGGGTAATTTAAAAGGGTAATTAAAGGTTAATTCGAAAGGGTAATTCTAAAGGGTACTTCTAAAGGGTAATTCTAAGGGTGATTTAAAAGGGTAATTCTAAAGAGTAATTTAAAAGGGTAATTCTCGAGGTTAATTCTAAAGTGGTATTCTAAAGGGTATTCTAAATGGTAATTCTAAGGGTATCTAAAGGTAATTCTAAAGGTAATTCTAAGGCTTTTGCCTATTTCATATGAAAAATGCCAAACTGAACCGCTTCCTTTGGACATGGGAGTGATTAATTTTTTTCAAGGAATAACTTGAAACAATGGAGGATGCCTATGCTGCTGGATTTGGATAGTTCTTTCATCCCTTCCATTAGCCAGTGCATACCAGGGGATAATATGGCAGCAGAGTGTGATTGGTTGGGTTCATGAGATTTGAAGACAAACACCGAGTTGAGACATTCTGCGGTGATGCCGTTTCAACTGAAGGAGATTGAGGGAGAACATGCATTGATCAGAGTCAGATTTAACAAGGCGCCATAATGACATTGAGAAAGGAAGGGGCCCTGAAATGGACGGTTCAACATCCAAATTAGTAAGTTGATATTTTCTGGCTTGTTTAAGAATGAACACTTGTCAAGTAACATGGAGGATGCCCGGTCTGCTGTAAAATCCAGAATCACCATTCACCTCCTCTCATTTATTCCTCTTATTCTGGCCTTTAGAACCAACTTCCAAATTCTCTTCAATCTCATTGTTCCCTCCAATTCTTCAAGACAGCTGTTCACCTCCTATCTCAGATTACTCCCATGCAAACCATGATCTTTGTACCCCCGTTAACCCTCCAGAAGTCCACTTCTTCCAAAGTTTCCAGCTTTTTCTTTCTGAGAGTTTGCGGCTGTATCCATCTTGTCTACCCCCCTTTGTCCTCTCCGAGCCCTCATTCCACCCCACATCCCTTGATTGTCCACCTCAACCTCTATTTTGGCCCTCATTCCTGCTGTTGATGTGTTCTCTCCTCTCTTCTTCATTTCTGTTATTTTTGTTCTGTTACATCCTGATCTATTCTATGTTCCAGCTCCTCGATGAGCCTTGGATTTTGTATCCAAAAAAAAGAAGTAATTTGTTTCACCGCAACAGCTTCGCCAGATGATTTTGTGTACAATGGCCGAGAGGATGGATAGCGTAGCCTGTGTACGAAATAAAATGGGTTTTTGTGAAAGTATTGCTTGGTGAAACAAACACATTTTTTTGGTGGAGATGGCAGGGTAATGCATTTGTAAGAGGGCAGGTTCCAGTCCCTGCCAGTTGACATGTGTGTAAAGACATATTCTGTGACATTCAAGTTATTCTCTCACAATAGCCAGAGAGATATGGAATTTGACAATAACATGGTCAGAGAAGGAAAAAGAGAGGTTAGATGGAAAAAATTTAACACAGTAGTGATTACCAGATGTGGGAGAGGGAATGTACCAGTTGTTGAAATCCAGGTTGGGAAGTTTACAGATTGAGCTGGATTAAACGATTTACAGAAAACTTGCTGCAGTGCTATGACTGGTTATTGCAGAGCTGAGACACAGATAGCTGCCGTGGTGGCACGGGACAGTTGAAATCACGACAGGTGAGGAACAGAGAGTTGGGATGGGTGGTTGAGAGCTGATAAATATCAGAGGAAATTGAGGAATCTGGAGAGTCTTCATCAGGCGATGGATGGTGCACCACACATACGTACATACATTAGAAATAGATAGTTGGGGAAAGGCATACACAGCCAGAGGTACTCTAGGGGAATAGTAGGGCTTTATGTGGCCACAAAGAGAGCAACATCACCATGCTGGGATGGGTGTGAGTTCCATGAAAACAAAATGCCATGATGAATGATGATGTCCCTGTGCCTGCCCCACTGTTCTCCTCCACACGCCTCCTCCCCTCCCAGAAAAATTGCATCGGTAAACTAATAGATCCAATGAATATGCAGGTGTTGGTGTAGCACATGCATGATGGTAAAAATGGCCTCTTCCTGCTTTAAAATTTCATGTCCTGTATTCATAAAACTGAACAATAAAAAGAGCAATCAGAGATTACAGACCCTTGCAGGACTTGTTTTGTGTCGTGTTTGTGTAGTTTTGTGTGGTGTTTGTGTGCTGGTGTGCTATGTAATTAATAATAGACATAAATAGAACTGCCACTTTATACCTGCTGGCAGTGATGACCGGGTACCAAGACGTCCTGCTTTCATGCAACCCCGCTTTAATTGGACACCTGACCTTGAATCATGACGTTTTTATTA
>CM068959.1:112047316-112064816 GCA_035128595.1 Eptatretus atami
ATAAAATTCATAGGGCTTCTCCCACTGTGTCTTGTCTCGTAGCACTGATGACAGGAGGGGTATGATGAAGGTTCCCTGCCAAGTGAGAGCCTCAGTAAATTTATTGTTCACTTCTTTTATGCTCCACAAGACACTATGAGGACATTTTTGTTGGCCCAAATATTCCCACCTTCTTGTGGGTCTGCCAAGGAAATAATTGGGCAGGACAGAAAGGTTCCCACGCACCCCGTCTGGGATTTAATGGCACTAGGTTGATTTTTTTTTAAAACTGCCAAGGGTGTCCATGAATAGATATGACATTTTCCCCCCAAAAAAGTGGCTCGAAAGGCCCATTTGCTGGCCATCTTGGATTTTGGCATGACCAACAGCCAATCCAGTCCAGTATTTCAAAAATCATAACTTTTTAACCAGATGTCGTGGAAACATAAATTATACCACTTTTGCACTTAATACTGGAATGTTAAATCGATTAGAAACATTATATTAGCATTTAGAGGCCATTTCCAAAATCAAAATTGAGAAAAACATTGAAGTTTTCACAACATTTTATGATTTTTCAAGTACTGTGTTGAATAACATCACTTGTGTCCACTACCCATGTCAAAATAATGTCAATCTTGCTGATCATGATTACTTATTCGAAAAATTTTGCAAGGACAAGAAAAATGAAGATGAAAATTAATAAATTCTCTGAAATATCAAATTATCAAGTTATTACGAACTATTCGTTTCACTGATATCAACTAGAACTTTCATCATCATCATCATCATCAACATCACTGTCATTTTCACAGTCAAGATAGGTTAACAATTCCTCAAGGTCAATCACTGAATCCTCTTCATCTTCCTCCTCATCCTCTTCTTCATCACCTCTGGACAGAATGTCCACAAGACTGGGAGGCAAGACCGGCCCATCTGACCAGAGAGGCTCGAGATGACCATCATCTCCTTCAACACACCCATGACTGGTGGCTGGTGGAACATCAAAGATTGGGACTTGGGACTGCTTCCTTTTGGCCACACGATAGTTCACTCTTTGAATATGGGGATATAGAGGCTTTTTACATGGTGGGAGGCATGCTAGGTGTACCTTTGACTTGGCGATCAATATCTCATCCTCGACCACCATCTGCTTTAACACCAAAGCCCTGATCTCATCAATATCAGTGACTTGAGCATATCCATTCATCATGCAGGTAAAGGCCTCCAGATCAATCAGTAAGCTTGCCTCTGCATCCCAACTTGATCCCAGTTCTGCAAAGACTTTCTGGAATCTGGAGTTCTTTTCAAGCTTCGTTAGAAGCCCAACTTTACCCTCACCCAATAAAGGCACTGTTGCAGTTTTCTTTTGTGAAGCAATACAGACCCATGTTTCGACCATTTATTCATTTTCATCTTCATTTCCCTTGACCATGCAAATTTTTTTTTTAAATAAGTAATCATTGTAATCAGCAATATTGATAGTATTTTGACATAGATGACGTAAGTGATGTAAGATGATACGGTACTGTACTTAAAAAAATAAAAAATCAGAAAATTTAGTCAAATTTTGAAGGTTTGTCTCAATTTTGATTCGAAATGCTACATTAATGTTTCTAAACGACATACCAGACCAGAATTAACTGGAAAAGTGGTATCATTTAAGTTTATATGACATCTGGTTAAGAAGTCATGATTTTTGAAATATTAGCCGTTGCTCGTGCCAAAATACAAGATGTCCACGGAATGGACCGGTCAAGCCACTTTTTTTTCTTGGGAACATGTCAAATCTGTCAATGGACACCCTTGGTAGTTAAAAAAAAACAACCTAGTGCAATTAAATCTCCGAGGGGGTGCATGGGTGGGAAACTTTCTCTCCTGCTCGACTAAAAGTTTGTGGTCCGAGTACCTACTCTTCGTGAAAGACACCGTGGACTTTATTTTTATCCTCCACTAATCAACTAGCAGACTGGATACTGAGCTAAACATTTTTTTAGGTGAAGAGCACATATTGTGGGGCAATGCTCAAGTTGAGAAATACCAACCAGAGAGGTTATAGTTGGAATCAAACACGCACGCACGCACACGCACGCACGCACGCACACACACACTTCCCTGTCTAAATCTTGCATTCCACAAGGAAACCCGACATTCAAACAGGCGAATGCTTTCCCAGCTCGTTCTCGATTGCAATCTCGAGTGCGTTTTAATGAAGTATCAACACACTCCTGGTCCTCTGTTACCCACATGATTGGGTCTGCAAAAAAAAAAAGAAGTCTCACTGACTCTGGAAAATCCTTTCTATCTCTCTGCTGATGACTCCACTGTCTGCCGTGACAAAATCACAAACTGGTCGAACACTCGGAATACATTTTTTAATCCTGAGAAATGCTACACACTCCCTGTGTCTCTCCAAACAGACCATACCACAAACCCTTCTAATATACTTTCTCCACAACCCTCTTGAAGAGAGAGGTTCAGTCACTCAAACTCTTGGGCCTCACTCTCAGCCATGATCTCATTTGGGCAAGCCACATTTCAAAGTTTGCCTCCAAAGCTAGACGCCGACTGGGCATCCTCCATCACGCAAAGTCCTTCCTTGGCACACCTGAGCTCCTATCCACCTGCAACGCTTTCATCTGCAGCTTGATGGAGAACTGCTCTCCCCTCTGGGATGGCTCCCCTGCCTCACATCTTACTCGGCTTGATGCTGTGGAAAGCAAGGCCTTCAAGATTATTGGAATCTGTTGCGATTAAGCGAGATGGGCCTGTCATGTCACCATCGCCAACAGGTCGGTGGTCTCTCTGTTTTCTTCTGCCTCGTTTCTGGTCTTGCACCCTCTGCCCTCTGTGTGCTTTGTCGCCGCCAGGTATCTGGAGGATGCACACAGTCCACCAGAAACCCCCTCCGAGTGAAACTGCCTAAATCTAGAATAATTTATTCCTCTTTTTCCCCACCTGTGGAACCACCTTCCACACTCTTCAATGGCATTCTTTCTGCCAGGTCTTCAAGACAGCTGTTCACCACCATCTCAAGTCATCCCCCCATCCAAAACCATGATCATTTCTGCACCCGTTATATACCACATCCACCATACGAAAATTTTGCTTATGTAGCCATCTTGTTCACCCCTTGCATTCTCCTCTACTGTTCATCGTTACCTGCATCCCTTGCTTGTCCATCTCAGTCTACTTTCTCCCTTTGCCCTGCTGGTAGCATTTCCCCTTTGTGTTCCATTGGTTCCCTTTGATATGTTGTGTCTTGATCTGTTCTGTGTCCCAGCTCTTCCACGAGCCTGAACCATATAAAAAAGAAAAATAATAATTTTTTAAAAAAAAGATGCTAGGATCACAAAATCAAAAGTGGGGTACAAAGCACCAAGAAGAAGCAACTACTCTAAAAAAAAATTATTTGACTGTCATTAGGGTACATGTGTGGCCCCACCCTTCTCCTACAATTTGTCTCCTTGTCATCTGGTGTGGGAGAGGGGGCCATATTCAGATTTGGCTCATGGACTACAAGAGCCATCTATTTGTTAAAGATGTAAGATAGTGTAATTTGATCCGCATGTGGCGTGCTACATAATCTCCCTTTCCTTTTCTCCAAGTTTTGCCTCTTTCTTTTCTTTCCCCCCTCTCTCTCTCTCTCACATCTACCTTTTCTTCCCTCACGTATCTCCCTCCTTGCTCTTCATCTCTGAAATACCTTTGGCAGGAAGAAACCACGGAAAATGACATCTGTGGATGTCGCATGCGGCAAGTTCATCGGTATGATGTTCCCAAATCGTTGAATTTCGTTGATGACCGCGACAGTGTAGGGCAGAAGATGACGATCGGATAGCGCTGGCTTACGATCTCTGCCCAGGGTATCATCAATCTCTCGTTGCACACGCTCTACATCACCAGGGATGCATCGCATACACAGATATGTCATTTTATTTCCATCAAACTCTCTTATATTGAAGCTTTTGTAAAACAAACAACAGATTTTTTTTTAAATGTAGCTGAGATAATAAAGACTAAAAGAATACTCTCTTCCATAACCTGACTTTACATTTAACCCAGATTATACAAATGAAGACAAGGCAAAGTATCTGAAAGCTTTGATTGCTGATAAAGCTCAAGTACCCAAATCTCCGGGTTCCGTTACAAACTGGTTCTGAATTCAGTGATTTCTGCTCAACTTCCACCTCATCAGTTACTAGCCCTCCTCCTCATAACCCATGCATCTGTCAAGGCAATTTTACTATATTCTCTCCAAATAACTGGTTCCAGGGATGTAAAGTGAATAATACTTTGGTGATCAGATTGAGTAATTCGCAGTGCAATGAGTTTCATGTTTCACTTGAATAACATTTCAAATTGGAAGTGCAAAGTGCCCCTTCAAGTCGTTTGTGATTCCTGCACAAGGCGGAATGCACAGAAACAAATTGCAGGAAACATCCGTTGATGTGAGAGATGCGCTTGATAAAGAGTTTTGAAGGAATGTCAAAAATACAAATTGATCTTTTTTGCAGTTATTTCAGCCATTTATTTAGATTCATCCTTACAGTCTGTTGGGAAACTTGGGCTTTTAAAGCAACAAACTCCTTCCAGTCGGGTCAATCTGGTGCCTTCCTCTTTCGTACCAGGAAATAAAATAACACATATGGTGTTGGTGGTTTTCCTTCTTGAATGCCTGAGCCAATCCCAAATTCCTTGGACAATAGGTAACTGATTGTGCACATCATGCATGTATCAATTTACAATAAGTGACTGATTTTCTCACATCAGACCATGTTCCATTATCAACTAGAACGGCCCACTGGGTGCGGTGCATACCTTCGCCAGGCTGAAGAGTTTATGTTCTGTTTCCCACTGATAGAACAAATCTGCGTCCGGACCAAACCAAAATCGAATCGGCTTGTACTTGTCACCTAACCAACTTATACGCAAAGTTAAAAAAAAAAAATCTGTCTACAACTTTTTGAAATATCATGCTATATATATCATTTTTGCACCATTTCTCGATGGTGAAGAATTACTTTTAAAATTCTCGGATCCGAATCTGAATCTGGATCTTCAACAAAATCTAAAACATTTGTCCTTGTCATACACCCAACCTGTCCCCCAAGTTTCGTCCAAATCCGTCCATAACTTTTTGAGATATCGTACTCCATATCGTTTTTGGTCCTTTCTCTCAATTGTGAAGAACCACTTTGGAAATTGTCGTGTCCAGATCCAGAAGAAGGTTGATCATTTTTCAAATTCCAAAAATAAATAAATAAACGTTTTTTTCTTTTTCTGACTGTCTACCCATGGATAACCTCAGCCATGTTAGGACAATAAAACGATATTTAAGCCCCTTTATCATTATTTATTGTAGTACTTAATAGTGCTGTCAAAGCAGATTATTACTTTCTACAGCTCAACAAAACGTTACTATGTGTGAGATACAATGATGGAAAACACAGTTGAGAAATCTTGCAACATTTTCTGACCTTGCACATCGGTGAATTTCATCATGAGAAACAGTCCCCAGCGCAATGTGGTCGCTGTAGTTTCACTACCGGCTGAGAACAAGTTTGAAATGCACGTATTCAGTTCAAAGTCAGTGAAGGGACTGTCCGGATTTGAGGCTTCCTGCAAAGCAGAAATCAATTTGCTGTGGGATTGAATCTTTCATGGAAATACAGATAAAAAAGACATGATTTTGACTGTATCGCCTTGAGAGGAGGCGAGGAAAAGAAAAGCGAACTGATAACGAAGTTTATGAGCTAGAATGTATCTATCAATGTGAAGACATCAACAGAAGACAGCAGGGGTACGGCTGCATGGCTCTCGGGTTGATCAGAGATCACTGTTGAACTTGGTGGGATTAGCTAACTACAAATGCCCAAACAATCTCCCATAATTCTGCATCCAAGTGTATTCTCCATGTTGCTGGAGTTATGTACCAACAGCCAGTACATCTGTGCAATGATATGCGATGGTGAATCCAACATGGTTCATTCTCTACCGAGATGAACAGACACAGGGAGATTAATTCACTGGTGAGAGACAGAGATATACAAAGAAGTGCAAGTGAGCAAATTGAGAGCTGGGAAAGCCTGTGACTTTATTTTGACATTCCGCAAGTCAAAGCTCATGCAGGAGTGACTCAGTTTTGACCCAGGAAACCCGGTAATCCCAGCGGCTCCGACTCCTCATTCAGCACCTCGAGGGCCCCCAAAAGGATTTCTAAAGTCTCCGCAAGATGACTGCATCATCTGCGAAATCAAGGTCAGAGATCTTGACATTCCCAAATGATGCACCACATCTTGCTCTTCTGATATCCTCCCCAGAATCAGTCCATACAAGTCTGAAAAGTGTGGGGGCCAGTACACACCCCTGACGAACTCCAGCAACAACTGGAAATAAGTAGAGATGGTACCACCACATCTCACAGCACTCTCAGTACCAGAGTAGAGTTCAGACATCAGATCGATCAGTTTTGGTGGCACCCCACGAAGACAAGAATCCTCCAGAGGGCATCCTGATTCACTGAATCAAACGCTTTACAGAGATCAACATATGCTGCAAGGAGCCCCAACCAAAAGCTCTCGTCTGCGTTCGGTGAGGACCCGAAGAGCAAGGATACGGTCAATCGTTGACCTCTTTGGTGTAAAGCCTGACTGCTCTGGACACTGGTACCCAAGCAGATGGTGGGAACCCTATCAAGAATTATCCGAGCAAAGACCTTGCCCGGCACTGAGAGCAGTCACCCCTCGGTAGTTGTTGCAGTCCTGGCGATCACCCTTCCCTTTCCAGAGAGGGACAACAAGCCCCTCTTCCAGTCAGTTGGGATGATGCCTGTGTTGCAGGCAGAGCACAGAACTGCATGCAATGACACGAGTGCAGCGTTTCCACCAGCCTTGAGAAGTTCAGCATGGATGCACAGATCCCGGAGCTTTACCCCATTTCAACCGGTTCACCGCAGCCTGTGTTTCCACAAACGAAGGTGGACCACAATTGATTGGAGGGTCAGCAACAGTGGATTGTACACCCCTGACCTCCACTCGACAGCTGGTGAATCAGCCTGGTACAAGCACTCAAAGTAACCGGCCAGCGGGCTTCACTTCGACTCCTCTGTCAAGAGCCTACCACTCTCTGCTCTAAAGCAGTACCGAGTGATGGCTTGGATGAACGCAATGCACGAATTCCCCTGTAAGCAGGATGAGAATCACCTGACCACATGTGATGCTCTACCCCTTCACAGATTCTCGCACATAGGCCTCCTTGTCCACCCTAGGCACGTACATTTTTATGCCTCAGCTCCCGAAACAGCTCAGCTTGGCCATTCAGCCTGGCCCTGCGACTCTGTTCATGATCCCGTTTCCCTTGAGAGACAAAATTCTTCTTCGTCCTACGGTGAGTTCCAAGACATCCACCGGCAACATCAAGGACGGTGGTCTTGAAGGCACTCCACAACTCTTCAGGATCTCCCAAAGCACCAGACCCCCCAAATCTCCACTCAGCCTGTTCGCAAACTCCTCAGCTACCCTCTCATCCTTGAGCTTGCCAACATCCAGCCTCGGCTGGGATGGTACCATTCTCCTGGATTTAAGGTGCAACTTTAAGTTGCTACAACAGCGGTGGTCAGTATTGAGGAATTGAGCACTCCGGTAGACCCTGCAGTTCTGGATCATCCTCCAGCGACCATCAACGAGCACATGGTCAATCTCCTTTGCCACACCCCAGCGTTGTAATACCAAGTCCAGCGATGAGCTTGTGGGCGCTGAAACCATGAACCAGCCACCTAAGTCCATGACTTTTTCCAAAGTCAAGGAACTTAGTGCTATTCTGGTTCACAGTTCCAGACCCATGGGGACCAACACACATCTCAAACCATCCTATCAGTTCCAGTCGATGCATTGAAATCCTCCAAGCTAGAAGTGGATCTCGTCTGGGCACTGATCAACCACAGACTCGAGCGTGGCATAGAATGGTCCGTCATGATGAGATCACTCGCCTCATTCGGAGCATAAACAGAGATCCAGGGACATGACACCCAAGGAGTGACGAATCCTTAGTCTCATAATACGCTCGTTGACGGTGTTACCTCAATCATCATTGGGGTCAGCTTATTGGACACAGCGACAGCAACTCCTTGAGTATGGTAACCATCAGAGCGACCTGACAATAGTAGGTGTAACCACCCGCCATTATCTCGCCGCAATCCGGTCTCCGAACCTCAGAGAGTGCTGCAATACCGATGTCCAAACGCTTAGCTCAGATGATTACAGAGACAGTGATAGGACATTCCAGGCACCACCCGAAGGGACCGCCTCAGGTTAACCCAAGGAGACCGCCGTCTGGTGGACGACACCTCAGCACCACTCCGACACACTCTCCGCAATCTGACCCAGGAATGTTACCTCGTGGTTTCCCTCCTATCATCAAAAATTGGGGGCGCGAAGGCTTTTCCCCAATCCCGTCATCCGGCGAGCTGCCCTGCGAAGGGAAGCTGCACAGGAGGACTCCCACGGAGTGGGTTTCAGATTTTTTTTTGCTTCCAGAAGGATTTGCGGAATTAAGGGTTCTCCGGTGGCCGGAGTGCAAATCCTGCCACCAACCTCCTTATAAGGAGTAACCCACAGCAGGAGACGTCCCAGACACAGTTGGGCACTAGATATGGATGGTCGTTGGCTCACAAGGAGCTCCTCCGCCCTTTGACAGGTTTTGTTTTGAATCTGCTGGGTGTCCATATCCAAACACCCTCCTCACCAGGAAACCTGGTGAGGGAGACGGTTTCGTCGCCGACAACCCAATCATGGAACAGCTTAGTGCAGGTTTACATGATACCTGCAGCAGGTCACAGATCTGATCTGACCTGACCTGACAATAGATCATTGAAGGTAGAATTAGAAACAAAGCGATAAAAAAAAAATGAGGTTAGCCTTATCCAGAGGTGAAGTAACAACCTCAGGTCCATGAAACAGAGGACGTCTCAAAGATTTATTGCGGTTGAGTACACTGTTGGCAATACGCCAAAAGTCCCTCGAGCCAAGTCGCTGAGTCACAATGGAGTCGTCCGTAGAAACTGCATATTGCTACTTAGCATCCTCAAGAACTCTTTTACAGAGGTTACTTGCTTTGTGGAACAGGCATTTGGACTCCAGAAACCCTGTTACATTTGTGTTCCATCAAGTACATCTGCTTTTCGTGGTAATGATGACTTGCTATGTATTAAATTGACCAACACTATGTAATGACCTGGAAACGTCACATGGGTTCCAGCGGAAACGTAAGTGTATCAATTACTACATGATTAATATAACTTTTTTTATATTGTGATTCAATGTATAACTTAGAAAGTATAAAGTACATGGCTCTGTGTGTGTAAGAGCAGCCTTTGGCACCACTTTGGTACCACTTTGGCACCACTTTGGCACCACTTTGGTACCACTTTGGCACCACTTTGGTACCAGTATTAAAGCAGCCTTTGGCACCAGTGAATGCCACTGGGAATGTGAGTAATGCTCTGTGTATTCTTATCAGAGCTGGGAACATGTAAAGATAATCAGTCACTCCTGTCATGTATGCAGTTGTTTGAACTTTGTACTCTGTTTTATTTTTCTTGGACCTCGAGGAATTGTTTGTGCTTCCTTCTCATTGGCTGTCCTTAGTTTGACTCCTGACTATCTCCCTGCACCACCTGGCACTTTATCATTGCTTAAACTTTGTTGCAGTCCTTTTCCTTCCCCCATTGGAAGAACCCGATGATACCCAGCTTTATCTGACTTGAAGCCTTGAACAAGCTACTTTTTTTTCTCAACAAAGGCTGACCACAGCTATTTCTTATCTCACCCCCTGTTCCCCCACTTGTCCCTGTTTTGGGTACAAAAGAGCTCATGCTCGGGAAATTGGTTAGAGAAGTTCATTGATGGTGTTCTGTGTATTTCTCTCCGTGATCATGCGTTAAAGATTCTCTTTTGTTATGTTAAGTACAGCCTATTTTAAAGAAGGGTGATCGTTCAAACCCTTCTAACTACCGTCCTATTGCTCTGACTTCCCTATTTCCAAAGTCTTTGAATGTCTTCTCAATTCCCATTTCTCAAGCATCTTGAATCTCACAGTCTTCTGTCTGACCACCAATACGGCTTTCGCAAGACAAGATCTACAGGTGATATCATTTCTTACATTACGAATGTCTGGGCCTCTTCTTTGTGAGACTTTGGGGAATCCTTTGTTGTAGACCTTGATATCTCAAAAACCTTTGACGGAGTTTGGCATCGGGGTTTGATATCCAAGCTTCCCTCTTTCGGCTTTCCTCCTTCATCACTCTTCTCTCTCATATCGAGCTTTCTCTCCGACCGCTCTATCTTCTCAAAGTTGATGGTTCAACTTCAACCCCCTTCCCTATAAACAGCGGAGTAGTTCAGGGTTCCGTTTGGTCTCCAACACTCTTCCTTCTTTTTATCAACGACCTTCTTTCTTCCACAAATAACCAAATGCACTCGTACGCTGATGACTCAACATTACATTCCTCCATATCTTTCTCATCTGCCCCGTCTTCCCTCACTCGATCTACATCTCGTTTCATCACAGCCTCCTCTTTAAATTCGGATTTGGACAAGATCTCCCAGTGGGGAAAATGTCAACAAGTTAAATTGAATGTTTCAAAAACTCAATTTCTTCTCATCTCTCTCTCTCTGTCTAAAACTCCTCTCAATTCTCCAATGTCCTTTGAAAGCTCCACAATTACACCACGTGATACAATAAACCTACTAGGTATCACTCTGACATCAAATTTATCCTGGAATCCACACATTACCCAAATAGCTAAGTCTGCCTCGAAGAAATTAGGAGTCCTGTTCAGATGTCGAAGATTCTTCTCCTCTGAACAGTTGCTCCAACGATATAAAGGATTAATCCGTCCTTGTATGGAGGTACTACTCTCACATCTGGGGAGGTTCCAGCTCCACATACTTTCTCGACAGAATTGAATCCAAAGTTATTCGACTTGTCAACTCCACCAATGTGACCTGAAAACTCGACCCGCTCAAAAAATTTCAAACTGCATTGCTTCCTTCGGACACAGGTGCGACCTATTTTTTTTTGGACAGAGGATACAAACTCAGTTTTCATTTATTTGTTCGTATGCAGCCAGTGACTGCTTGGTGGCATCATTTTCTGGGGGCGCAGCTGTGTTGCTGATGTAGTGCCCTCTTATTATCAGTACACTGGTACTCATTTCACCGACCTCAGAAGGATGACAGAGCTGAGTCAACCCACCTGATGTTAATTCAATGTAAAACAGGGTCTCAAACTCAAGACCTAAAGATCTTAATCCAGCCACCTTAACCATTAAGCCAACACTATGCTTATGTTTCATCATAAGTGGGTCTTGTATGGACATGTACAATCACACATTTTGGTTACAGTCAAATTGTGTAAGATTAATCACTTGTGCTTATTTTCTCTTCTTATGCCTGTAAATGTACTCAAACTTTGATCTTCACATTGTGACTGTCTGATGTACAAAAGGTCAAAACGACACCAATAGTTTTAGCTTTTTAAACCAATAGTTTTACCATACATCCTGTTTTATACATTCAACATCAATGGAAAGCAATTCTGCTAGTGACTTTTTTTTTGAGATCAAAGGTCAGGTCTGATATGGGAGCGTGTGCCGGCGCAGCGCGTCGCTGCATCCACTTTCAAGCGGTACTCCAGAGGTCTCCGCCTGGCCTTTCCCACGCAGATGCCTAGCCCATCCCCATCTCCTTGAGATGAGACTAGAGTGACTAGAGTGACCGAAATCAATAGTGACTACAAAATATAATTTGAAATGAATGTGTCGACTTGATATGCTTGTGCCCGTGCCAGATGTCAACCCACTGTTTGATTCGACGAAAGGTTCCCTGAAAATTGTCAGCCAGATGATTTTTTAGAAGGGAACATGACCTTAAGCCTTTGACCTGTTTTCCCCCAAAAATATAATCACTTCATCTTTGTATTATGTTCTATACTTGTGCCAAGTTTGTTTGAAATCTCTACAATGGTTCACAAGTTATCGCATGAACAAAGATTTCCAATTAAAGGTCACATTATCTTAGAGCTTTGACCTTTTGAACCCAAAAATCCAATCACTTCATTATTATAGTACAATCTGTGTTTGTGCAAAGTTTGGTTGAAATACCTTCAGTGGTTCTCAAGTTATCATGGTACTAAAAACACCGATAATGGATGTACGCACTACCGTTGGCTGTGATGGCATAAAAATTCATACTTGCTACTTGCTATGTCACAGCAAAAGCAACCAGGGACCTCTCCACTTACCTTGGTCTGCTGTATGAGGAAAGAGTCAATGTAGTCTTGTGGATCAGTGGTCACGAGTGAAGAATGATGCTCATCAATAACTTTGGAGAAATACTTCCTGAGATTTTTAACGTTGTCACATATTTTCTTGAAAGGTTGACACAGAAAACGGTAAATCGGAAAAGCATTGTAAAGCTGCAGAGAAAAGGCAATAAATCATTACAACCAACTCGGTGACACAAATTATGTCTCATGCTTCACATCATAAATATCACGTTATACAGGTACAAAAAGAAAAAAAAAATACATTTCAACGTTGATCTAAGGGTCATGGAGGGACTTTAGGATAAATAAGTTTAGGATATAGATGATGGGAAACATTATTGCCCTTTTTACATGAATTCAAGGACAGTAAATGGGAATTGAACCTAAGATCCCATCACCATGCCAAATTTATCAAATAAGAAATTAATTCCTTGCACCCTGAGTGAAGTGCTCAGAGGTTCAACACCAGGGATACTTTTTGGTATGTAAATTGTATGAGGACAGTTATGTGATTCATCAACGCGTGCGCAGTCACTCGGATGTTCCGGCCGTTAAACTGGAACTCCCAACTGCTGGCATTAGTTGGTAAACGTTAAACATTCCACGGTGTCCTTCGTGGAGATCAGGCGAAATTCCCAAATTCCAGCCCTGACTTCCTGAGTCAGAGTGGCGACCCGAATAGGATTGCTGCCGAGTAACTGCTTCAGCGGCACAAATGCTATGCATTGGGCATGCTACATGATGATGAAGTTGTATGCGGTGTGAGAGTTACACCTCAGCAGCAGGAGTTCCGTGCTCTCGCACATTGAAGTTCAAACGTTCCAGGAGGTCAAGGAAGACGGCATCATCGTACTCAAATCGCTTGCCGAATATCGTTGCGCAAATGACGTTGGACACAGCAGAACTGAGGACAAATGTGGGTTCAAATGTTGATCCTGCAACAAAAATCACGGAGAAAGAAAAGCAGGAAAAACCTTACTGAACACATCGGCCCAACTGACTTTTTACGAGTGATTGGCAAGAAACTAAATGGATTATGACAATACAATTGCCTTGCTTGAAAATTGTGGGAAACTTCTGCTTTGTTGAGTCTAGAATGCCCAGTTTCCAAAAAAAACAAGATCTTTGCTGTTTTTTGTAAATACAAGGTTGAGGCTCATGGAAGAGTGAGGTAGCACATGGTAAAAAGGCTGACGCAAGGTATGAACCAATAAGAAACTAGAATGGCACTCGGTAGAGCGCATACCTTTGCCAGGCTGAACGGTTTACATGTTGTACCCCACCGATAGGCTTTTATTAATTTTTTTATTTTACAACCTCAGGAAGGTGGTTATTACACAAACAGATGAAAAAAGGAAACAACAGAGTTAAGGTGTGCAGTAAGCATCCTGGATTTTCTGGAGAGGGTCAGAGGGCTCAAGGACCAGAGGGAGTCATAGGAGTGCTGGTTTAATACATAGAGGTCTGCGATGAGAGAGAACAACAGGCCTTTTGATTTGGCCTCATTAGAAGAGCTTGAGATTCCACAGATTCAATGAGGAGACACAGAAGTGATACTGGATCCCCAACCCTTCTCGGAGAACAGTACTCCATTAACCTATGGCTGAAGGCCTTCTGGGCTGTGAGTAGATCCGATTTGTTTTCAAGGAATAACTTGTAACGATGGAGGATACCCATTCTGATACTGGCTTTGGATAGTTATTTCATCCCTTCGAGTACCCAGTGCATACCAGGGCATAATATGGCAACAGAGCGTGATTGGTTGGGTTCATGAGATTTGAAGAGAAACAACGAGTTGAGACATTCTGCCTCATCGGGAAAAGAGACTGTGATGATGCCATTTCAGTTGAAGGAGATCGAGGGGGACCATGCATCAGAGTCAGATTTAACAAGGCGCCATAATGAGATTGAGAAAAGGGCCTGGAAGGACGGTTCAACATCCAAATCAGCAAGTTGATATTTTCGGGCTTGCCTAAGGATGAACACAGTTGTTGTGAGGGTGATGGAGTGATAAATTCACTCTCAATCGGATTTGCCTTCCATGTCGAGTAAGATGAAGGATGCCCAGTGTGCTGCAAAATCCAGAATCACCGCTCACCTCAACCCATTTGTTCCTCCTTTTTTTTTCTGGCCTTCGGTACCAACTTCCACATTCTCTTCAATCTCATTCTTCCCTCCAGTTCTTCAAGGCAGCTGCTCACCACCTTCTCAGATCACCCCCATGATCTTTGTATGCCCATTAACCCTCTTCAAGCCCACCTCTTTCCAAGTTTACAGTGTTTTCTCTCTGAGAGTTTGCGGCTGTATCCATCTTGTCTACCCCCTGTGTCCTCCCCTAGCCCTCATTCTACCCCACATCCCTTGATTGTCCACCTCTACCTCTATTTTGGCCCTCATTCCTGCTGTTGATGTGTTCTCTCCTCTCTTCTTCATTTCCGTTCTTTTTGTTGATGTCCCTGTGCCTGCCCCCACTGTTCTCATCCACACTTCTCCTCCCGTCCCAGAAAAATTGCATCGGTAAACTAATAGATCAAATTGCAGCCAGTGAGTATTTGCTTCCCTTTATTTGTAAAGATAAAGTGGAAGCTGCATGCCGAAACTGTCAGTGCATTACTTGCTATGTGTTACATTAGCAAACTTATTTGTCAGGGGAGATAACCAAATTTTTTGTAACATTCTTTTTCTGAATTGTGCTGATGAGTTATTTCCTTTTTTAATTTATTTTGTTAAGCGGAAGCTGTATGCCGAGAAGCACGTCCATTTGAGGTGTTCGCAGATGCTCCCAATATATGGTGATTATTGTACCCTTTATTACCGATGAGTAAAGGTACCTGGCGTTGCCCAGCAACACCGGTTCCCTCCTCTCACCACTAACACTAAGTACTCCATCAGGCTGCGGACGGAAGCTTTGTATGTGGTTCGGAGCTCCGGTGTGCCAAGGAAGGGATTTGCATGATGGAGGATTCCCAGTCGGCGACTGGCTTTGGAGGCCAGCTTGGAAATATGGCTTTCCCAGGAAAGATCATGGCAGACAGTGAGTCCCGGAATCATTAATGAAAGGACTTCTTCAGAAGGATTGTTGAGAAAGTAGATGGGGAGGGGGTTCCAGATGGTCCTTTCGGAGAGACATAGTGAGAGTGTCAGATTTATCAGGGTTGAAGGACATGTTGCACGTGTTGGAGTGAAGAGGCTGCTGCTTGCTGATCCGAGGGATTTCAGATGGTACGGCAGAGGGTGGAGTCATCAGCAAAGAGATAGAGAGGATTTTCCAGAGAGACAAGAGAGATGATTGATGAAAACCAGAAAAAGAACAGGGCCCAGAACGTTGCCTTGAGAAACTCCAGCCTGGACAGGAAGAGGGGATGGGAAAACTCCATTAAAGGCCACATGTTGACTGTGACAGGAGAGGAGGTCTGTGAGCCATGAGTGGAGATGGCCTTGGATACCAAAGGAAGAGAGTTTGGTGAGCTGGGCAGGGTGCCAGACCGTATCGAAAGCTCACGATATGTCTAGGGAGATGGCTCTGATTTCATGTGTGGCATTGAGGATCTCCATCCATTGTTGGGAGAGCAGAAGTAGCATATCAAGGAGAGAGTGACCTGGTTTGAATCCCAATTGATGATCGGAAATCAAGCCATTGGAGAAAAGAAAGGATTTAATGTCAGAAGCACTGATGGATTCCCTAACCTTGCTGATGACTGGGAGAAGGCTGATTGGTCTGTAGTTGCAGGTCTTTTACATTGAACCACCAGACCTGAAAATAAAGAAAACGTAATGAGTTTCTGTATCATATGAAACAAAGGGTATCGTTGTATCATTTGTGATAATAAATATATTAACAATCAAATTTGTCCAGGTCTTTTAAGAACACCCTGCACAATCTACACTGTATTTATAAAAACAAAAAGCACGGTCCATCTGTGAAGTCGTTCAGGAAGTCATGAAACCATCCTTCAGTCAGGAAGTCCGTGAAGACTATATGTCTATTAATTAATTACTGTTTGAATGTGGGTTGCAGACTGCACGTACAAGTCAATTGATTGGACATGATTTAGAAAGAAACAGACCTTTCTATATATGGTCCTACAGTTGACAGTGCATGTCAGAGCAGAAACTCTATCATGAAGTCCAAGCAACTGTCTGTGGAACTCCAAGATAGAATTGTGAGGAGGCATACATCTGGGGAAGGGTATAAAACAATTTCTGGAGTGTTGAAAGTTCCCAAAACACAGTGAGCTCCATCATTAAAAAATGGAAAGAATATGGAACTACCCAGACTCTTCCTAGAGCTGGCTGCCTGACCAAACTGAGCAACTGGGCAGTAAGGACCTTGGTTAGGGAGGTGAACAAGAATCCAATGACCTCTCTGACAGAACTACAGAGTTCCTTGGCTGAGATGGGAGAACCTGCTGGAAGGACAACAATCTCTGCAGCACTTCACAAATCTAAGCTTGTGGGAGAGTGGCCAGATGGAAGCCACTCCTGAGAAAAAGGCACATGACAACATGCTTGGAGTTTGCAATAAGGCACGTGAAAGACTCTGAGAGCATGAGGCAAAATATTATCTGGTCTGATGAGACGAAAATTGAACTCTTTGGCCTGAATGCAAATTGCTACATCTTGCAGAAACCGAGTACAGCTCACATCCCGACCGTGAAGCATGGTGGTGGCAGCATCATGCTATGGGGATGCTTTTCAGCGGCAGGGACTGGTTGACTAGTAAAGACAGAGGGAACAATGAATGGAGCCAAATACCAGCAAATGTTTGAGGAGAACCTGCTTCAGAGTGCAAAAGACCTCAGACTGTGGCGAAGATTTACGTTCCAACAGGACAATGACCCCCAAGCACACAGCCAAAGCAACACTGGAATGGCTTCAGACAAGAAAGGGAAAGTCCTTGAGTGGCCCAGCCAAAGCTAAGACTTTAATCCCATGGAGAAGCTGTGGAAAGACTTGAAGATTGGTGTTCACTGACACTCCCCATCCAACTTGACGGAGCGTGAGCAAATCTACAATGAAGAATAAGAGGAAATCTACAAATCCAGATATGCAAAGCTGATACTGACATACCCAAGAAGACGCAAAGCTGTAATTGCTGTCAAAAGCACTTCTACAAAGTATTGACTCAGGGGGTTGAATACTTATGGATGGCAAGGCATTTCAGATTTTCATTTTTAATTGATTTGTAAAAATT
>CM068959.1:112065913-112079672 GCA_035128595.1 Eptatretus atami
AAGCTTGCCATTCATTTAATATGTGTACTAGGATGCTGATATTTGGCATGGAGGTTCCTTTGGGGTATCTTATTGAGGTAGTGAAGTTGAAATAAAAAAATAATTTCAAATGTTTTAAATTTTTGACCTGTTTTGAACTTAACTTTTTGGTAGCACATCAACGTTAAAGTTTTTGGTGCAAGTTATTTAGAAGCTTGCCATTTATTTAATACTGTACTAGGATGCTGATATTTGGCATGGAGGTTCCTTTGGGTATACCATTGGTGTAGTGAAGTTGAAATAAAAAATAATTTCAAATGTTTTAAATTTTTGACCTGTTTTGAACTTAACTTTTTTGTAGCACATCAACGTTAAAGTTTTTGGTGCAAGTTATTTAGAAGTTTGCCATTCATTTAATATGTGTACTAGGATGCTGATATTTGGCAGGGAGGTTCCTTTGGGGTATATTATTGATGTAGTGAAGTTGAAATAAAAATAATTTCAATGTTTTAAATTTTTGACCTGTTTTGAACTTACTTTTTTGTAGCACATCAACGTTAAAGTTTTTGGTGCAAGTTATTTATAAGCTTGCCATTCATTTAATATGTGTACTAGGATGCTGATATTTGGCATGGAGGTTCCTTTGGGGTATACCATTGGTGTAGTGAAGTTGAAATAAAAAAATAATTTCAAATGTTTTAAATTTTTGACCTGTTTTGAACTTAACTTTTTTGTAGCACATCAACGTTAAAGTTTTTGTGCAAGTTATTTAGAAGTTTGCCATTCATTTATATGTGTACTAGGATGCTGATATTGGGCAGGGAGGTTCCCTTGGGGTATATTATTGATGTAGTGAAGTTGAAATAAAAAATAATTTCCAATGTTTTAAATTTTTGACCTGTTTTGAACTTAACTTTTTTGTAGCACATCAACATTAAAGTTTTTGGTGCAGTTATTTAGAAGCTTGCCATTCATTTAATACGTGTACTAGGATGCTGATATTTGGCATGGAGGTTCCTTTGGGGTATACTATTGGTGTAGTGAAGTTGAAATTAACAAATGATTTAATTATTTTTTTTTTAATTTCAACCTAAGATGGTGTCAAAGCCACCCAATGCTCGCCTGTTTATACTAGACGCTTGCCATTCATTTAATATGTGCACTAGTTTACTGATTACAATATACAAATACATTTATTGCTTTAAAATATTTGGATCAGACTTCACTGCATTGCTTTATAAAATAATATTAGACTAGTCTTTTAAAAAACGATAAATGTATAAACAGGCGAGCATTGGGTGGCTTTGACACCAACTCTCTGGTTATTTCCGTATTAAACAAGTAAAAAAAGACATAAAATGTCATAGCCTTCATTGTTTTAGTAAATTTGCTGCACGGAGTGAAACGGCTATCCCATATTTATACACAACTAAAATAGCCGCCAGTCTACCAGTCGGCCATCTTTTATCAGATTACCAAATAAAGTGAGGTCCACGTGTATGCCGTCATGTACTGTGCTTGTGCCACGTTTGAACAAGATCGGACCATGCATGTCAGATAAATGGTTGGGGACACTTTTAAGTAACAAATTGCCTGCCAGTCGGCCATCTTGGATCTGATCTCGAAAAGAAACGAGGTGTATATGTAAGCTATCATTCCTTACCCGTGTGTCAAATTTGAACAATATCGGTAAATGCTTGTCTGAAAAATGGTTGAGGAGGTGTTCAACATCAGGTTTTGTTTTTTAACAACTAAAATGGCCGCCATTTGGCCATCTTGGATCGCGAAACAAAATAATGTGCATAAGTACACCACCATGTGTTGTCTTTCTGCCAAGTACAAATAAAACCGGTCCATACATGTCCGAGATCTGGTTGTGGACGCATGCACCTGTGCACGGACACGAAAATCGAGACCAAATCCATAATCCCCTGTTTCGGACTAAGTCCAACGGGGGCTAATATATAAAAAAACATGTTTACTACCTGATCGGTTATGTGTCATTTGATACCCTTTGCCATCGACTTACACAATTAATGTGCAGGTGTTGGTGGAGCACAGACATGATGGGCAAAATGGCCTCCTCTTGCATTCAAGTTTCTTGTATTTACAAAACTAAACTACTGAGCCCTCCCAAACTTTCCATGCACATGACACGACGTCTTACCTTCCATATCAGTAATGTTTTTTATCAAACAGGAAACCTCTTCGGAGATGCGTTCCTCCATGGTGAATTTTCCCATGCCGTAGTCCCTCAGTGTCGCCAGTGAAAAGCGCCGCAGAATCCTCTGATGGTCCCCGGTATTAAAGATAACTCCTGCATGAATGGCACGACATCAATTGTACTGAGAGTTTGCTGAATACTAACACAGAACAATGATTGTATTCCAAAACACACTGATTAACTGAGATGTTCCATGAGGGTGGTTGAGGAGTGACACAGACTTTTTGTTGCATAACTGATGAACAATTGTTTGTTTGTATGCAGCACTAGGCTGCGGGGTAGCATCATTGGCTGAGTTCATGGCCCTGCCGCTGATACGATATCCTCCGCTGGTTAGGACACGAATTTGGAACTTGGCCATGGTGTCGGCGATAGCTCGCTTGCTCTTCACGAAGGACACCATGCGATATTTATCGTCCACCAACAAGTGCTGGCAGATGTGGTGCCCAGTTTAACGTCCATCCGAGGGACGGCACAAACATTGATGAATCACTCTCATGTGAAACACTGGGATTACAGTTTATAGCTGGGTCGGGATTCAAACCCAGGCTAAACAGCTTGGAGGTTAGTGTGACTGATGAACAATGAAAGTGCTTCACTTTGGAGAAAAAAACAAAAGGGGATACTATCGATAAGGTTTGCCAATACCAATAACAATACAGTTTACCAATATTGAATCATTCCACAAAGCCCGCAAGAAGTGTGTGTCTACGCTCAGGAGAGTCAGAAAGCAACATCTGTCCAATCTCAAGAATGAACTTTCAAACTTGTCTCTCCTGCTCTGAAACCTGGTGGCACCTTGTTAAGTCTGTGTCTGGTGTATGCTCCCATTCAATCCCTTCCCTCACTTCAAATGGCACCACAGCGGACTCCGCTTGTGAGAATGCAGAATGCCTCAACTCTGTGTTTCCTTCCAAATCATATGTCCCTAACCCCTCTGTCTGTACCCACCCTTCCCAGTCACACCCAACTGCTCCTGAAATATTTTGTCTTTTGCACCTGAGAAGGTGGAAAAGTTTTTTGGCAAAACTCGACTCTGACTGCAACTGGACTGGACGGCATCAGCTCATGTGCCCTAAAAACCTGCTCTGCTGCTCTTACACTTCCTCGTTCTGCCCTTTTGACCCTTTCATTTACCATAGGTCATCTTCCATCTGAGTTGAAATCAGCCAACATGACAGCATTACATAAAATGTGCAAAAGTGGATCCCCTTAACTACAGACCAATTAGCTTACTTGCAATCATCAGCAAGGTCATGGAATCAATCATCGCAGTTGACATAAATCATTCCTTTTCTCCAACAACCTCATCTCGGATCATCAACTTGGATTCAGACCTAGTCACTCTACCTTGGGCACGCTTCTACTCTCCCAACAATGATGGAGGTCCTCAATATCAGAAATAAGATCAGAGCCGTCTCTCTGGATATATCTCTAGCTTTCGATACAGTCTGGCATCCTGCCTTGCTCTCCAAACTTTCTGCCAATGGAATCAAAGGCCAACTCCACTCGTGGATTCCTGACTTCCTCCACTCTCGTAGCCAACGGAACACTTTCTTCTCCTCTCCCCTTCAAGGCTGGAGTACCCCCAAGGCAATATTCGAGGCCCGATGTTATTCATAATCTGCATCAATGATCTCACTGACTCTCCAGAAAATCCTCTTTATCTCTTTGCTGATGATTCCACTCTCTGCCGTTACATCTCGTATCCTTTTGACAGACAGGCAGCGGCCTCTTCCCTCTCCTTAGACATTTGACAAAATCACAAACTGGTCAAACACTTGGAATATATGTCTTTCAATCCTGAGAAATCCAACACACTCACTCACTCCCTCTCTCTCTCTCTCTCCGAAAGGACTGTGCCACAAATCCTGTCATCTGCCTTCTCAAAAATCCTCTCAAAGAGGTTCAATCACTCAAACTCTTCGGTCTCACTCTCAGCCATGATCTCTCTTGGGCAAGCCACATTTCAAAGTTGGCCTCCAAAGCTAGATGCTGACTAGTTATCATCCTCTGTTGTTCAAAGTCCTTTCTTGGCACACCTGAGCTTCTATCCACCTACAAGGCTTTCATCCATAGCTTGATGGAGTACTGCTCTCCACTCTGGGCTGGCTCCCCCACCTCACATCTTGCTCAGCTTGACACCATGGAAACCAAGGCTTTCAAGATCATTGGAATCTCTCGTGATGAAGGTGAGTCCATGGGTCGATCACCTTGCCACCGCCGACAGGTCGGTGGTCTCTTTGTCTTCTTCCACCTTATTTCTGGACTTGCACCCCCTGCCCTCACCATGTTTTGTCCCCTACAGGAATCTGCAGGATTCACACGGTCCACCAGTAAACTGCCTAAATCTAGAACCACTGCTCTCCTCCACTCATTTATTCCTCTTTTTCCCCCCCCACCTGTGGAACTACCTACCATACTCTATTCAATCTCATTCTTCCCTCCAGGTCTTCAAGACAGCTGTTCACCACCATCACAAGTCATCCCCCATCCTAAACCATGATCTTTTCTACACCCGTTAAATCACTCCCCAACCCTCCCAAAATGTTGCTGATGTATCCATCTTGTCCACCCTCTGCATTCTCTCTTACCCCTCATCGTTACCTGTATTCCTTTTTGTCCTTCTCCGTCAACTTTCTTCCACTGCCCTGCTGTTGGTGTTTCCCCCTTTCTCCTGCTGTTCCCTTTGTTATGTTGTGTCCTGATTTGTTCTGTGTCATTGCTCTTCCACGAGCCTTGACCATGTACAGTAAATAAAATTAAATAAAAATTTTTTAAATGACAAATCAGCTTGCCCTTTCCTTGAAGTTTCAGGTTCAGTTCATTCGAGTGGGTGCTGATGTCGGTCAGAAAATGCAACTCACATCCTCAGCCACACTTCATCCTCAATCACAGAGTAAAAGTTGCCATCTTTCATTTCTTGGCAACAAAGTCTTGGATTGGAGTGAACAAATCAGCAAATCGTTGCAAGACCTTTCCACGACTTAGCCAACGCACATTCACAAAGTAGTTGATTCTCACTCTGCTTCTTTCAACAGCTCCACAAACTGTCGATGGTTCAGAGCACAACCACAAAAAAAAATTTGACGATTTTGACAACCATGTCCATCAAACCTTCCGGCATATCTTTTCCCAGCCATTTGAGATGTCAGCAGTCAGATGCTGTTCCAGCAGACTGACAAATCCAGATTTTCGTCCAATCAACGCAGGTGCACCGTTCCAGGTAACTCAAGCTAACTTCTTCAAATCCAATTCAAACTTTTCTACAACACCTTTGACTGCGTGTAAATAATGACGATGGCGCAAGTGCGGTCTTTATCAGCCAACAAATTGCCAGCATTTCTAAGTGAATCTCTACGTCTTTGGACACAAAAAAAATAAATAAATAAAAATTCCAGAAAAAGAGTTGTGCAGTGTCTTGGATTTCACATGACTCGTACAAAGCCAGCGAAAACGACACACAGGTCCTCAAATGAGCACACAGTTGGGATTCTGGATTCTGCGACAAATCTTGCAACTGTGCAGTGATCGTCTGATGGCTCAGCTGCAAATTTCAAACGTTCTCCATGATTTTCAAGCAAAGTTTCCAGTTGTACCGATGATTTCTTTCACCAATTCTCCATCTGAAAACGCTTTATTTTTTTTTTGTCAAGCCAGAGTCCGCGCTGCTTTATAGCGAGCCAGTCAGCAGCTCAGATGATGAAAGAAACGGTTTCAAATTCTGCTGCTGATGATGCAGCATCGAAGTCTATTATAGATTTGAATATAGAAACTGGGTGATGGTCAGATGGATCACTGATATCCGCAGGTTTCGTGCTGTCAGTACAATGGAAGTCATTTGTTTGTTACCCTGCGCTCGCGAAGCGAAAAGCCGGGTTAAGCAATCGGTCGCGTACGTGTGCTGTACGTATGTGCATACGTGTCTGCATTTAAAAATTTTTTAGCAACTGTTATATAGCCTAATTGACATGAAATTTTCCAAATACATGCGCCTCCCCCGTGGAATTTTTTTTAGTCTTAATTATGACATCATCGGTCATGTGGTGCAGGCACCATCTTGGAAAAAAAAACTGAAAAAAATTGCCCCTCTATATGGGAAAAATGGAAACATGGCTCATTGTCAAGTGCTCCCCATGTGGAATAAGATATTTTTTAATGATGATGTCATTGGTGTCTTCATTATGACATCATAATTCGACAAGTGCAACGCCTGATCCGGTCAGGATGAAAACAAAATTCCCCGCATTTGTTGGTCCAACGGACACGATTTTCACCATTGGAGCACCTCCTCCTGTAGAATTTTTCAATGATAATTATGACATCACATGCTACAGGCGCCATCTTGGAAAACCTGAAAAACTTTGCCCCTCTATGTTTCTGAAACCTGAAACACTCCTCAAACATCGCCAACATGTCGGCGGTAACCTCTTCCTTAACGAAGGAGTGTTGTCAGGTAGGACCGTGTCACTACCGGCAGTCAAGACCTATCCAATGGTGGAATCATGATAGCATGTGCCACAGCACTACTTCCTGAAAGCAATAACATCTCACACCCTACTCTACTGGAAGTGAAGAGTGTCACGATAACCACATGTTCCAATCTCAGGATATGTCTTGTTCGCTGTCTACCGATGTCCACACCTTCCAATGACATTTTTGCCCATCCTGGACAATTACCTTTCTACCATTCCCCATCAAGCAATGCCAACTGTTGGCCTGGGAGACTTCAACGATGATCTATTATCAGCAGCCAGCCCATCCAGACTGCTTGTGTTTGTGTCCTCCAAAGGCTTCTCACAACTTGTGAAAGTGCCCACCACAGACTTGGGTTCTTTACTTCATCACATCTACTATCATAGCACTACAACCGGAACTTTTTTTTTTTTTAGATATAGTAGACATATACGACTCAGATCGTGTTGCATCCTATGTTTTCTGACTTATATAGTCTGTATCACAGTCGAGACAAACTACTGAACGAGAAGTTTCCTATTACAGCCAAAATAAAGTTTGATAAAAAATGACATCATACGTCACTGGTCTGGCAGCCATATTGGAGCGAAGCAAAAATCTTTGAAAATCTCCTTCTCTTAAACCGCTTAACCGATCAATACAAAACTTTAACTAATTCATCAGCTATCCATAGGACATATAGTTTGATAAAAGTGACATCATCAGTCACTAGTCTGGCAAACATATTGGATTAAAAAAAAACAACAACCTTAAAAAACAGAAGAGTTGCACCAAGTCCTTCTATGAATACCGTCTAGTTATCGAATACGAAATCATATTGGGTGCACAGGCAACCTGCTGGTGCCGTCTGATGACTGATGCACCAACGCAACTGTTTACAAAACAAAATAAAAAGAATACAACTTTTGAAGAACATCAATTTGCAACATGTCTGTGGTCGTTTTGCCACAAGTGGCGAGTGATGAGAGTATTGGACAACCCTGGTCTAGACTCTGGAGGTATGGACACGTGACTGTGAGCTGTCTAGCATGGGTTTGAATCGCGGCTTCACTATAAATTGTCACCCTGGTGTTTCGCAGACGACCGAGGAATCAATGTGTGTGCCATCCCTCGAAAAGATGTTAAAGTGGGCATCCTATCTACCAGCATGAGTTGGGTGGATGTTAAAGATCCCCCGGTGTCCTTAGAAAGACGTCGGCTAGCTATTGCTGGCACCCTGAACAAATTACTGTAAACATTCCTGCCCTAACTTACATAGGGCATAGCATGAATGGCACAGTCATGTTCCCAGCGATGATGCAACCAGCAGCTGTAGACTGCATATGAAATAAAATGAACTGGTGTGAGCAATATCTTTTTGAACTCTGTCCAACACCCTCTGCATGCAGTTTTACTGTTATTGTCATCCTGATGGTCACCAAATCACGACAAATCAGTGGGCATGGACTGAAAAAATACGAGAGTGACATTGCGTTTAGCAGGTTATCTGTATTGTACGCATGTGCACATTTGAAGGGCATGGCAAGATAACAGGAGAGGAATGGGATAGGATAGATAACTGAAAAGGGATGGTGGGAGAAAGAATGAAAAATTATGGTATTTTGCAAACATAATAAAAACATATGGTCTTTTAGCGGTGATAGTTTGGTAGAGAGAGTGGAATTCAGCATTTCATTGTTACATTATTACTCTATCACCATGAACACTTGGTTGTAAATGGAAAGGAACAATTGGTAGAGAGCGCATACCTCCCGCCAGGTGAACAGTTTACATTTTGTATCCCGCTGATAGGCAAGATCTGGATCCGGACCTGAACCAAAATCTAATCAGCTTGTTCTTGCCACCTACCCAACTCATCCATCAAATTTTGTCCAGATCCATTGATAACTTTTTGAAATATCGTGCTATGCAGTAAACCCTCAAGGATCATGGCAGTTCGGTTCTTGGAAAGTTCCTCGATAGCTAAAACCGTGATCATGAAAATGAAAGGCCAATGGGAAAAGGGTGGTTCGGTTCCTGGGCTTCGAGGAAATATAGAGGAAGGTTGGTGGCAGCTATAAATAAACACATTACAATTGAAGGAAACATGTAAAAAAACAATATATATATGTATATATTGTTACGGATCTGGAAACCATGTGCATTCAACATATAGGTCCCAAAAGTTAGTTATGCTGTTAAGTACATGTGAGACAGATCCCCTTCCTTTTGTCTAGTGGGAGAATCAAAGACGTGCATTGCAATTTCTTTTAGTTAGGTTATTACATCTAACAAGCCATCCAACAACCATCCCATCTGCATGACCCTTCGGCCCATCACGATCCACCACCAACCACCTGCCTTCTCATACCCTGACGTGCCAAGGCAAGATCTCGCGGTTCCGGTTTCTCGGCTCCCACGAACGTTGTAACTCTTTCACGACGACCTTTGCAACATTGATACTGTTGCTCGTCAAGTATGAACCCGCGTGGAAGAGTGACTGGGGTTTCCCGGCAGGGGCCGAGGCCCCGCCCCGGAAGGGTGGACCGTAGGACCCTGTCCAATCAAAGGCGGACAGTGAGGTGTGTTTCAACAAGGGCCCCTCCCCGTTGAGGGAGGTCGATAAATTCCCGAGCACTCTCTGAGAGCAGAGTTTTGGTGGTTTTGCTGTCACGAAAGGGTTTTTGCTGTTACGAAGGGGTTAGGAGGGCTGTCACGAGGTTTGAGCAGAAGGTCATCGAGGCGGCGAATGGGTCTTGCTGGCCCTCTAAAAGGAAGGAAGAGCGACCCCACCCCCTCCATGGACCCCGCCATTCACCACCCGAGCTCCGCCAGAACCTCGAGTCCCACACGTGCGACTGGGGACCAAACCAGCGACCATTGTCAGGTGCCGCATCACGGAGAACCCCCTTCCTCCGACGGTCAGGTACCCAACCGGACTCTGACCCCCAGCTCGTCTCTCTCCTCGGCTGCGAGGGCCCAATAAAGAACTCTGGGTTTATTTTAATTTGAGTGTGTGTCTGCGTGTGGGCCCGTCTTATAAGTCGAAACTGTTTAAGTGTTTGTTTTTGATCATTGTAAATATTACTTGCATATCTGCGTTAAGTCTTCCCTGTGTCTTTTTATTGTAAATAAACAATTGTAGAAATGTCCCCAGTTCTTTTCCGTCCCTTCTTGCATGGTCCAGCATGGTTTGGATCTGAGTTTAGCTGGGTTTTACACCCGATAATCCCGTTCATTCCAGCCGGCACGGCTTTGGCAGTTTCTGCTCGGCTGCACCCGAACCGGAGTTGGAAGTTGGAACTCTACCGCATCGGTAGAGTCACCCGGTTCGAGCCAGACGTACCGAGGGCGTGGTTTCCCCGGTAGTTGCTTAGTTAATTAGGTAAATTGGTTATCGACAAATAGACCCTACGCTACGCGGTTGAAATATTGGCGACCACGGTCGGTTCAGCGACCCGCCGCGTCACGGAATTATCCGGAGCGACGCCTACAATTCCGGGGAGTCTGGTGGAGACGACGCAGCCCTCCCACACCTAGTGGTCGTTCTCGCCACCGGATCCCCGGCCCACAACAATATATATGTATAGATATAGATTCATTATACTGATATATATACATATATAGTGCGTTAACATTGAAATAAACATGTAAATAAAATAAATACAGTCTGAAATAAACAAAAACACAAGACTTTTTAACTTTTAAATGTATTACAAAACAGCGAGGTGTGCGAGGGAAAACATATTACGTACTGTTCTCACTGTCCTCTACCGAAAATAGAAAACACAAGACTTAGCTCCCGGGATAATGATGCTGTTAGAGGGAGGAGTGCGTTGGTTAGAAAGATGTGGATGTAAAACTTGCGATGGCTGTTCGATCATCAGGAGCACGATGAAGTCGCCTGCTGCATTGTCACATAGAAGAGGGATAAAATGCTCATTAGCCACCTAGTCCCAGAACAGATGTTTCTTGCTTGGAAAAGAAGGTATCAGATGGCATCCTCCTCCACAATAATCCAGTCTCTTCGGCGTCTGCCACGGTTGAACTTGAGCCTTCGTCCCCGGGTGCCTCGTGGAAACGTTGGTAAATCCCCAATGATTTCTCCTGTATCCCCGATCCACTCAAATTGGTAAATCCATAATGGTTTCTCAAGTCTTACTGAATTTGACTCACCTTTACCGCACAGTCACTTCATTGATCCAATAATGGCGGCCCACTGATGCTGCACTTTCATCTGTTGCCAACCTGTCGAACAACTCGATTATTCTGCACAATGTCACAACCTTTCTCTGCCTTTTGGCACAACTAATTTTGTCCATCGTTTTATGTTTGGGCGCCATTATTAACTGTTGTTTGTCTTGTAGATCTCGTATTACAAGATCTCTGTATGTCGTTTCTTGTTCGATGATGATTCATGATTAACAATAGCTTTGTTCCTTATGCCGGTACGATTACTGTAATTAACGGAGCACGACAAACAACAAAAGGCTGATGGGAGGTAATGGGAGGTAATCGTACATGGATGCAAAACAATGACTCATCTTAGCTCAAAAACCACGATTGGCCAAAATGAAACCCCGCAACAACTAAATCGGAACACATTGGTTACCCACGATTGGTCGGAACCCGCAATATTTGAGGATTTACTGCATGTCATTTTGACCCGATCTCTCAATGGTGAATAATCACTTTTAAAAAGTTTCAAAAAATTCTTGTGTCAGGATCCGTATCCAGATCTTCACCGAGATCGAAGCAATTCGTCCTTGCCAGACTCCCAACATGTACACCAAATTTTGTCCGAATCCGTATGTAACTTTTGGAGATATGCTGCTCACAGACGCACAGACAGTGGTGAAAACATAACCTCCAACCACCTTCAGTGACGGAGGAACTAGAATGTCACTCGGGAGAGAGCATACCACCAACAGGCTGAACAATTTGCGATTCATGTTCCACTGATAGGCCGGATCTGGATCTGGATCTTTGCCAAAATCGAATTCGCCCTTTTTACACACCTAACCTGCCCACCGAGTTTCGTCTGAATCTGTCCATAACTGTTTGAGATACCGTGCTCACAGACAGACAGATGTGCAAACCTAACTTCAATCCGGCGGAAGTAACTAGCGTACTTGTGGCAATACATTGAGCATGCTGAGGATGTAATTATAGACAATATGAGGGATTCACAGAAATGTAAGCTACTTCAGTTGGTGATTCACAATGTTTTCCTGAGGTTAGTATTGTTGCGGGCTGGGGGTCGGGTGAGAATACCACTAGGGGGGGAAGCTATCTCGGCTCCCACCAGACTCCCCGGAATTGTAGGCCGTCGCACACGGATAATTCTGTCACGCGGAGGGTCGCTAACCGACCGTGGATGCCAATAACTCAACCGCGTGACCTAGGGTCCTCCCGTATATGGGTTAACCGGGTTACCGAATTAATCACGTGATTTAATTACCGGGGAACACACCCTCGGTACGCCTTGTCTGAACCGGATCACTTTACCATGGATCGGATGCAGCCGAGCGACACTGCCAAGGATGTACCGGCTAAAAGAACGGATCGTTGGGAATAAAGTCCCGGCTAAGCTAGGATTCGGACCATGTTGGATCAATGAAGGAAAAGACAAAAACGAGCAGGGAACTTTCTAATAATAATTTATTAACAATGGGTGAGAAAGGTATGTGGTACAGAGAATAGATTATTGGGGTGTGCAAGCAGAGAGAGGAAGAAAGGTGTGGTGTGACAATAAACATGCAACTTACAAAAAGGGCACAGAGCAGACTTAACGTGAATAATAATAATAATAATAAATCTTCTACACTCTACAGCCTTACTTATCTGACAGGCCCCAGGACACACACACACAACCAAAAAACAACACACACACACACACACACACACACACACACACACACACACACACACACACACAGAAACTCGATGAAGAGGAATTATTGCAGCAAGACAGGAGAGGATTTGAGGCTACGTGTCTCGGTACCTTTGACACTTGCCCAAATGCGCCACCAAACTTTGTGAGAGATGCTCCATGGTGCAGTACCCCCCTGACAGCTGGTGCATCATCTCTTGCTTCGTGGCAACTCGTGCAAAGCGTCATCCAGAGATCAATGCAACCATCGGCGTGAAGGAGGGACGTGGGTGGAGAAGGCGGAGTCGAGAGCACGTGGACGGAGTGGAAGGCGGGACCAGGTGGGTGGGTGGACTCAGCGACGTGTGGGCGGAGAGGAGGAGGCGGAGTCGAGCGATGACGTACGGAGTCGAAGAACAGCTTGAGCGGGAGGCGAGGCAGGGCAGAGAGAGATCGAAGGCTCCGCTCGGACCTTTATAGGCCCCGCGGTGCGGAGCGGAAGCGCTGTGTCGTCACCCGAATCGGGCGCTCTGATTGGCCCCGACCCCCTGTGCAGCCCGGCCGCGATGGCCGGAAACCTCAACATTCCATTTCCGGCAAGACGACCCCGCACCGTGGATCTGTCTCGCTCCGACCCCACAATATGTCATGAATCGCCCACACCGAACTCCGCATCATAAATTGCCTTGCAACCCCCCTCCCCCCGGGCCATGTCCTGATGACCGGCCAAGGGTGGCTTTGGTCCCGCACACCTCTTTGGGCTCCCCGACCAGTGCTGGCCAATGTGCCTGCTACGTGTGCGCCAACGTGGCCCGAGCTGTACAACATGCCTTCGCCCGATCGCAGCTTGGCTGGCCGTAGAGGCGGGAAGGTAAGATGTTATGGCGAACCCATGCACAGACAGTAAGATGTGTCCATTCGTGCCCTGCTCTGTACAATAACAAAGTCGCGAGCGGCGCACGGGTCTGCCTTCGAGCACATTCAGTACAGTGCGCGTGGATCCACCATTACACACGTGGCCAGTGCTCGCATTCACCAGATTCTGCTCACGTGTACGCGGGGCGAAACCCGATCGATATAATTAGTCCAGAAATGGGTTGAAAAGCACGTGCCGCCCATATCATGCACAACGTGGTGTGGTTGTCATTTTACTATTACTCTGACGAATTAAGCTATTTCACCAAGCTACGAGCACGCCTTGCCATATTGGGTAATTTGTCTGTGTTGTG
>CM068959.1:112080080-112094783 GCA_035128595.1 Eptatretus atami
AGTTATGAGTGATCTTCGTCCGTTAGATCTTCTGAAATTTCATATTATTTTGATTTCACATTATTTGGTGAAAAATAAATATTATTTTGAATTGAATTGGTAAAAAAAAAAAAAAAAAAAACTTGAAAGTGAATAAATGCTATTGAAGGAGTTGAAGTACGAACAGTAATAAAGAAGTTCATGAGAGAGAGAACAAGTTGATGTTGAAGCTTTTTTTTTTTTCCACTTAACCAAACTGACTGTAAAGTTAAGTCTGGAGGAACTAGTTTACTTGATTGTGAAACAGTTTATTGAAATCATTGATGTGGTTTTAGGAATGCCAAATGGTCGGTGAAGGCAATGTAAACCACCCAGGATAACCCTTGCCAATAAACTGCTGCGGCGGTTAAAGTGTGGTACCTATCATCTCATCATCATTGTCATCACTTGGCTAATCCTTATGATTGAATCGCAGTGAATGCTTCTGGATGGTCGAGACTACTACATATAATTATTTTGGGATTGTCATTGCAACTATATTGTGATACCAATCCCACGACCCGGTCTCTCTCTTATGGAGAAACGGGTGTCGTGCTGTTCCTCTATGGGATTGCATTTCATACACAGTATGTTGTTTCTCAGTTTGCAGGTAAATATGGCCCTGTGTACAGCATACAAATGGGAGGTACTACTGCAGTGGTCTTTGTCGGATATGATGTGATCCATGAAGCTCTGGTGGTCATGCAGATGAGTTCGCAGCTCGTCCTGTTGTGGCCTTGATACAAGACTCGGATGTGTCTGGTGGTAAGTGGACATTTTTTTACACATTTCAGTAAAAATTGTATCAAGTTCCAATGGCTGAACTGAATATATTTATTTGATAAACTGTAATTGGATATTTGAGTCTCTTCGTCATTGTGTTTTGGATGAGGAGAGTAATGGCTTGGCACGCAACACGAAGGGTGAAGACAACAGTATTGTGATACATTGTTAGTCTCAGAAGAGGTAACGGTGATCTGGGTATAGTTTGACCAGGGTGAAGGAGTGTAACACAATGTAGGATGAAAAGTCTGACAAAGAACTTGTGTCGTGTTGAAAAAACAAAACAGGACGATAGGAGAGAGATGATTACTGATCTAATAATTAACCCTAACAAGAACAAAGGTCATTTAACGAAAAATAAAAAGAATCAGCATGAAGCTTCCAATGCATCACTGTTTATTAACCCCACAATGAAGGATTATACTCTTGCGGTTCTCGGAACCCATGCATCCAACAGATAGTGGTCCCAGACAGTTATTTCCATTAATATACGTGTAGATAGTCCCTTCCCTTTTGTCTAGCGGGACATCAGGGCGTGCGTTGCGAGGATCTCATAGCTAGGTTTGCTTACATCATTTCTTCTTCATTTCATTTCTGACTTCATTCCTCCTCTTCTTTTCTGCTTATTTCTGAGTTAAATCTGAATTTGGGTTCTCGCGGAGGCCAACACGTGCAGCATGGCTGCGAGGAAACCGCGATACCCTCACAATAACGGCACCGCAAGAGCATTAACACTGCAGAGCACCAGTCCTCAAGCGATCCCTCAACCCAACTTGTGCGGCGAGTTATACAATATGCTCGGCAGCTCGACATTATCGACTCGAGCTTCCGATGATCTGGGGGGAGGTTGCTGGTTGCATGAAAAGGGATATGAATGAATATCTCTTAAGAGGCTGTACGGATGGTGTTTTGCACAACACAGAAGCAAATTACCCAATATCGCAAGACGTGGCTACGTAGCTTGGTGCCAATAGCTACATCGTCAGAGGCCGGTAATAGTAAAATGACAACCACACCAGTTGTGATGATATGGGCGGCACGTGCTTTCAACCCATTTCTGGACTAATTATATCGATCGGGTTCGCCCCGCGTACACGTGAGCAGAATCTGGTGAATGGCGAGCACTGGCCACGTGTGTAATGGTGGATCCACCGCGCACTGTACTGAATGTGCTCGAAGCAGACCCGTGCGCCGCTCGCGACTTTGTTATTGTACAGAGCAGGGACGAATGACACATCTTACTGTCTGTGCATGGGTTCGCCATAACATCTTACCTTCCCCCTCTACGGCCAGCCAAGCTGCGATCGGGCGAAGGCATGTTGTACAGCTCGGGCCACGTTGGCGCACACGTAGCAGGCACATTGGCCAGCACTGGTCGGGGAGCCAAGAGGTGTGCGGGACAAAGCCACCCTTGGCCGGTCATCAGGACATGGCCCGGGGGGGGGGGGTTGCAAGCAATTTATGATGCGGAGTTCGGTGTGGCGATTCATGACATATTGTGGGTCGGAGCGAGACAGATCCACGGTGCGGGGTCGTCTTGCCGGAAATGGAATGTTGAGGTTTCCGGCCATCGCGGCCGGGCTGCACAGGGGGTCGGTTGCAGATTAAAACATGCCCAATTTGTTTTTTCTTCTCGTATCCAGCTTGAAATAAAGTATTCAATTCCAAAAATGTCACATCATTGTTTTATTATATTTAGGATAGACCACGGATCCCGAAATATTTTTGATAATGGGCCGGAACCAAAATTCCTTAGCTCGTCGCAGGCCGCACAACCAAAGGCATTTTAAACAATTGCTGAACCACACTTTTTGCTTTGTGTGCGGGGTAACAAATAAAAGCTACATTCTGTGGACTCTACCACGAAAATGATCTCGCATAAAAGTTTATCTAGTTCCTCCCCATCCCCCGCCAACATTCTTATCTTAGGCAATTAGAGTCGTTAGGCATGAGTATAACAGTAAACAACTCAATAAAATTGGTCGACAACAGCACCCTACGGTTGTCATGTCACCTCGCCATCTGGCTTACATGGGGGAGATAAAGATATGTAGAAACAGGTCTATGGTCTATCCTCCTTCATGACGAGACGAGCACCGAGGAACATGATCGTGGGTGATGGAGATTGGGACGAGGTAGGAAATCATTTAATGCCCATAGCAGTTCACCAAGGTCACGGAGAGCTTAGAGGCGTAGAACTGCAACTACTGTCCATCGTGATAAAATGGGTACTGACAAACAAACGAGCGGAGGTGGTTGAGGAAGGAGGTGGTTGGCAGAGTATTTGCATGGCAAAAAATATTTGAAATTTTTGTGCGCAATAATATGGCATCAAATGATGCCTTTAGCAGCTTGCAACGCTGGGCATCATAGGAATAGCTGCGAAAGGGTTTATCAAAAAAAGTTCTAAATTTTGCTACATGTAGCTTGACAGAGCGGCATGTTTATGGGGAACGCGGTCATTGCAAATGGTTGTTTGGCTAAGTATGAGCTGGGTACCTATATCAAGAGTGGCATGTACTTACCAATATAAAGTTGATGAATTAGTAATATTTAATCAACTTGATGATATAAAATAGAAATGAAATTAGTCCAATCCAGAAACTTAAAAAAAACAAAACAAAAGAAGTCTAAAAATCAATAATCAATATCAATGACAATAAAATAAAATTAAATTAATCAATATCAATGACAATAAAATAAAAATCAATCCAGCAAAGCTACGGTTCTCGCAATGAAATGGAAACAAATTATGATTGGAGAAAATATTTTACTCCGTATAGTGGAGATACCACCAAGCCAGCTGCATTAATCCCAGTACGTCAATAACCTGTTTATCATTTATCAAATTCGTCAAACATTTATCAAATATCATTTATCAGTACCTCTTGTAATGTGTTGTAAGGTGCGGACAAGTCGATGTCCAGCAAGCTCCCTACAATGGGCCATCCTCGGGTCCAGGAGGAAAGATGCCATGTTTCGATTTCTTGGTCAATAATCTTAGGAGGACGATCACCAAGATTGGCCCAGCAATGAGCAGCGCAGTTCCCACAGGCACAGAGCCATATCCAGGTAAAATTCAGCCATCACATCAAATCGAATTTTTTAAAACCTGCAAAAAAGAATCATTATACTTTAAAAACATTTTGCTGTCTTTGGTGTCAAGGTTCAACATTCACTAAACACTGGTTGTGCCTGGGTAGTGGGTAGGCAAAGGAGATGGAAGTATTGCTCTCGCGGCATGTCCAACCTTTAATGTCTGCTCTTTTTGTCTTGCCTTGAGGTGTAGTTGTTATTGCTTCAGGGTTAGACAAAGTGCAAACCGAAGAGTAAACCACACTACACTTTCATGCAAAAGGATTTACATGACTTCTTGCCAAGCGTTCAATAAAGGCCCCTTACATCATCACATTTGAATGACAAACTGTAACTGAACACACTTGGAAAACAAAACAGCATTTTACAAACGAGATCAGAGATTTTCATAAACATTCACTTGCCAAACAGTCATTGAACCAATTCACAACCCGCGAGGTTCAACGACTATTAGTTACCGAGGAAATGGGAATTCCATTCACTGCAGGCGGCCTGGAAAATAAATCAAACCAAAAAAGAAAATGGAAAAGAAAATAAAATAAAAGGAAACTTCCTTAAAAATGAATTACTTCTGAAAGCCAATTTATCATAATTTCATGCACTGCCTGTGGCTGCATCATTGCTGGGAGTGTGGCTGCGCAGCTGATGCAGTGCCCTCTGTTTCCAGTAAGCTGGTACTCATTTTGACAACCTCAGAATGATGACAGCTGAGTTTTGGCACAACAGGGGCTCAAACTTAGACACCTTAACCGTTATATCAGCACCAGGATTGAAAGCCAGTAAGTGAATCACGTATGAGACTACAGTCTGTGAAAAAGCAAATGACTGATCACATGGACTTGTAGTTGGGAGACAGCAGGTCCAGGCAATCATCTCAACTACAACTTCCTCCCTCACTTGTTTTTAAAAAAAAAAAAAATCTTTATTGTGGATTGCTGTTTCAATCAATATAGCTCCTTTGCATCTCTCCTGTTGTTTGTAAATTGCAGCTTTTACGACCCTCATGTTGTAATCGTTTTCAAGACATTTTAACGCAATTTTTGTTGGTATAAGCAACCAATTAGGCTTGAGGACATCCCAGAAGTTTGAATGAAACTAAATATGACCAAGAAACTTAAACATGCTTTCAAAAGTGTGAAAGATGCGGCGGACAAAGTTTAAAGAATTGCAACAGAATATTAGATGCAAGTCATTCCAAAGAAATACATTGATCAGGAAAAAAAAAAATTCAAAATCACTGCTGAAATCAATAAATTTACTCAGCTGGTCATACTATACAGTATATAATTTGAGAAGTGTCTGTTTGTTTGTTTGTTTGTTCATGTTTCTTACATTCACCACCGGAGGTGGAAGGACTAGGAGGTTATGTTTTTACTCCTGTCTGTTTGTTTGTTTGTAGGCAAAGGCGTACAAAGCCCGCCCTCAAGCACTTTCAAAATGATGTATTTCCATCCTTGAATGCGTGTTACGCAATCACACATGCACAGAAACCCAAGTAGCAGATGGCAGGACAATCTCCAGCACGTTATGGTCGGGCAAAGAATCTGTGCACGGCCCTGGGACCTCTGAAGTTCTGATCAAAAGGATTCTTAACAACCTGCTGATCGACTGTTCGTGTTACCGGATTATGTTTACGGAAGGTTGCATTCCTCTGCGGAAACCGTCCGCGACTCTGGGACTTCGTGAGCAGGTATGTTCTCATCGGCCTTCGGGGGAAGCAGTCAGTGCGTTGTCTCAGGATTTCCTAGTAGCAGTTTATTGAACGGGTTTCGCCTGTTTGTTTGTTGGCTGTTCTTGTTACCTAAGAGCTATTATTAGTTATTAGTTAACCAGGAAAACCTCAATTTTTAGTTAACCATTTTGAAATTGCCCTTAGTTCGATTCTTTAGTTTGTTCAAAAGTGTTTAAAATGACTTTTATGCCAATTTTTTTTAAAATAAAAAAAAAAGAATGTTCTAATGATAATTATGACATCATAGGTCACGTGGTGTGGCGGCCATATTTTTGTTTTAAAAAAGAACTTTCAAAAATCTCTGAAAAGGTCGAAAAGATTGAGGAGAAACTTTACAGGTGTGACCGACTATCCATGAGGAACAAAAAGTTTCCCACCTATCATGTCATGGGTCACATGGTTTGGCAGCCATATTAGATTTACCCTAAAACCTTTAAAATCTTCCAGAGAACGGCTGGACATATCGAGGTGAAACTTCACATACATGTTCCTCAAGCTTTGGTGATACCAGGGTGTTCATGAATAATTGTCACATGGTTTCTCAGCCATATTGGATTGAAGGAAAATATATATTTTTTAAACCCTCTCTCTTGAACTGCTGCATCAATTGACGTGAAACTTCAAATTTATGATCTCGTAGTGGTGGGGAACATATTGAAGCAGAAACGACTCAACTAATGTTGAGCTCGTCATGTCGGTAGGTTAAAATACAGTGATGTTTCGAACAGCTTAACTCCTGCGGAAATGTTCCGAATTAATGGTGGACAATGTGCACGCGGGTCATGAGGAGAGACATCAGAAACTTGGCTCTTTCATAACCAATTGATTTATTCCCGAACCACAAGCCAATAAAAAGAACTAGGAAATGTTGATCATGAGGAGACGATGGCGGGTTGGGATGGGACAGAAAGAAATGCAATTAATAAATAACTATATACGATGTGAATTAAACCTATGGCGCCACACACACAGATTTAGTCACTGATGGTAAGGGGACAAAACCGAGGGACTCAGCTCTGATGGTAGCGGGGAAGAGCAGGCAATGAGGAGATGATGATGAGCTGGACGATGAGGAGGGATGATGATGTGATGGGCAGGATGACCAACAGGCTATGGGCGATGAACAAGCACAGGGTGGTGAAGGCAGGCAGACAAAATGCGCAGAGACAGGTAGGCAGGAGGAACAGGCACAGGACGAAGACAGGCAGGCAGGACGACCTCCTTCGAGAAAGCTCTCCTCCACACTCTTTTCCTCCCTCGAGTTTTACCACAGCCTCTCTAAACCACTCAGATTTCCACAGGCATCCCCTCTTGAACCCCAACCACCCGAACCGGCTCCTCCCTCCACTCCCAGGGCAATGCTCCGCTCCTGGAAGGCATCTATAGCTCCACCCCCATTCGCTTGCAAAGTCTCCTGGCACCCCCAGTCGAGGTTGACACCGAGGTTATATGCACAATTTCCCTAATCATAATCCCTATTACCACGCACCACCTGCTGTATGGTGCACTTTCAAACAAGACAATTCTTGAGTTGACGTTTCCCTACTTATTACATCAACATGGGCTAACTACTCATACACGGACCATGCTACTCAATACATTCCTATTTTGCTCTATGGGAATATCTAATCCCCCACAAACGTAACAATATGTTTTAAATTTCAACCTGATCGGACGTATCGTCTGGCAGCCAGAATTATTTAATTTTTTGAATCTGTGTTCTTTTTTAAATTTTTTTTTAAATAAGGCTCACTTGGCTGCACCTCGATGGGTTTGAAGGTAGAGGAGTAGCAGCTGAGATCCGAGTCCTCTCCAAGTTCCTCTGATGACTTCATCTTTGCTTTTTGCTTGTTCAGGTTCCTTCTGATGACTCCAATGCAGTACCTGGTTTATTTGGTGTTCCATTTGATTTCAATTTTTGTTTTTCAACTAAAAATTTGCTGCCAGAGGAGTTGGCTCGCACCAAGTCCTTCTCAAGAATGCACAGTGTAAGTCGTCTACGAATACCATCTAGTTGACATATTTGGTCACAGGAACAACAGGTCATCCCCCTTCTTCTGAAGTTTCAATTCCTTTTGATCGTTTTTGTCAATAAAATTTTGTGACTTTAATCATTCATGTGACTCAAGCGAATTCTTTTTTAATTGTTCTATGGCCCGTAGTGGAACGCACGCATGCGCGCGCGCACACACACACACACACACACACACACACACACACACACACACACACACACACACACACACACACACACACACACACACACACCACAGCCACTGAACTTAGGGGAAATGACAACACTTCCAGGAGTAAATGTGCGTGCCAGCGAAGTGTACATTCGGGCAACGTAGCCATCATTCAGGGAAATCTGTGGCCACCCCCCTAAAAAAAAATGGCTCGTACGTCCAAGTGTGCAGGATATCTCAAAAAGTTGTGGATGGATTGAGTTGAGTATGTGACAAGGATGAATTGATTCGATTTTGGTGAAGAACCCATTACAGATCCGGATCTGAGAAGTTTTCAAGTGATTCTTGGAGCTAAAAACAATATCGAGCACAATATCTCAAAAGGTTATGGATGGATACGGACGAAACTTGGTGGGCAGATTGGGTGTGTGACAATGACGAATTGGTTCGATTTTTGTGAATATCCGGATCTGGATACGAGAAGTCACCTGAAGACCCAACAGACCCAGAGGACCCAGAAGACCCAAAACATCCTGAAGATTCTGAGGACCCAAAAGACCCCAAAGACCAAAAGACCCTGAAGACCCAGATGATCCAAAAGACCCAAATGGCGCAAAAGACCCAGATGACACAAAAGACTCCATCTATAAATTCAAGTCAATCGAATGAAAATTGAGGATTTTGGAAAGTTGGCCAATGTTGACCTTCTGGTCTATGTTGACCTCAACATTAATAGGTGGTTGAGGTCAGCGACCTCATATGCAAACGGCCTTCTAATTTCAAGTCAATTGGATCAAAATTGAGGATTTCAGAAAATTTGGACCAATTTGGCCCAAATTGGCCTTTTGGCCTATGTTGATCTCAAAATTGATCGGTGGTTGACTTCAGCGACCTGTTATGCAAATGGTCTTTAAATTTCCAGTCAATCGGATGAAAATTGACAATTTTAGAAACAATTTAAAACTTTGGCCTATTTTGGGTTGACCTTACTATGTTGACCTTCTGACCTAAGATAACCTCAAAAGTAATAGGTGTTTGAATTGACTGACCTGATGTGCAAATCCTGTTCAAATTTCCAGTCAATTGGATGAAATTTGAGGATTTTTGGAAAATTTGGCTCAAATTGGCCAAATTGGCCGATGTAGACCTTTCGGTCTCCCAATTTTTTTTTACGAAACTTCAATGGGTGACCGTCGCAGGGTCGGTGACATTAATCTCTTAAAATTTCAGAGCGATCGGTTGAGCGGTTTGAGCTGGAGGCGAGCGGACAGACAAACAAACAAACACAAACAAACACACAAACAAACACACAAACAAACAGAGGCGAACAACATCCTTGTCAAAATTTTTTATTTTCTTCCAAGTAACAGACGAAGAAAGAAACCCAAATGCAACACCCTCTCCTTCGCCGAGGGTAATAAATAACAAAAACAATGATAACATTGTAACAAAGCACATATTAATTAATACGAATAATATTTACAAGAAAAATAACAATCGTAGTATCTATGGCAATAATAATAATAATGACAACGAACATATAATCCCCACGCTGGCCCCAAGCACATCTGGGATTGGTGAAAGGTCAGCTATTGCTAGTATGCCACAAGCATGCAGAACAGCAGGCTGTATAAGGCTGTATACTATACAGCAGGCTGTATGCTATAAGGCTGTGAATACCAATGAAAAATTGGTCCATCAGACCAACTGGCCAACTGGAAGAATAGAATGTCGTGTCCTGTGGTTCCCAGTCACTTTCTCTTTCATGAATAGTTTGTGTGTGATGCACATGTGTGAGGGTAACAGAGTACAACACCTCTCCTCCAAAACAAGCAGACAAGTTGGCCCAAATGCAATACAGTACCCTCTCCCCTGTGTAAGGAAAGCACTTTCAAAAATTGCACAATACAGTATTGTCTGCTTCAACAATCTTCTGTGGGAGACTCTTCCAATCCTCGACGAGTCTGTTCCGAAAAAACAAAACTTTTTCCTTACATCCAAGCGACTTCTTCCCTGAAACAGTTTAAGTGAGTGTCCTTATTTTACTGTTATGTGTCTTTGGCCGTGGAGTGGATATCTCGTCTACTCGGTAGGAATGTACAAGATCGCAGGAATCCACTATCCGAGGACAGGACTTTCTCACCAACGTCTCAGGCTCCGCTCGTTCAGCGGTTGAGGTTGTAGGAGTGAAGTTTCATCCAGTGGAGTCTTGTGACACAGTCCTCCATTGTCCTGGGTTGTCGCAACCCAGACCCGCAAACTCCGTGCTGTCCATGATGCACACGTGGAGCCGCAGCTCTCAATGCAACAAACTTCAATCAATGGAAGGGGTGGAGTGTTTTCATACACTCCTTGTAGTTTAACTTACATGTGTGTTTGAGGTAAAGCTACATGTGTAAGTGAACAAGGAGCACTCAAAAACGATGGGAAAGCAAATCAATAGTGCTGTCTTACTAGCATGTCTACACACTGTAAACAAGACAAATTTAAAGGATGTGTGTCTTTACCACTTACTTAGATAAAACACCATGTAGTTTGACAAATCACAACTTCCAAGTTTATCCACCACTTGCTACGTGAACTCGAATTTAAACATCTTTGTAAATCTAACTTCTCATAACAGTTGTAACGATGCTCATCTTGTCACACAATCTCACTCGCAGCAACAACAAACACAGCAAGACTTTTTGCAGGAGAACAAAGGATAGAAAAGAAAGTTTGCAAGGAAATGACAACAACAAAAACCGAAGTAAATTATAACAATGGGAGTATCTCATTGAATGACCATAAAGATAGCTCGATGTCGAAACGACTGTTTATACACTCACCGATAGTAATGACCGGAGTTCAAAAACTGGAGGTCCCACAATGAAAGCGCACACCACCGATGGGAATTTTATGCTTTCCAGTTGCAGATGGGTGTGGTGGATGGAATGTGCACGTGACCAGAATTGCATTTGGGTCCTTTTGGCTGTTTTATTGTACTCACAGAATGTTTGACTATTAATTAAATACTATTGAAATTATAATGGCAATGATGATGGTAGATAATGACAATCTATGTGATGCATGAGCGTTGAATGCTTTGGAATTGTTGGTGGGGGACATTGCCTATCCAAAGTATGAAACACAGACATGCCGACGGCACAGACGCAGCAATTGTCGAATTCAAGTTTTTTTCCTCATCGGCGTCTTAAATACCCAGGGACAAAAAGAAGATAATGTCAACATGTCAAAAAATTGTAAGGTGACTGACCTCAAAACTTGCCCAAGATATGTACACGCTTGTTGGTAGATCCACATAAAAAACTGCGATGACTTTTGTGGGTCCATTGCGGCTACCTGCTCTCGGTGCATGTGACAAATCATTGCTGAATTAAAACGTTTCTGAGACATTGTTGCCCGAAGTTGCAGAGTGCTGAATGATCGCTCTGCTTCACAAGAGTGTGCAGGACAAACAAGAAGCGATCTGAAAAGACGTTACATTTGAGGAAACATGCGGCGCACCTCCGCACCATGTTGCCAAACACCTTCTGGTATTCCTCCAAATTTGGTACAGTCAAAGTCAGACTGATTGCGGATGAAACCGAGTTCTCATTCAAGAGAAACCGAGAGTTCAGGATATTTGTTTACTATGTCAGGGTTGAATGAACCGGAGATGAGCATTTCACTCAAGTCGTGCACAGTTAGGTCGGTTGAAGCGAAGCATTCTTTCAAGTTTTCAAATGCACTGTCAATGAATTTGAAGTATTCAACTCTGGACACTTCCTCTGCAGAACTGGCATTGTATTCAGGTGTGCTTTCAATCCCTTCATCCAATCTCCTGGGCAATTTACGTTTGTGGGGAAGGGTCATAATTCTTGATGGGGTTCACACCATCTGCTTGAGCACCAGCGTCCAGAGCAGTCAGGCTTTACACCAAAGAGGTCAACGATTGACCGTACTCTTGCTTTTTGGTCCTCACCGAACGCAGACGAGAGTTTTGGCAGGGGCTGCTTGCAGCCTATGTTGATCTCTGTAAAGCGTTCGATTCAGTGAATCGGGATGTCCTCTGGAGGATGTTGGTCTTCGTGGGTGCACCAAAACCGATCGATCTGATGTCTGAACTCTACTCTGGTACTGAGAGTGCTGTGAGATGTGGTGGTACCCATTTCTGACTTATTTCCAGTTGTTACTGGAGTTCTCAGGGGTGTGTACTGGCCCCCACACTTTTCAGCACTTGTATGGACTGGATTCTAGGGAGGATGTCGGAGAGATCAAGCTGGGTGCATAGTTTGGGAATGTCAAGATCTCTGACCTTGATTTTGCAGATGATGCAGTCATCTTTGCAGAGACTTTAGAAATGCTTTGGGGCCCTCGAGGTGCTGAATGAGGAGTCGGAGCCGCTGGGATACGGGTTTCTGGGTCAAAACTAAGATCCAGGCTTTCAATAACATCTTGGATGCTGCTGTCCTGTCTGTGTCTGTTTGTGGTGAGGATGTTTAGGTCGTGGAGAGATTCACTTACCTCGGCAGTGATATTCATGTCTCTGCTGGCTGTGAGTCAGATGTCAATAGACATCTGGTCGGGCCTGGGGAGTCATGGATTCACTGGATCATGGGGTGTGGCTGCCGGTACCTGTGCGGGAGGACGAAAGTCCGAGTTTTCAGGTCCTTGGTGCTTCCAGTCTTGCTCTATGGATGCGAGACTTGGACTCTGACCAAGGACCTGAGAGAGACTTAATTCCTTTGGTACCAGGTCTCTTCGGGAATCCTTGGCTATCGCTGGTCGGACTTTGTAATCCAAGGAGCGGTTGCTGAGAGAGACTCAAATGAGATTTGTTACCTGCATAGTCCGTGAGCGTCAGCTGCGGCTCTATGGACATGTGGCTCATTTTCCTGACGCTGATCCTGCTCACCAGATTCTCTCAGCGAGGTAGTCTCATGAGTGGAGGAGGCCAATGGGCCGACCACGTGCCTTGTGGTTGCAGCAGGTTGATCAGCATCTCAAGGAGATGTGGATAGGCCAGTCATCTGCCTGGGGGATGGCCAGACGGAGGCCCCTGGAGTACCGGCGGAAAGTGGACGCAGCGACGTGCTGCTCTGGCGCATGCTCCCATACCTGACCTCACCTGTCATAGGATCAAGTTTACACTGATCCAGCTTCTGCTGTGCCTCTTTGAAAATTTCCCTGAACTCCCTGTCGGTACAAAGAGATCGGAGATTCTGCGTCGTAACCCTTGCAGCAACAAGCATACCAGAAACTGTAACACCTGATCCCTGAAGTATCTTATTGAAACATTCAAGGGATTGGAGAAGTGGTAATGATGCAAACAGCCCAAGGACGCACTTTCCTGAAGAAAGACAGCCTAGAATTCCGTGGGCTCGAGATGCCGTCTTCGTACCAAACTCGTCACTTGCTTGCTGAAGTGCATCAAATACTGCATCATAATTATCTAAGACAGACTTCACTGCAGGAGATCACGTGGGCCAACAGGTTGGGCAAATCGGCTTTCGCTGTGTCGGGCAAGGGATATCAGAATCATCAACATGTATGTTTAAGCAAAGATGCTTAAACTTTCCAGACTGGCTATAGATGTATCGAGGGTCCCAAGTTCCTGCACATGATCAAGAGCATTTCTGATGAAGGGAGCCGATTGGACAGCTTTTGATGTTACGAGTTGAGTCGCATGGGCGCCACGATGTACGTAGAGAGCTCGTGGTTGAAGTTTCTTCATCTCTGCCTGGCAAATTTTAAATTTCTCGGACATATTGCTCACCCCATCATAAGTTTGTGCTCTAAGGTTCTCAATAAGCAGCTGACACCTCATTAGGACATCTTGTAACATCCTGGAAAGTGAAACTCCAGTCGTTGATGGTACCTGATAGAGGCCAATAAAGTCTTCTTGAACAGAGAAGGAATCCGTGCCATGGCATATGCAAACTGATCCTTGCACATTGCCTTGAATATCTTGTGTGCCATCAACTACAAGTCCAAATTTGGCAGACTTGTTATTCACCACATTGCAAATGTCTTTTATGATGGTACGACTCATCAATTCCAAAAGCTAAGTTTGAATCTCTCCGCAGGTAAATGTTGTCTTTCGTGAAAGCTATGCCGCAAGGTTTGCATCATCCTCCGCCCACAACTGTAAAAGCAATTTGAAATTCCCACCAGAGGCATCTTTTCCTTGAATTGCAAGACCTTGCTGGGCCAAGGTCTGCAAGGAGGAAATGATCTTTAGCAGTGCTGACCGGGCAGATCTTTGTTCTTCTTGTAGTTTGTTGCTCAGTTTCCCATTGACACCTGGTTGGCTTCTGTGAAATTTAAGATTCTCAGAGGCAAGCCTATGTGCGAATGATTGCTCATGTGCTCTCAACTTTTCTGTAGCTTTCTTCCAGTTACAGAAGCCTGTTGAGACAAAGGTCTCTTCTGAACAGCGGGCTTGTCGATGAAGTTTATGACGAGAAGCGGCAGAACAAGTGTAACAGAAGACACCACCGATGCTCTCATCAAAATGCAGCCAAGGGTAATCTTTAAACCACCGTTGCTGGAACTTCAGCTTTCGGTTTGGCAGTACTTGGACTGGGATGTAAGTAACATGCGGTTGGAAGGGCCGATCTGGAAAGCAAGAGTGAGTATTCGTACATGCAGCAGCTTCTTCTGCTTGGCCTTTCTTCTTCGTTGAAGAAGCCTCCTCGTTCTGGGACTTTTGCTCCAGATCAGTGGACGGGGATGTGTCAGAAGATGCAGCGGTGAAATAGTTTCTGATATCCATTTCGTTCATCGACAGAAATCGAAATTTCAACTAAATGAGCTCTTGTTTATGATCAGAAAAAAAAAATTTTGCGCGTACATATCCTGATGCGGTATCTCGATACGTGTATGGATACGGACGCGTGACATGTT
>CM068959.1:112120627-112143848 GCA_035128595.1 Eptatretus atami
TTTGGGGGATCTATATATTCTCTTATATATCTCTATACTCTCTATATATCTCCAATTTCTCTATATATCTCTCTATATTCTCTCTATATATCCTCGTATATATCTCTCTATTTATATATCTCTATATATTCTCTATATATCTCTCTATATTTCTCTATATATCTCTCTATATATTTCTATATATCTCTCTATATATCTCTCGATTATCTCTCGATATATTCTCTATATATCCTCTCTATATATCTCTTATATATATTATATATCTCTATATATTTCTCTTATATATCTTCTATATCTTCTATATATCTATCTCGATATATCTCTCTATAATTCTCTTATAATCTCTTTATATCTCTCATATACTCTCTCTATCTCTCTCATATATCTCTCTATATATCTCTCTATATATCTCTCTATTAATCTTCTATATATCTCTCGATATATCTCTCTATCTATCTCTCGATATATCTCTCTATCTATCTCTCTATAATCTATCTCTATATATCTTCATATTCTCTCTATATATCTATCTATATATCTTTCTATATATATCTTTCTATATTTCTCTATATATCTCCTATATATCTCTCTATATATTCTCTATATATCTTCTATATATCTCTCTATATATCTCTCTATATATCTCTCTATATATCTCTCTATATATCCTCTATATATCTCTCATATATATCTCTCGATATATTCTCTCATCATATCTCTCGATATATCTCTCTATCTATCTCTCTATATATCTATCACTCTATATATCTCTCTATATATCTTATATATCTTTCTATATATCTTCTATATTCTCTCTATATATTCTATATATCTCTATATATCTCTCTATATATCTCTCTATATATCTCTCTATATATATCTCTCTATATATCTCTCTATATATCTCTCTATTATCTCTCATATATCTCTCTATATATTCTCTATATAATCTCTCTATATATTATATATATATATATTATACTTCTATCATATATCCTATATCTATATATACTCTCTCTCTATATATCTCTCTATATATCTCTCTATATATCTCTCTATATATCTCTCTATATATCTCTCTATATATCTCTCTATATATCTCTCTATATATCTTCTATCTAATCTCTCTATATCTCTCTATCTATCTCCTTTCTATATATCTATTCTCTATATATCTCTCTATTATCTATCTATATATCTATCTCTCTATATATCTCTTCTCTCATATATCTCTCTATATATTCTCTATATATCTCTCTATATATCCTCTATATACTCTCTATATATCTCTCTATATATCTCTCTATAATATCTCTCTATATACTCTCTATATATCTCTCTATATATCTCTCTATTATATTCTTCTATATATTCTCTATATATCTATCTATATATTTCTCTCTATATATCTCTATATATCTCCTATATATATTCTCTATTATTATCTCTCTATATATCTCTCTATATATCTCTCTATATATCTCTCTATAATCTCTCTATATATCTCTCTATATACTCTCTATATATTCTCTATTATCTCTCTCATATATCTCTCTATATATCTCTCTAATATATCTATCTCTTCTATTATCTCTCTATATATCTCTCTATATATCTTCTATATATCTATCTCTCTATATATTCTCTATATATCTCTCTATATATCTCTCTATATATCTCATATATCTCTCTATCTATTCTCTATATATCTCTCTATATATCTCTCTTATATCTATCTCCTATATATCTCTCTATATCTCTCTATAATATCTCTCTATATTATCTATATATCTATCCTTATATATCTCTCTATATATTCTCTATATATCTCTCTATATATCTCTCTATATATCTATTCTATATATCTCTCTATATATTCTCTATATACTATCCTCTCAATATATCTCTCTATCTATCTCTCTATATATCTTCTCTATAATATTCTCTATATATCTATTCTCTATATATCTCTCTATATATCTCTCTATATATTCTCTATATATCTCTCTATATATCTCCTATATATCTCTCATATATCTCTCTATTATCTCTATATATCTCTCTATATATCTCTACTCTCTATATATCTCTCTATATATCTCTCTATATATTCTCTCTATATATCTCTCTCTATATATTCTCTATATATCTCTCATATATCTCTCTATATATCTCTCTATATATCTATATATCTACTCTCTATATATCTTCTCTATATATCTCTCTTAATTTCTATATCTTCCTATATATCTCTATATATTCTCTTATAATCTCTCTATATATCTCTCTATATATCTCTCTATAATCTCTCTATATATCTCTCTATATATCTCTCTATATATCTCTCTATATATCTACTCTATATATCTATTCTCTATATATCTCTCTATATATCTCTCTATATATCTCTCTATATATATCTTCTATATATCTATCTCTCTATATATCTCTCTATATATCTCTCTATATATCTCTCTATATATCTCTCATATATTCTCTATCTATCTTATATATCTCTCTATATATCTCTCTATATATCTATCTCTCTATATATCTCTCTATATATCCTCTAATATATCTTCTATATATCTCTCTATATATCTTCTATATTATCTATTCTCTATATATCTCTCTATATATCTCTCTATATATCTCTCTATATATCTCTCTATATATCTTCTATATATCTCTCTATATATCTATCTCTATATATCTCTCTATTATCTCTCTATATATCTCTCTATATATCTCTCTATATATTATCTCTCTATATATCTCTCTATATATCTCTCTATATATCTCTCTATATACTTCTATATATCTCTTCTATATATCTCTCTATATATCTCTCTATATATCTATCTCTCTATATATCTCTCTATATATCTCTCTATATATCTCTCTATATATCTCTCTATATATCTCTCTATTATTCTCATATATCTCTCTATTATATCTCTCTATATATCTCTCTATATATCTATCTTCTCTATAATATCTCTCTATAATACTCTCTATATATTCTCTATATATCTCTCTATATATCTCTCTATATATCTTCTATATCTTCTTATTTATCTCTCTATATATTCTATATATCTCTCTATATATCTCTCTATATATTCTTACTCTCTATATATCTCTATTATCTCTCTATATATCTCTCTATATATCTCTCATATATCTCTCTATATACCTCTCTATATATCTCTCTATATATCTCTCTATATATCTTCTCTATATATCTCTCTATATATCTATTCTATATATCTATCTCTCTATATATCTCTCTATATATCTCTCTATATAATATATAAATATCTTCTATATATCTATCTATATATTCTTATCTCTCTATATATCTCTCTATATATCTCTCTATATATCTCTCTATATATCTTTCATATATTCTCTATTATATCTCTCTATATACTCTCTATATATCTCTCTATATATCTCCTCTATATATCTATCTATATATCTATCTCTCTATATATCTCTCTATATAATCTCTCATATATTCTCTATATATTTCTATATATCTTCTATATATCTATCTCTCATATATCTCTCTATTATCCTCTATATACTATCTATATATCTCTCTATATAATATCTCTCTATATATCTCTCTATATATCTCTAATATATCTTCTATATATCTATCTATATATCTTTCTCTCTATAATTTCTCTATATATCTCTCTATATATCCTTTCTTAATTATATCTTATCTATATCTCTATCTTCTCTATATATCCTTCTATATATCTCTCTATATATCTCTCTATTATATCTTCTATATATCTCTATATATCTATCTATATATCTATCTCTTATATATCTCTCTATATATTCTCTATTATCTTCTATAATCTCTCATATATCTCTCTATCTATCTCTCTATATATCTCTCTATATATCTTCTCTATATATCTACTCTCTATATATCTCTCTATATATCTCTATATATCTCTTATATATCTATCTATAATCTATCTCTCTATATTCTTCTATATATCTCTCTATATATCTCTCTATATATCTCTCTATATATCTCTATATATCTTCTATATCTCCTATATATCTCTCTATATTCTCTCTATATATCTCTCTATCTATCTCTCTTATATCTCTCTATATATCTCTCTAATATTCTCTCTATATATCTTCTATATATCTCTCTATATTCTCTCTAATATTATCTCTCTATATATCTCTCTATATATCTTTATATCTCTCTATATATCTTCTATATATCTCTCTATAATATCTATTCTATATATCTCTCTATATAATCTCTCTATATATCTCTCTAATATATCTCTCTATATATCTCTCTATATATCGTATCTATATATCTTCTTTCTATATATCTCTCTATATAATCTCTCTATATATATCTATCTCTATATAATCTCTCTATATATCTCTCTATATATCTTCTATATATCTATCTTTATATACTCTTATTATCTTCTTCTACTATATCTCTCTATAATCTCTCATATATTTCTTATCTATCTTCTATAATATCTCTCTATATATCTCTCTATATATCTATCTCTCTATATACTTCTATAATATCTCTATATATCTCTCTATATATCTATCTATATATCTATCTCTCTATATATCTCTCTATATATCTCTCTATATATTCTCTATATATCTCTTATATCTATCTATATATCTCTCTATATATTCTCTATATATCTATCTCATCTCATATTCTCTCTATTATTACTCTCTATATATCTCTCTATATATCTTCTATATATCTATCTCTCTATATATCTTCTATATATATCTCTCTATATTCTCTCTATATATCTCTGATATATCTCTCTATCTATCTCTCTATATATCTCTCTCTATATATCTCTCTATATATCTATACTCTTCTATAATATCTTCTCTATATATCTCTCTATATATCTTCTCTCTATATATCTCTCTATATATCTATTCTCTTATATCTCTAATATCTCTCTATATATCTCTCTATATATCTATCTATATATTATCTCTCTATATATTTCTATATATCTCTCTATATATCTCTCTATATTCTCTCTATTATCTCTCTATATATCTTCTCTCTTATATCTCTCTATATATCTTCTATATATCTCTTATATATCTCTCTATATATCTCTCTATTATATCTCTTCTATATATCTATCTTCTATATATCTCTCTATATATCTCTCTATATATCTCTCTATATATCTCTCTATATATCTTCTTATATTCTTTCTTATATATCTCTCTATATATCTCTCTATTATCTTCTATATTCTCTCTATATATCTCTCTATATATCTCTCTATATATCTATCTATATATCTATTCTCTATATATCTCTCTTATATATCTCTCTATATCTATATCTCTCTATATATCTCTCTATATATCCTCTCTATATATCTATCTCATATATCTATCTCTATATATCTCTCTATATATCTCTCTATATATCTCTCTAATATATCTCTCATATCTCTCTATTATCTCTCTATATATTCTCTATAATATTCTCTATATATATCTCTCTATATATCTCTCTATATATCTCTCTATATATCCTTCTATATATCTTCTATATATCTATCTCTCTATAATCTCTCTTTATATATCTCTCTATATATCTCTCTATATATCTCTTATATTCTATCTATATATCTCTCTATATATTCTCTATATATTATCTCTCATATATCTCTCTATTATCTCTCTATATATCTCTCTATAATATCTATCTATATATTATCTCTCTATATATCTCTCTATATATCTCTCTATATATCTTCTATATATCTATCTCTTATATATCTCTCTATATATCTCTCTATATATCTCTCTATATATCTCTCTATATATCATATCTTCTATATATCTCTTATATATCTATCTCTCTATATATCTCTCTATATATCTCTCTTATATCTCTCTATATATCTCTCTATCTATCTCTCTATATATCTCTCTATATATTTTCTCTATATATCTATTCTCTATATATCTCTCTATATATCTCTCTATATATCTCTCTATTATTTCTATATCTATCTCTCTATATATCTCTCTATATATTCTCTCTATATATCTCTCTCTATATATCTCTCTCATATATTTTCTATTATATATTTTATTATATTCTCTATATATCTCTATATTCTATCTCTATTCTCTATATATCTCTCTATATATTCTCTATTATCTCTCTTATATATCTCTATATCTATCTCTCTATATATCTCTCTATATATCTCTCTATATTCTATCTCTCTATATATCTCTCTATATATCTCTCTATATATCTATCTCTCTATATATCTCTCTATACTATCTATCTCTCTATATATCTCTCTATATATCTCTCTATATATCTATCTCTCTATATATCTCTCTATATATCTATCTCTCTATATATCTCTCTATATATCTCTCTTAATCTCTCTATATACTCTCTATATATCTCTCTATATATCTCTCTATATATCTCTCTATATATCTCTCTATATATCTTCTATATATCTCTCTATATATCTCTCTATATATCTATCTCTTATATATCTCTCTATATATCTCTCTATATATCTCTCTATCTATCTCTCTATATATCTTCGATATATCTCTATATATCTCTCTATATATCTCTCTATCTACTCTCTCTATATATCTCTCTATATATCTATCTCTCTATATATCTCTCTATATATCTCTCTATATATCTCTATATATCTCTCTATATATCTCTCTATAATCTCTCTATTATCTCTCTATATATCTCTCTATATATCTCTCTATATATCTCTCTATATATCTTCTATATATCTCTCTATATCTCTCTATAATCTCTCTATTATCTCTCTATCTATCTCTATATATCTCTCTATATATCTCTCTATATATCTCTCTATATATCTCTCTATATATCTCTCTATATATCTCTCTATATATCTATCTCTCTATATACTCTCTATATTATCTCTCTATATATATCTTCTTATATATCTTTCTCTATATATCTCTCTATATATCTCTCTATATATCTTCTCTATATACTCTCTATATCTCTCTATATATCTATCTCTATATATCTCTCATTCTATATATCTCTCTATATATCTCTCTATATATCTCTCTATATATCTTCTATATATCTACTCTCTATATATCTTCTCTATATACTCTCTATATATCTATCTCTCTATATATCTCTTCTATATATCTCTCTATATATCTCTCTATATATCTATCTCTCTATATATCTCTCTATATATCTCTCTATATATCTCTCTATATATCTCTCATATATCTCTCTATTATCTCTCTATATATCTCTCTCTATATATCTCTCTATATATCTATCTCTCTATATATCTCTCTATATATCTCTCTATATATTCTCTATATATCTATCTATATATCTATCTCTCTATATATCTCTCTATATATCTCTCATATATCTTCTATATATCTCTCTATATATCTCTCTATATATCTCTCTTATATATCTCCTTATATATCTATCTCATCATATATCTCTTATACTATCTCTCTATATATCTCTCTATATATCTTCTATATATCTTTCTATATATCTCTCTATATATCTCTCTATATATCTCTCTATATATCTCTCATATACTCTCTCTCTCTATCTATCTCTCTATATATCTCTCTATATATCTCCTATATATCTATCTCTATATATCTCTCTATATATCTCTCTATATATCTCTCTATATATCTCTCTATATATCTATCTCTCTATATATCTCTCTATATATCTCTCTATATATCTCTCTATATATCTATCTATATATCTATCTCTCTAATATATCTTCTATATATCTCTCTATATATCTCTCTATATATCTCTCTATATATCTCTCTATATATCTATCTCTCTATATATCTCTCTATAATATCTCTCTATATATCTCTCTATATATCTCTCTATATATCTCTCTATATATCTCTCTATATATCTTATCTCTCTATATATCTCTCTATATATCTCTCTATATATCTCTCTATATATCTCTCTATATATCTCTCTATATATCTATCTCTCTATATATCTCTCTATATATCTCTCTATATATCTCTCTATATATCTCTCTATATATCTCTCTATATATCTCTCTATATATTATCTCTATATCTATCTCTATATTCTCTATATATCTCTCTAATATCTATCTCTCTATATCTCTCTATATATCTCTCTATATATCTATCTATATATCTATCTCTCTATATATCTCTCTATATATCTCTCTATATATCTCTTCTATATTCTCTCATATATCTCTCTATCTATCTCTCTATATATCTCTCTATATATCTCCTATATATCTATCTCTCTTATATATCTCTCTATATATCTCTCTATATATCTCTCTATATATCTATCTATATATCTATCTCTCTATATATCTCTCTATATATCTTCTCTATATATCTCTCTATATATCTCTCTATATATCTATCTATATATCTCTCTAATATTTCTCTATTATCTATCTCTATATATCTCTCTATCTATCTCTCTATATCTCTCTATATCTATCTATATATCTACTCTCTTATATCTCTCTATATATCTCTCTATATATTCTATATATTCTCTCTTATATCTCTCTATAATCTTCTCTATATATCTCTCTATATATCTCTCTATATTATATATTCTCTATATATCTATCTATATATCTATCTCTCTATATATCTCTCTATATATCTCTCTATATATCTCTCGATATATCTCTCTATCTATCTCTCTATATATCTCTCTATATATCTCTCTATATATCTAATCTCTCTATATATCTCTCTATATATCTCTCTATATATCTCTCTATATATCTATCTATACTATCTATCTCTCTATATATCTCTTCTATATATCTCTCTATATATCTCTCATATATCTCTCTCTCTATATATATATATATATATATTATATTATAATATATATATAATATTTATATCTCTATATATCTTTCTATATATCTTTCTATATATCTCTCTATATATCTATCTATATATTCTCTATATATCTCTCTATCTTATCTCTCTATATATCTCTCTATATATTTCTCTCTATATATCTCTCTATATATCTCTCTATATATCTATCTCTTATATATCTCTCTATATATCTCTCTATATATCTACTCTCTATATATCTCTCTATATATCTATCTCTCTAATACTATCTCTCTATATATCTCTCTATATATCTATCTCTCTATATATCTCTCTATATATCTATCTCTCTATATTCTCTATATCTCTCTCTTATATCTTCTATATATCTCTCTATATATCTCTCTATATATCTCTCGATATATCTCTCTATCATCTCTCGATATATCTCTCTATATATCTCTCTATATATCTCTCTATATTCTATCTCTCTATATATCTCTCTATATATCTCTCTATATATCTCTCTATCTATCTCTCCTTATATCTCTCGATATATCTCTCTATATATCTCTCTATATATCTCTCTATCTATCTCTCTATATATCTCTCTATATATCTATCTCTCTATATATCTCTCTATATATCTCTCTATATATCTCTCTATATATCTCTCTATATACTCTATATCTCTCTATCTATCTCTCTATATATCTCTCTATATATCTCTCTATATATCTCTCTATATATCTTTCTATATATCTCTCGATATATCTCTCTATATACTCTCTATTATCTCTCTATATATCTCTCTATATATCTCTCATATATCTCTCTATATATCTCTCTTATTCTCTCTAATCTATCTCTTATATATCTCTCTATATATCTATCTCTCTATATATCTCTCTATATATCTCTCTATATATATCTCTCTATATATCTCTCTATATATCTCTCTCTATATCTCTCTATATATCTCTCGATATCTCTTATATATCTCTATCTTTCTATATTCTTTCTATTATATTCTTCTTCATCTTTCGGCTGCTCCCATTAGGGTCGCCACAGCAGATCATCCGTTATGATCCGCTTAATGATTTGGCACAGGTTTTACGCCGGATGCTCTTCCTGACGCAACCCTGGTCGCCTCTTACGACACAGGGATACGGTACACCTATTCTAACCGGGGCATACACCGGGCCCAGTACACTGGTACTCATTTTGCCACCTCGGAAGGATGACAGGTGAGTCAACCTCCTGGTGTGTATTAATTCAAGCAGCAACGGGATTGAACTCAGGACCTTTGGATCCCAAGCCGCTACCCTAACCACTACGCCAACACCAGGCTTTATCTCTCTATATATCTCTCTATATATCTGTCTATATATTTATCTCTCGAAATATCTCTCTATATATTTATTCTCTCTATATATCTATCTATCTCTCTATATATCTCTCTCTATAATATCTCTCTCTCTCTCTCTCTCTCTCTCTCTCTTCTCTCTCTCTCCTCTCTCTCTCTCTCTCTCTCTCTCTCTGTCCCCCCTCATCTACCCTTCCTTCACTCCCTATCTCCCTCCTTGCTCTTAATTTCCTCAAGTTGCTTTTGTCGTACATAATCGGGGTCAATAAATACAAAAGAATGTCAATCAAATGAGAAAACCAACATCACTTTTTACTTCATAGACTTTGTGAAATACCTTTGGCAGGAAGAAACCACGGAAAAGAACATCAGTGGATGTCGCATGCGGCAAGTTCATCGGTACGATGTTCCCAAATCGTTGAATTTCGTTGATGACCGCGACAGTGTAGGGCATAAGATGGCGATCGGATAGCGCTGGCGGACGATCTCTGCCCAGGGTATCATCAATCTCTCGTTGCACACGCTCTAGGTAGTCAGAAATACACAGCTAAGTCATTTTATTTGCATGTGGCTGGCTGTCGTGTGCAGTCTGTGGCTGCTGGTTGCATCATTTTTGGGGGGACGTGGCTGTTCCGCTGATGCGGTGCACTGCACTATTACCAACCAGTACACTGGTAATCATTTGGCCGACCTCGGAAGGATGGCAGGCTGATTGAATCCCACCTGGTGTTAATTCAACGGCAGGGGGCAGGAGCTCAAACTCAAGACCCTCTTAAGGCAGCCAGCTCAACCTTTAAGCTAACACCAGGCTACATTTGCATTTACCTCTCTAATAGTGATGCTTATGCAAAACAACAGATTTTTTTTTAAATGTCACTATGATAATAAAGACTGAAATAATATTTTTACCAGAACCTGACTTTACATTGAACACAGTTTATGCAAATGAAGACAAGGCAAAGTATCTGAAAGTTTTGATTTCTGTTAAAAAGCTCAAGTTCCCAAACTTCTCGGTTTCACTACAACTAAACTGCTCCTGAAACGAGTGATTTCTGGTCCAACTTCCACTGCTCATCAGTAATTCGGCCTTTTCCTCATAACCCCATGCATCTGTCCTGGGAAAGTTGCTGTATTTACTCTTTCGGAAATATTTCTGAGAATGAAAGATCCCAGGTGTTGTGAAGGATGGCGAGAAATTCCCCCCATTTAACAAGCTCAAATGAGCTAAGATCCTCGTCCTCTTAATGATGACGTCATAGAAACGAATATGACGTCATTGTGATGTATCAGGTTTGCGATAAATTTATCTGTGCTAATGCCCTGTTCGATTCCCGCAAACAAAATTCAAAAAGCTTGCCTAGTTTCGGAGATAATTTTTTAGGCGATTTCCATTAGCGGAGATATTTTGACGTCATAACTTTTTTTTCTAGGAGGAATTTTCAAAATCGGAGATGGTTACTGTCTGCGCAGGGTATGTCTACATATATATGCCAAGTTTCAGGAAGTTTCGATGAAAACTGTTGGCTGTGAAACAAAAAAGTCCACAAGAAGAAGACGAAGAACAACAACGTAAGACTTAGAGATCCTCCAGGAGGATCTAAAAACTAAGTCAATCCTCATTTTATGGACAGACTGTGCAGCCTTCTTCTCATCATTAGCTAACCAATGGAGTTGATCATAACCACCAACCTTCAGTTTAAATCTTCTCCAGATGCTTAAGTTCAGACTTTCATTTTAGTTTTAAACCAAGGATGCTCATCTGCACTCAGCAATGGATGACTACCCTGAAACTTAAGCAACAGGTCAGGGCAATCTCACCAGTCCAGGTCTGCTCACAAAACTGTCCACCAATGGCATCCAGGTAAGTGAAAAAGGGTTGTTGAGCAATTGGTTTATGTCCGTTCGTCCGCCTTTCCATCTGATCAGTTGATGATCGAAGAACAACTCATTGAAATCGAATGTTATATTTTGAACATGAGTGGAAACATGAGCAGGAAGACAAGTTTCTCCTTTTATCATACTCTCGCTGTGAATTTGTTCTGATCGTGCATGAACGCAGAGGACTGAGATAATATTGCTGTGATTATGAGGCCCAAATGGATCCTCCTGCGGTTGAAGCATCGTTATATTGTTTAGTTTAACTGTCCAAAGTCTGTGTTTAACTGTCTAAATGGATTTGCGTTGCGATTGTGGAGTTAGAGATGCCAAATATCGATTTTCCTCATTCCACATTCCTTTCTACAAACCCTCTGGAACATATTTTCCTCACCCACAAACACATTATCCTTGCAGCTCCCCCTCTCCCCCCCATCCATCCATCCATCCATCCATCCATCCATTTGGACCATACTCTGTGCAGAGCGTTGGTGCTGCCGGAGCAGTCTCTCTGGCTATTGGGGACAATCCTGGATGGGTCGCCACTCCGACACAGGATACCGGCAAGCTGGCACTCATTTTGCCAACCTCAGAAGGATGACAGGCAGAGTCAACCCCACCTGTTATTAATTCAACAGACAAGGGGGATTTGAACTCAGGACCCTAGGATCCCAAGCCCGCCACCCTAACCATTAAGCCAACACCAGGCATGTGCAGCCCCCCTCCCCCCCCCATAACTATTTTAACCTGCTTCATGAGTGCCTGTAACAAAATATTGCATCAAAACCAGAGGCTCTCGAGCCAATTATTTTCACGAGTACCCCGAGGGCACGTTTTGTGAGCTCCTCCCAAAGAGTATCGCACAACGAACCCGCTCGCTCGAAGGTGGCTCCTCCCAGGAGGAGAGGGGCTGGCCCCCTTTGTCATTATTTATTGTTATTGTACTTAATAGTGCTATCAAAGCAGCTGATTACTTTCTCCAGCTCACCGAAACGTTACTATGTGTAAGGTACAATTATTGAAAACACAGTTGAGGAATCTCGCAGCATTTTCTGACCTTGGACATCGGTGAATTTCATCATGAGAAGCAGCGCCCAGCGCAATGTGGTCGCTGTAGTTTCACTACCGGCTGCGAACATGTTTGAAATGGACTTATTCAGTTGAAGGTCATTGAAGGGACTGTCAGGATTTGAGGCTTCCTGCAAAGCAGAAATGAATTCACCGTGAGGTTGAATTTTCCACGGTAATACAGATATAAAAGACATGTTTGCACCGAGTAGTTCGTCTTGAGAGGTGGCGAGGAAAACAAACGGGAACTGATCACAAAGTTTATGAGCTAGCAGGATCTGGACCTGAAGCAAAATCGAATTGGCTTGTTCTTGTCCATCTAACCAACTCATCCACCTTGCTTCGTCTTAACCCATGCACAACTTTTTGAAATATCATGCCAGATGTCGTTTTTGGCCTCGTCTCTTAATGGTGAAGAATGACTTAAAAAATTGAAAAGTTCTCGCATCCAGATCTTCACAAAAATCGAATAAGTTCTTCCTCGTCACATACCCAACGTGTCAACCAAGATTTCTCCGAAATCCGTCGATAACGGCTTGAGATATCAATGTTATATATATATCGTTTTTTTTTTTAGCCCTATCACTCAATGGTGAAGTCACTTTTAAAAAAGTTCTCGTGTCCAGATCCGGATCCAGATTTTTCCCCAAAATCGAATCAATTCTTCCTTTTCACACGCCCAACCTTGTCCACCAAAATTTGTCCGAATCCGTTCACAGCCTTTTTGAGATATCGTGCTATATATATATACCGTTTTTGGCCCAATTACTCAATGGTGAATAATCACTTAATAGTTTAAAAAAAAAAGTTCTGGTAACCAGATCTGGATTTGGTTCTTCACCAAAATCATATAGATTCGTCCTTGTCACACGCCTAATCTGCCCTCTAGGTTTCATCTGAATCTGTCCATAACTTTTGGAGATGTCATCTATATATTATTAAAACTCTCATCTTGTATGTATGTATGTATGTATGTATGTTCCCGAAATACAGCCAAAATGGTACTTGATAGCACAAAGATTTTAGGGCCACCTTACTCATCATTCTCCCGCGGTGTGCAGTATCAAGTTTCGTTCAAATCGGGCAACGAAAAAAATTATTAAAAAATCAATTCCCAATTCAGTCAATTACTCTTCGGGAGTATTTGATCAATGCAAACAACCTCAGCAGTACAGTTCGCTCGAGCTATGTTTTTCTTTTTTTTCTTGAAATGATTTTTTTCATCAACCGCCGTCACAACGGGTTCACGGGTCGTCTAGTGCTATACAAAGTTTAAGCCCTATCATTCAATGGTGAAGAACCACTTAAAAAAAATTCTCGGATCCAGATCCAGATACCAAATCTTTACAAAAATTGAATCGATTTGTTCTTATCACACAGCCAACGTGTCCCCCAAGTTTCGTCCGAATCTGTTCACAACTTTTTGAGATATTGTGCTATTCATCATTTTGGCCCAATATCTCTGAATGATGAGGAATCAGATTTTTAAAAAAGTCCTAGTATCCGGATCCGGATCCTGACCAAAAATGTGCGTTGCTGTCCTTGGCCAGTCACCTACACACACGCACAAAAAAAATATTCAGAACGATTGCTTGAAAATTGTGGACACAAATCGTGTGACGAACAGGCAAACAGCACTACGGATCAAAATACTTGGCAAAATTATTTTGCCAAGGAACAAACATACAGGTGTGAAAACAACCTCCGCCCACCTTCGGTGGCAGAGGTAATGATGACAGTAGAAAGGCTCAATGTGAAGACATCTACAGAAGAGAGCAGGGGTACGGCTGCAGGGCTCTCGGGTTGATCAGAGATCACTGTTGAACTTGGTGGGATTAGCTAACTACAAATGCCCAAACAATGTCCCATAATTCTGCATCAATGTGTATTCTCCATGTTGCTGGAGTTATGTACCAACAGCCAGTACATCTGTGCAATGATATGCGATGGTGAATCCAACAAACACAGGGGGATTAATTCACTGGTGAGAGACAGAAAAATACAAAGAAGTGCAAGTGAGCAGAGAGCAAAAGTGCAGGGAAAAAGTGTGCAAAAGTGCAAAAGTGCAGGGTGGGTTGAGCAGGGTAGAAACGAGAATATGTATGGGTGTAGGATTTCATTTTTATACATGCTCGAGGCTTGTGGAAGAGCTAGGACACAGTATAACAAAAAAGGAACAGCAAGAGAAAGCGGAAAACACCAACAGCAGGGTGGAGGGAGAAGGCACATGGAGATGGACAAACAAAGGATGCAGGTAACAATGAGAGGTAAGGGAGAACACAAAGGGTGGACAATATAGATACGTAGGGGGTGGGTGGTGGTTTAATGGGTGTAGAAAAGATCATGGTAATGGATGGGGGATGATGAGATTGTGGCGAACAGCCATCTTGAAGACCTGGAGGGAAGATTGAGGTTGAATAGAGTATGGAAGGTAGTTACACAGATTGGGGAAAAAGAGGAATAAGAATAAATGAGTGGAGGTAAGCAGTGGTTCTGGAATAGGCAGTTTCACGAGGAGGGGTTTGCTGGTGTATCGTGTGTGTCCTGTAGATACTGGGCGTGGGAGGGGGGGGGGGGGCACGGAAAGGTCAGAGGGTGCAACTCCAGAAATTATACGGAATAAGACAGAGAGACCATCGACCTGTCGGCAATGGTGAAGTGATAGGTCCATAAACTCAGCTTCATCATGAGAGATTCTAATGATATAGAAGGACTTTGTTTCCATGGCATGAAGCTGAGCAAGATGTGAGGCAGGGGAGCCTGCCCAAAGGGGAGAGCAGTACTCCATCAAGCTGTGGATGAAAGCCTTGTAGGTGGATAGGAGCTCAGGTGTGCCAAGGAAGGGCTTTGCATAACAGAAGGTGATGAGACAGCATCTTGCTTTGGAGGCCGACGTTGAAATGTGGCTTGCCCAAGAGAGATCGTGGCTGAGAGTGAGACCAAAGAGTTTGAGTGGTTGAACCTCTTTGAACGTCAAACTGAGAAAATTGATTCCACAGGCAGGTAAAAAAAAGAGGAATCATTGAGTGGAAGTGAGCAGTGAGCCTGGATTTTGACAGTTTCAACAGAAGGGGGTTACTGGCAGACCATGTGCACCCTGCAGAAAATTGGAGGGGACGGACCATGGAAAGGGCAGAGGGTGCAAGACCAGGAAGGAGGTGGAATAAAACAGAGAGACCAACAACGAGACTGTGATGTGAAAGTGACAGGCCAACAGACTCAGCATCATTGTGGATGACAGCAACAGTTTTAAAGCAAGGGTTTTCTATCCTCGTTAACCCCGCCCAAATCCCTCCTCCTTCCAACTTTCCAGTTTTTTTTCCTCCGTGGAGTTTCCCACTCTATCCATCTTGTCTACCCCATGCATATTTTGTGTCCAACATGTCTACTCCATGCATGCGTGTTTGCGTACTGTTTTTGTCTGTTACATCCTGATCCGTTCAGTGCATGAGCTCTTCCACTAGCCTCAACAATGTACAGAAAAAAAGGAAGAAAAAATAAAAAAAGGCCATCATTTCCACGACATCAAACTCAGCAAGGTGCGAATCAGGGGCACCAGGCCAAAGAAGAGAGCAATAATCCATCAAACTGTTGGTGAAGGCCTTGTAAGTAGATAAACCTCAGATATGCTAAGGAACCACTTCGCACTATATTGGATGCCCAGTTCGCAGCTGATTTGGAGGCCCACTTAGATATAGAGGGTGTTCTAAAAAGACCCGGACAACTTTGGTTGTTTCGATATTTAGAACCACAAATGATACAACAATACTCATTGGTTTATGTGATAGAAAAACTTGTAAAGTTTTGTGCACACCATCATTACACTTCAATGTGAGCTCTGTTTGTCATGCGCAGGACATCAGGGACATGAGTTATTGCCATGTTTGGATCAGCATGTTTGCGTCCACCAGTGCGCACGCAGCAGTGATCCGAGAATGAAGATCCTGCAAGTTTGCCACCTTGGTGTTGTAGACAACATCTTTGACAAAATCCCACAGAAAAAAAAAAAATCAAGGAGGGTTATTTCTGTGATCGTGGGGGCTAGGTGGTTGGTCCATCTCGGTCAATCCAGCGACCTGGAAAATTTTCATTCAGAATGGCTTGAACGACTCAGGCACAATGAGGGGGAGCGCCGTCCTGTTGAAAAAAATGATACTGGGTTGCAGGTATTCAATCTGTGGGAAGGTGAATCCTTCCAACATGTTCATGTAAATTGTTGAGGTCACTGTCTCCTCCGCAAAGAAAAATGGACCCTCCAAGCGGTCATGGAGAAAGACACACTACACATTGACCTTTGGACTGTTGCGTATGTGTCCAATGACCAACATGGGGGTTTTCAGAGCCCCAGATGCTCACATTGTGCCGGTTGACCTTCTCCGATACACGAAAGCAAGCTTCGTCTGTGAACATGACCTTTTACGGGTAATCTTCGTCATCCTCTATGCGACTGAGCATTTCCAAAGCAAACACCCCTTTTGTTTGGGTCCATCATTTGGTTTGAGTAACCTGCAGAATCGACACCTTATAGGCATATAACGCTTCAGTCCTTTCTGCAAAATCCTGCGTACAGTTGGCGATTGGTTGTTCCAGTTCTCTGGATGTGCGACAATTTGATTTTTTTCTGGGAATTTGTTGAAATTATTCACACTCCCGTTCAAAATCTGCTGCACTCGTGCTTGGTTGCCCAGAACCTTTCTGTTTCTGACAACTTCCAGTCTCCTTAAACCTGTTGTACGCCTCTCTGATACCAGTCTGCGATCACAGATTCCTTCCATACCTTGTACGGGAAATTATGCTGAGTTTGCGTGTCGGATCTCATCTCGATGAACCATTCGATGCACTGAGCTTTCTCCTGTGGAGTCGCCATTTTCTTTTCCATTGAACCACCAGACCTGGAAATAAAGAAAACTTTATGATTTTCTTTATCATATAAAACAAAGGGTGTCGTTGTATCATTTATTGTACTAAATATATTTAACAACCAAATTTGTCCGGGTCTTTTTGGAACAGCCTGTATATGGTTTGTTCAATAAAAATCATGCCTGATGGTGAGAGCCAAAAGTTTGAGTGACTGAACTTCTTCAGGAGGATTTTGAAGAAAGTAGATGTGACGGTTTGACAGATGATCTTTTTGGAGAGACAGAGTGATACTGTGAGATCTGTCAGGATTGAAAGTCTTATTTCAAGTGTTTCACCAGTTTGTGGTTCTATCAAGGGCTGCAAAAAAGGGAAGAGGCTGCTGTCTACCTTTCTGAAGGATGAGGGATGCTATGGCAGAAGGTGGAGTCATCAGCAAAAGGATAGAGGATATTCTAGAGAGCAAAAAAGATAATTGATGAAGATTAGGTAAAGGACTGGGCCGAAGACACGCTTTGCGGCACTGCGGTATTTACAGGGAGAGAGAGGATGAGAGGATGAGAGGATCCCATCTAGAGCCACACATTGGCTATGAGTATAAAGGAAGACAGTAAGCCATTAGAGGAGGTGGACTTATATGTTATCGGCAGAGAGTTTTGGAGAGCAAGGCAGGGTGCCAAGCTGGATGAAATGCTTGAGATATATCCAAAGAGACGGCTCTGACTTCATGTCTAAGATTGGGGGGGCCTCCATGCATTGCTAACAGAGCAGAAGCAGCATGTCCACACTTGGTTGACCTGGTCGGAATCCAACCTGATTGTCTGAGACCAGGCCGTTGGAGAAAAGGAAGGATTTGATGTCAACTGTGATTGTGGATTCAATGACATTGCTAATGATTGGAAAGAAGCTAATCAGTCTGTATTTCAGATGGTCTGCTTTTGCACCATGTTTGTGTAACGCAGTGACCTTGGCTGATTTCCAAGCAGATGGAAGTTGAACTAGGGCAAAGGATACGGTGGACAGAGCTGAATGAGGATGTGCAAGGGCAGCAGATCGGGGATTTTGCAGCCATCCGGGCTTGTTGCAGAGTTAGAGTTGAGGCTTGCCAGAAAGTTATACCCCTTCCTAAGTGTGAAAGACGCAGAGTAAAGGAGCAGGTGCCTGCAAACTGGGATGACAGGTACTCACCTCTGAGTTGAGGACATGTGGCGATGGACACACAAGATTTGGAAGCAAACACACAATTGAGCTTGAATAGTGAATAACAAAAATTACTTTCATAATACTTCCAAGAACCGTACTTCTTCTTCTCCACCTCTTCTCTTTATGAGGAGTGAGGTCCGATGGCAACAAGCTCTTCTGCCCTGCCTTGAACACAATACTCCTCCACTTCTCTTTCAATTTCCAAGATATCTTCAATTTTCTCCACTCTCATCTTCAGCCTCTGCTTCCCAAATGCCTCCTTCCACTCCCCCAGTACTTCCTACATCTCACGCCCACCAAAACATTTCAAACCAATGTTCATGCTGAATTCCTCAGACATCCCAAGACCAAGCAAAACTCTTCCCTTCGACCCCTTGTACATCACTTCCACCGACCTAACTTCTACTTCCGGCACTACCATCCATCTCAGCGTCACCACCACCATCTCTCTCGAGACAGTGTCGTAAGCCTTCTCCAGGTCCACAAATCCCAATGCCATCTCACCTTGCACCTCCAACTTCATCTCCACCAGCTGTCTCAGGGTGAACATCCCGTTTGTCGTCCCCCTACCCTTTCTAAAACCCTGCTGCTGTTCTCCGATCTCCATTTATACGCTCTTCCTCATCCTCCTGTCTAGAATCCTCTCCAGCACCTTCATTACATGAGTTAGGAGCAAAATGTCCCTGGACATCGCCCTTCCCCTTCCACGTCGGCACAATGAACCCTGTTCTCTACTACTCCAGAATTGAACCCTCTCTCATACATACATTCAACGGCCTCTTCGTCCAACTAACTCCAACTTCTTCCGCTGCAATTATCACCTCTGTACACACCTCATTAATGCCTGGTGCTCTTCCCTTCTTCATCCTCTTCAATGCCATCTGCACTTCCTCCTCTGTCCTGAATCACCCCCCCCCCCCCCCTGTTCACGTACTTACCATCCTCATCCCTGTCATGAGCCAATTTGCATATCATCTTCCTCCCATCATCCTCTTCCAACTTGTACATCTCCCCTTCTATATCATTCTTTGCCTTATTCACAGCTCTCCTTGCTGCTTTCTTATAATGCTCATACAGGGGCAGCATTCATGCATCCGCTGCTTCCCCCTATCCTTGATTTTCTCTCTCCTCTTCCAAAACTCCTTCTTTTCACCTCCTGCCTTTGCTACCTACTCCGTCCACCATACCTGGTTTTTATCTCTAGACGATGCACCCTTTCCTGATGTCCTTCCACACAAAACATGTGCAATTTCCCTAAACGCCTTTCTGTACTTCTTCCACTCCTCCTCCACACCTTTCACTTCTTCACACACCTGCTCATACGTAGCCCTCAACCTCTCTTTGTCCTCAATGACAAATTTCTCCTCCACTTCGCCCACCTAATAATTTTCTAATAATCTTCTGACCCCTGCTCTTAACCTCACTCCTTTTCTTTGTCAGAAACACAAACACCACAGGCTTGTGAAGGGTGATAACACGCTATCCCGTCACTGCTTTACAATCCTTAACCCTCCATAACTGTCGCTTCCTTACCAGCGACAAATTTAGGTATGTTCTCTCATGGCCATTCCTATAGGTAATCTTGTGGCTTTCCTGCTTTTGATTGAATTAACCAGGTATGGCCATTTCATTCCTCGCCACCAGCTCCACCAGCTCTTAACCCTCTCTATTCCTCGTTCCCCAACCAAATTTACCAAAACATTCCTCTTCCCCAACCAGCTCCGCTACTCCCACACACAGGTTAAAGTCCCCTGCAATGCACAACATCACCTCCAGCTCAACCATTCCCATCATCCTCTCCGGTGCATCCCTGACTTCCTGCTTCTCTGCCCCAGTCCTTCCGGTTTGTGGCCCATATGCCAAAAGAACACACACCATTTGCCTCTGTACCACCAACCATGCCATAACTATCCGTCCCTCCCATCTTTCCACACTGACCACGTGCTTGCTGATCTCTTATGATACTGTTATTCCGATGCCATGACTGCTTCCATCCCCACCCGTGTGCAACAGCTTGCATCCTCCTACCAACCCCATCACCCAGTCTCCTTTGCATGTGGTCTGCTGCACACACAACACTTCCAAACTACTTCTCTGCATAATCTCCACCACCTCGACTCCTCTCCTCCCGCATTGATCTCACATTTAAGCTACCTTGCTTGACCTCACTTCTGAACCACTGCTCATCTGGCAGAGAAGTAGTTTGGACTCACCATCTTGATCAGTTTGGGATGCTCTGGTCATCAATTGGCAGTGCTGCCCAGGCTGACCTGCTGAACCCACTACCCTAGCCTGTTATTATAATCTTGTGTGTGCGCAAGCACTCCCTACCTCCGCTCCCTACCTCCGATTGATGCTGTGTTCTATGGTGATCAATGAAGCTTTCGTCTGCTAAACTGTGACACAATGTCATATTATTACAGTGTATAGGTTATTACAGTGTATGAGGCCATAAGGGTGATGTATAGGACTGCTTCAGTAGCACGAAAATTCCGTATTTTTTGTAAACGATCTTGAATGTCATAATTTCATTAAAATTTAAGTACATACCTGAACACTCAGTGAGGTCCCATCTAGAATATTGTGTGCAGTTTTGGTCACCACAACTCAGGTAGGACATATCTGCTATAGAGAGGGATAAGCAAGCGCAGGGCTGGCTATTCGATTGATTAGGGGCCAACCGACACTCAGCTATGAGGAGTGGCTGAAGGAGACAGAACTTTATACACTCGAAAGGAGGCAGTTACGAGGGCATATGATAGAGATGTTTAAGATAATAATGAAGGGTGTGGACAAAATAAGTGCAGAAGAATTATTCAGCACAACAGACAGCGATAGGACCAGTGGCCAGAGCCTGACAGTAAAGAAGAGGAGAGTTAAGATGGTAAGGCAGGGGACGTTCACTCAAAGAATAGTGAATGCATGGAACGGTCTGTCTGGAAGGGTAGTAGCAGCAGAAACAGAAGAAAAGTTGAAATTGGAATTAGATATGTACCTATAAGAAGCATTGGAAATAGAGGGGTAAAGGGATATTGGCAGGACTTCGAGGTAGCTCAAGTATGGATAGGTGATTGTGTGCATCTGTGCAAATTGTCATGTCTGTGAGGGTCTTGTCAAGGGTTGGTTTGGTTGATGTTGTGTGTTTCTTACCAAAGAACCACCGTCGCGCACCCCTCTACCCCCTGAAAAAAGGAAGAAAAATCATACCCAAAAAAATGCTGTTTTCTTTTTTTAATTTCAGTAATTTTAAGAAATATATTTCCCCAATTGTATTTTGACTCGCTTTGGATATCCCTGGGCATGCCAAATTGTCTCATCCACATTCCTTCCCTCATTCCCACAATGAAATTGGATTGTTTTTCTGGTGTTGCTGTGGTGCAGGCATGTTGGGCCAAATGGCCACCTCCTGCATCTAGTTTCCTTGTGTATCCTTGTATAACACCGCATGTTCTAAGAATGTGTTCTTGTGAATCGTGTTCCATGAACTCTCAAGTTGTTGTTGCTGTTGTTGTTACCCCAAGCACGCAAAGCAAAAAGCAGGGTTAAGCAAATTGGTTCATGTCCGTCTGTCTGTCTGTCTTATCAGTTTATGATGGAGGAACAACTTATTTAAATTGAATGTTATATTTTGAGCATGAATCGGAACATGAATAGGAAGTCAAGTCTGCCGTATGACCAAACTTTCTCTTTGAATTTGTCTCAGTCGCACATGCGCAGAGAGGATTGAGACAAAATCAAACAAAGTTGAAAATCATTCCAAACAGGAAACTTAGTGTGTTTAAGAATGTTATAAAGGACACAAACAACAGGCATGAAAACTAATGTCACATGTTAGTGAGGACGGTGTAATAGACTGAGTAAAACAGTGGTAAAACCTGGAATTAATATATTTATACACCTGTAAACCTC
>CM068959.1:112162986-112174432 GCA_035128595.1 Eptatretus atami
ATCGTGTCTTTCAGTGGTCTGATGAACCTCGACCAGGGGTCGGCAACCCAAACAACAAGAGGAGCAATTGTTTCAAACTTAGACAAAACGCAATATTTTAAGAGCTGCATTGCATGTAATCCCAATTTCAAAATCCAGTTTCACTGCTCACCTCCACTCATTTGTTCCTCTTTTCTCTCACCCGTGGAACCAACTTCCACAGTCTGTTCTGTCCCATTCTTCCCTTCAAGTCTTCAAGGAAGCTGTTCACTACCATCTTAGATCATCCCCAATTCAAAAATTAGTAGTCCGGGCCGCGGGAGGAGCGGCCCAGTAGGTGCGTGCCCGTAGGTGCGTAAATGACGACTGGATTGAGGCTTTTTTACCCCCCCTCTCTCCCCTCCCCCCCTCTCTCTCCCTCTCTCTCGTTCAGTACCCTCTCTCGTGGTAGGGTGCCAGTATGGTGCAGGCTTCGTTCCTTCGCTCTCGTAAACGACGACTGGGATTGGGGCATTTTTTCAATTAGATCGGACCAACCGTATCATAAATGGCCATAACTTGGGAAACACGAATACTCAGGTCCCAGCGTCAATTGTGACGTCAATATCAACGAAGAAGAATTGTGACGCCCCTCCTCTCTCGCCCTCCTCGCTCCACCCCCCTCTCTCGCATCTCTCTCTCGTCCCCACTCTCACGCCCCTCTCTCGCCCCATCCTCATCTTCCCCTCTCTTGAATGTGACGCCCCCCTCCACCCACTCTCCGCCACCCTCTCTCCCCCCCTCTTCGCCCTCTCTCTCATGCCTCTACCTGTAATGTAATTCTACAAAAAAAAATAATTAATTAAAAACTTAATTGTGACGTCTATTCGTGACGTCATAGCACCGTTGTCCTGTCATTGGTCGACAGATAAATGGCCGTAACTTGGGAACCGCTCGTCGATTAATATCAAACCTTTGAAAAGGCACATCCGCGGGGCCCCTGGAAATATCCTGGCAAGTTTCAATCCAGATCGACCGTCAATCGTGCAAAATAAATAAATACAATAAACAAACCAATACATTAATTGTGACGTCATTCAGTGACGTCCATAGCACCGTGTCTTGTCATGTTCGACAGATAAATGGCCGTAACTTGGAACGCTCGTCCGATTGATATCAAAACCTCGAAAAGGCACATCCGCGGGTCCCTGGCAATATCTGACAAGTTTCAATCGATCGGACCGGCGGTCGTCGAGAAAAACTGCGGCTCGCAAACAGACAGACACCACACACCAGGACAACACACACATCAACACACACACACACACACACACAGCGTACACACACACACACACCACAAGTATGCTACCACACACACACTACCCACACACACCAAGAGATTGCTGGAATTTATAGATAGACTGTACGGGCCCGTAGGAGCGGGCCGTAGGTGCGTAAACGACCGACTGGGATTGGGCATTTTTCAATTAGATTGGACCCAAACCGGTATCAAATAAATGGCCAATAACTTGGAAAAATACTCGGTCCCCCAGCGTCAATTGTGACGTTCAATATCAAACGAAGAAGAATTTGTTGTCCATGTCATTGGTCGACAGATAAATGGCCGTACTTGGGACCGCTCGTCCGATTGATATCAAACCTCGAAAAGCACATCCGCGGGTCCCCCAATATTCCTGGCAAGTTTCAATCCGATCGACCGGCGGTCGTCGAGAAACTGCGTTCGCATACAGACAGACACACAGACAGACAGACACACACCACACACACAGATTGCTGGATTATAGATAGATGATCTTTTCTACACTTGTAACCCACCAAATACCCCCTCCTTTCAAATTTCCAGTTTTCCGCCTTGGCGTTTCTTCTGCATCCATCTGGCCACCCCATGCATCCTCTCCTGCATGTTGTGACCATTGTTTGTCCAAGTCTCCCTCCACGTATCTTGGCCTTCAACTCTACTGTTGGTGTTTCCCCTCTCTCCACTGCTCCTTTTGGTCTGTTTTGCATCTTGTGTTTGCCTGTTTCATCCTGATCCCTTAATTTTAACAAGCTCTTTCTCGCTCTCTCTCTCTCTCTCTCTCTCTCTCTCTCTCTCTCTCTCTCTCTCTCTCTCTCTCATCTCGTCTATCATCTCCATCTACGTCTGACCATCTCTATAATTCTTACTCCATAGTAATCAAACTTCTGGAGGAGCCTGTGGTGGCTAACTTTATGAAAATCATAACTGAAATCTGCAACAAGAACATCCGCCTGCTTGCTATGCTGCATGTTGTTGGTAATATCACTAAGGCATCCCAATAGCCGCAGCTAACAGGACCATATCTCTATAAACCCATAATGGAGAGGGTAAAGGATGTTGTAACTGTTGGCATGTATTGTGATGTTACGCACTATGATGTGCTCCGTCAATTTTCATGAGATTCATTCAAGGGATATCTATCAAAAGTTCTCTGCATCAAACTTATCCTCCTTTTTGTATATGGGCACACCACTTGCTCGATGCAGTCATCAAGTAAGTACCTCACCGGACTCAAAATGGTTTTTGTGAAGATTTTGCACAAGATTGTAGCAATGACAACAGACAGATTATTCAAGACAAACAGTATGATACCATCTGGACCAGGAGCTTTTGTGAGGATTTTTGTTTTTCTTGCTTCTTCCTTATAACTCCACCATCGAAGGTGGGAGATTTATGTTTTCACCCCTGTTTGTTTGTCTGTGTGGGCAGGATATCTCAAAATGTTAATGGATGGATTCAGAAGAAACCTGGTGCAGGTTTGGTGTGTGTGTGTGTGTGTGTTGGTGTGTGTGTGTGTGTGTGTGTGTGTGTGTGTGTGTGTGACAAGGACGAATTGATAAGATTTTGGTGAATATCTGGATCCAGATCTGAATAGGAGATGTAAAAAACATTTCAGTGATTCTTTACCATCGCGTGATAGAGCCAAAACGATATTCTGTCAGACCACGCTATTCGTGGGGGATACATTCCTGAAAAAATTCGCCAATGACGGTTCAGCTGCTACTCTCAACCCTCAAACCCATCCAAGCACAGCCAAGCAAGCCTTATTCAAAATAAATAAATAAATAATAAATAAAAACCAAATCAAAATTAAATAAATTCTGGCTGCCAGACCATGGGTCCGTCAGGTTGAAATTTAAAACATATATATCCCATCACTAGTGGACTCATAATTGTGAGTATCACAATCGATCGATGAAGCAGTTCAAGATCATTGTTTTAAAAGATTTTTGTTCAATCCAAAATGGCTGCCAGACCATGTGACTTATCAATTATTCGTGAATACCCCGGTATCCCCAAGGCTTGGGGAACATTTGTGTGAAGTTTCCCCTCAATCTGTCCAGTGAATCTGGAGAAGAAGATTGTCATGGGTTTTAGGGTAAATCCAATATTGCTACCAAACCATGTCAACGTTTTATTCGTCATGGGTAGGCGGTCATACGTGTAAAGTTTCACATCGATCTGTTCAGCCATTTCAGAGAAGATTTTTGAAGGTTTTTAAAAAAAATTATATTTTAACAACATGGTTGCCAAATCACGGGACCGGTGATGTCATCAAATTTTTTTTTCTGTAGACCAATTTATCCTGAGATGACCCTCAAAATTTTTCACACAGATCAGATGTAGCGTTCTGCGTATGCAATTATGACATCATAACGAAGGCACCTGTGACATCATTAAAAAAAAATCATCTTTATTCCCCATGAGGAATACTTGCCATGTGGTAAGTTTCAATTTTTATCTTGGTGCAGTTTCAGAGATACAGAGGTCCAAAGTTTTCCTTTTTTTCCCAACATGGCCGCCACACCAAATGATCTTTGACATCATAATTATCATGAACATATTCTACATGAGTAGTCATTCCGATGGTGAATATTTTGTCTCGATCTGTCAAGTGGTTGCGGAGAAAAACACTCATTTTCTGTGTGGACAAACAAACAAAGAAACGGACCCAAATGAATACTCTCTCCTCTGGCAAGGGTAATCAGGACACAACATAACAAAGGGAACGACAGGAGAAAAGGCAAACAACAACAGCAGGGTGGAGGGAGAAAGTCGTTGGAGACAGACAAAGAGGGATGCTGGTAACGATGAGGGGTAAGGGAAAACGCGAAGTGGGCACAATATGGATACAAAAGCAAAATTGTGTTTGACCAGTTTGTGATTTAGTCAAGGTTAGAGGAAAGGGAACTTGGAAGAGGCTGCGCCTGTCTGTCAGATCGATGAGAGATGTCACAGCAGAGAGTGGAGTCATCAGCAAAGAGATAAAGAAGATTTTCCAAAGAGTCAGTGAGATCATTGATGAAGATTAGGAATAATATGGGGCCAGAACACTGCCTTGGGGGTACTCCAGCCTTGACAGGGAGAGGAGATGAAAGGGTTCCGTTGAGAGCCACATATTGACTACGAGAGGGGAGGAGGTCAATAATCCAAGAATGGAGTTGGCCTTGTATTCCATAGGCAGACAGTTTGGAGAGCAAGGCAGAATGCCAGACTGAATGAAAAGCTCGAGATATGTCCAGAGAGACGGCTCTGATCTCATGTCTGATATTGAGGGCCTTTACCGTTGTTGGGAGAGGAGAAGCAGCATGTCCAAGGTAGAGTGACTAGGTCTGAATCCGAGTTGATGATCCGAGATGAGGTTGTTGGAGAAAAGGAATGATTTATGTCAACTGTGATGATGAATTCCATGACCTTGCTGATGATTGGAAGTACTGTATGTTAATTGGGCTGTAGTTAAGGGGATCTGTTTTTGCAACTTCACAGCACTGCGAAATGCTGTGATGTTGGCTGATTTCCACTTTCCCAGGTGGACATCGGAGACCAGTCCTGAAGTTAAAAAAAAAACAAAGAAAGAAAACAACCAAACAAACCGCGAATATGAGTACAAAGCGGTCACACTTTATGACCTAGGAATACGCGGTGTCCGCGAATAGCCAATCCGTGAATAGCGGGGTCCGACAGTACAGTATATCATGATATTTCAAAAAGTTGTGGAGGGGTTATGGCAAAACTTGGTTGACAAGTTGGGTAGGTGACAAAAACAAGTTGATTAATCTATACTAATAAAAGGCAATGTGTGTGTGTGTGTTTGTGTGTGTATGTGTGTGTGTATGTGTGTCTCACCTCCATAACTCCAAAACCATAAAACCTAGCAGCCTGAAACTTTGCGTACACACTAAGAAAACTACAAGGAAGTATAAGAGTGAAAATTGGGTGTTTGGGTTAATTAAAACACCCCTTTTGAAGATAATTAACGACCTTATTTAATTAAATCCTTCACGATTCTCGGCCACCTCGCTGTCTCGGGTCTTAAGGCATTTCATGGGTAACTGCGCTGGGGTCTGAAGCCACCATGTATTTTGGCCTGCTCAACCATGCCTTGAATTGGAACAGGCCGTAATGATTTCTTAACGATAAAGTTATTTTTTTCATTTTTCTCACTCATATTATCGAATGCCTGTTCATCATAGCTACGAATCGCTGGGTATATTGCAATGTTTATAAACGCCCGGAGACGCCAGCGTTCATAGCTATATTTCATTTGCGCATATGAATAACCGAATCTCTTAAACGAAGCAGAAGTATAAAATGTAAGCTCCAGATTTGAAAGTATCAGCAGTTCCAACTTCTAAAACAGTGTTGATTTGTCCAATTCGGACATTGCACGGGCGTTTCCGGGTGCATCGTTGCATCAATGGCAATGCATAATCGCTTGAACGTATCTGGGCGGTGTTTATGTCTGGATGGGAGTTTGTCTCCGGTTGCATCTGGGTAGTGTTTGTCTCTGGATGCGTCCGGACGGTGTTTGTCTCCGGATGCGTCTGAGCAGTGTTTGTCTCCGGACGCGTCTGGGTGGTGTTTGTCTCCAGACACGTTTGGGCGGTGTTTGTCTCTGGATGCGTCTGGACGGTGTTTGTCTCGGTATGCGGTTTGGGCAGTGTTTGTCTCCGGACGCGTCTGGGTGGTGTTTGTCTCCAGACACGTTCGGGTGGTGTTTGTCTCCAGATGATCCGGGAGGTGATGTCTCCAACTGTCTGGCAGTGTTGTCTCCGACTTGTCTGGGTGGTGTTTGTCTCCGAGCGTCCGGGTGTTTGTCTTCGGATGTCTGGGTGGTGTTTTCTCCGACCGGTCCGGCAGTGTTTGTCTACGGATGCATCTGGGCGGTGTTTGTTCTTCGATGCATCAGCGCTGGTCTGCTCCGGACGGCTTCCGCCGACTGACGGTTTTCCTCTGGCCGTCCAGGCGGTGTTTGCCTCCGAGGGAGTTTGTCGTGGAGGTATCCAGACGGCGTTATGTTAGATGCGTTTGTGTCGGGGGTTTATGTCTGGATGGGAGTTTGTCTCCGAAGTGTCGTGGGCGGTGTTTGTGGCTGGATGGGAGTTTATCTCTGACTTGTCTGGCGGTGTTTTGTCCTGACAGGAGTTGTCTCTGGACGTGTCTGTGCGGTGTTTATATTGGATGAGAGTATATTTCTGGTCACTCCAGGCGGTGTTTGTCTTCCAGAAGCTTGGCTCCGATGAGTCCAGAGAGTTTTGTGTCCGAACGTATCTGGGCGTGTTTATGTCTGGACGGGAGTTTGTCTCCGGACGGTGTTTGACTCTGGACGCCGTCCGGACGTTTCATCTACAGAATGCGCCAGATTTAGGAGTTGTCTCCGTGCATCCGGGCGTGTTTGTACTGGACGTGTCCGGTGGTGTTTGTCTTCGATGGGTCTGGGCAGTGTTTGTCTCCAAGCATGCGTTCCCGGCAGTATTGTCTCCGGACGCGTCGGGCAGATTGTGTCCGGATGCGTCCGGCGTGTGTGTTGTCTCGATGCATCCGGGCGGTGTTGGGCTCTGGGTGGCATTATAGTATGACCACTCAGAATGGATTTGATTTATGCAGAATAATTTGTATGAGACAGTAATGAATCGTATTGACGCTCCACCAACGTCTGCCTTCACTTCACTCAACTGTGTTGCTGCCTTCCTTCCTCCCCGCCATTTTTCTCACTCTCCCCCCCCTCCTCAGTCTCCCTCCTCCTCTGTCTCCCTCCCATCTCTTTTCCCACTATCTCCCGCTCTTTCCTCCTCCCTTCCTTTCCCCTCTATCTCCTCATCTTGCACCCTACACTTCTCTATCTCCACTCTCTCCCCCCCCCATCTCAGTTTTCCGTCAGTGAAGCGATGGGTGGAATTTGCAAGCACAGAATAAAATGGTTTACTTAGAATTATGCACTCGAGGTGACTGTCCATTGAACTCACTTATCTGGAATGAGTACTGCATGGTTCATGGTTCATCATCATAATCGATATATGGGATAAAATGTCGTGTCCTGTGGTTCCCAGTCACTTTCTCTTTCATTAATAGTTTGTGATGCACATGTGTGAGGGTTACAGAGTACAAAACCTCTCCTCCAAAACAAACAGACAAGTTGGCCCAAATGTAATGGGAAACAGACAAGTTGGCCCAAACAATGGGAAAGCAAATCAATACAGTACCCTCTCCCCTGTGTAAGGAAAGCACTTTCAAATTGCACAATACAGTATTGTCTGCTTCAACAATCTTCTGTGGGAGACTCTTCCAATCCTCGACCAGTCTGTTCCGAAAAAACAAAACTTTTTCCTTATATCCAAGCGACTTCTTCCCTGAAACAGTTTAAGTGAGTGTCCTTATTTTACTGTTATGTGCATTTGGCCGTAGAGTGGATATCTCGTCTACTCGGTAGGAATGTACAAGACGCGCAGAACCACTATCCGAGGACAGGACTTCCTCACCAACGTCTCAGGCTCCGCTCGTTCAGCGGTTGAGGTTGTAGGAGTGAAGTTTCATTCCAGTGGAGTCTTGGTGACACAGTCCTCCATTGTCCTGGGTTGTCGCAACCCAGACCCGCAAACTCCGTGTTGTCCATGATGCACACGTGGAGCCGCAGCTCTCAATGCAACAAACTTCAATCAATGGAAGGGGTGGAGTGTTTTCATACACTCCTTGTAGTTTAACTTCATGTGTGTTTAAGGTAAAGCTACATGTGTAAGTGAACAAGGAGCACTCAAAAACGATGGGAAAGCAAATCAATAGTGATGTCTTACTCGCATGTCTACACACTGTAAACAAGACAAATTTAAAGGATGTGTGTCTTTAACCACTTACTTAGATAAAACACATGTAGTTTTGACATAATCACAACTTCCAGTTTATCCCCACTTGCTACGTGAACTGAATTTAACAATCTTTATAAACTCAACTTCTCATAAACAGTTTGTATACGATGCTCATCTGTGTCACATCAATCTCAACTCGCAGCAACAACAACAAGCAAGAGCTTTTTTGCAGGAGAACAAAGGATATGAAAAGAATAGTTTGCAAGGAAATGAAACAACAAAACGAAGTAAATTATAACAATGGAGTATCTCATTGAATGACCATAAAAGATAGCTCGATGTCGAAACGAACTTGTTTATACACTCAACACGATAGTTAATACCGAGTTCAAAAAACCTGAGTCCAATGGAAAGCGCACATCCACCGATGGAATTTATGGTTTCAGTTGTCAGATGGGTGTGGTAGATGGAATTGCCGTGACAATTTTACATCTACACCCTTGCCAGAGGAGAGGGTACACGCTACAGTATCGCATTTTGATGCGTTTGTCTGTTACTTGCGAAAAATCTAAGATTTGTTAAGTATATTATTATCTGGTCACGTGTGCTATTCTGTCTGTCTGTCTGTGTGTTTGTCTGTTTGTTTCCTCCACCACCGAAGTTGAAGGAGGTTATGTTTTCACCCCTTGTCTCTCCGTTTGTTACTTGCAAAATCGAAGATTTTTCAAGTATATTGGTCATTCGATTTTGTTATTCTGTCTGTTTGTCTGTCTGTCTGTTTGTCGCCGACATGTCTCAATTCTAAACCGATCGTCTTGAAACCTTAACAAGCTGTAGCGGTAGTCTCAACTGAGAAGTCTATTGATTTTGAGGTCAAAGGTCATGTTGAGGTCAGATTTCTAAAATCGTCAATTTTTCATCCGATTGACTTGAACAATATTTGCATATTGCGTCACTGAATTAGGAAACCAACTATTTTTGAGGTCAAAAGGTCAAAGGTCAACTCAAGGTCAAACTTCTAAAATCATCACTTTTTTTTATCTGAAACATCGTCAATTTTCATCCGATTGACTTGAAGATTAAACAGCAATTGCATAGTACATTTAGTGGGGCAACTTAAACTTTTTTTTCTCAACCAAATCAAATTGTTACTTTCTTTGACCATTATTGGACCTTTATTAGTAAATAAACTTTCACTATCAACCTGCATTCCTCTCCAGTAAAGCAGATATGTGTCATAACAGTAACCACTGGTGGCCATTTTTCAAAATGGCCACCACAGCCATCAGCGGCTGAATTTGAGATGGCCCAATATCCAAATCTGTTCATAATATGATAGGCTACTAGTGTGCCAAATTTGGTGCTTTCCTCACAAAATGCACAATTGTTATGCTATATTTAACTAAGTTGCCCCACTAATTACTGAATTGGGAAACCAACTATTTTTGAGGTCAAAAGGTCAAAGGCCAAATCAAGGTCAAACTTCTAAAATCATCAAATTTCATCTGAAAAAATCGTCAATTTTCATCTGATTAACCTGAAAGTTAAGGAGCAATTGCATAGTACATCGCTGAACTTGGAAACCAACTATTTTTGAGGTCAAAAGTTCAAAGGTCAACTCGAGGTCAAACTTCTATAATCATCAATTTCAATCTGAAAAATAATCAGTTTTCATCTGATGGACCTGAACTTTGATTTACATTGTGAATTTTAATCTTAATTAAATGGACAATTTCACGTCTCCATGGCAACCTTTCGAGAGGGGTGGGGGATGAGTGGATCTTGCATGTATCGTGCTCTGCACAATGCCTTTTTCATTGTTTGTTTGTCTGTTTGTTTGTGTGCAGGATATCTCAAAACGTTTTGGACGGATCCGGATGAAATTTTGTGGACAGGTTGGGTGGGTGGGTGGCAAGGACAAATTCATTCAATTTTGGTGAAGATCCGAATCCGGATCTGGATACGAGAATTATTTAATTTTTAAAGTGATTCTTCACCATTGAGAGATGGGGCCAAAAAAGATATAGTACTGTATAGCATGATATTTCAAAAATGTATTCGGCCCAATATGTTCTCTTGGATCAGGCATTACGGGGCAGAGCCGCGGAGGTATGCGCTCTACCGAGTGCCCTTCGAGTTCGATATATATTTGATAATTCTTGTTTTACACTGAAGGGAAAACAGAAATGGAAAGCGTAACGATTGTGAATACTTAATAATGCTTCCGGAGATGGCTTGGCTTAATCCAGGATGAGCCCTTGGGTGGTGGAAGCCCCTGGTCACGTGTTGGGTGGTGGAGGCCCTGGTCACGTGTTGGGTGGTGGAAGCCCCTGGTCATGTGTTTGGTGGTGGAGGCCCTGGTCATGTGTTGGGTGTGGTGGAGGCCCTGGTCAGTGTAGCCGGGCAGTGTTGGGGTGGAGTGTAGTAAGACCCCTGGTTCACCTGAAGTTGGGTGCTGGTGGAGGCCGCTGGTCAGCAGTGTGGGTGGTGGAGGCCCTGGTCACGTGTTGGGTGGTGGAGGCCCTGGATCACGTGTTGGGTGGTGGGAAGGCCCTGGTCACGTGTTGGGTGGTGGAGGCCCTGGTCACGTGTTGGGTGGTGGAAGCCCCTGGTCACGTGTTTGGGTGGTGGAGGCCCTGGTCATGTGTTGGGTGGTTGGAGGCCTGGTCATGTGTTGAGTGGGTGGAGGCCCGTCACGTGTTGGGTGTGGAAGCCCCTGGTCACGTGTTGGGTGTGGGGCCCTGGTCACGTGTTGGTGGCGAGGCCCTGGGGCAAATGCCCGGCGGTTGCCCCTTGGGTAATATCCGGCCGTGCTGGCGGAGTGAACACGAGCGCAACTCCGAGTATCGAGTGCCGTTATTGTTCCACATCTTTCATCCCGACATAATGTATTACATACATCATAAAAACATGATTATGCCACCACAGTTTAATATTTAAATTACTCTCAAGCTGAAGGAGAGGGTATTGCATTTGGTTCGTTTGTTTGTTACTGTGCGGAAAAATGTTTTTGTTCAAGTAATGTTGGTCTGTAAGCGTTTGTCTGTCTTCTGGTTTTCACACGATTTTTGGCCACAGTTTTCAAAGCAAATCGTTCTGAAATTGTTTGTGTATGTGGTTGATTAGCCAAGGACAGCCAACGCTTAATTCTCGTTAAGATCCAAAGTGCCGGATCCGGATCTGAGAATTTTTTTCCAGTGATTTTTCACGCATTTAGAGATGGGCCTAACAAACGATTTTTACGGGGTCGGTGGCCGAAGAACGAGCCCACAGACAGAGCAGTGTGGCCGCTCTCCCACGAAGACCACCAGTAACGAAAGGTCGATCAACCGCCCGGATAACTCCGGAGTCAACGGGTCGCTTA
>CM068959.1:112174457-112188091 GCA_035128595.1 Eptatretus atami
TGGTGGAGGCCCTGGTCACGTGTTGGGTGGTGGAAGCCCCTGGTCACGTGTTGGGTGGTGGAGGCCCTGGTCACGTGTTGGGTGGCGGAGGCCCTGGGGCACATGCCCCGGTTGCCCTTGGGTAAATCCGGCCGTGCTGGCGGAGTGACACGCACTCCCGAGTATCGAGTGCCGTTATTGTTCCACATCTTTTCATCCCGACATAATGGTATTACATACATCATAAAAACATGATTATGCCACACGTTTAATATTTAATTACTCTCACTGAAGGAGAGGGTATTGCATTTGGGTTCGTTTGTTTGTTACTTGGCGAAAAAATGTTTTTGTCAAGTATGTTGGTCTGTAGCGTTTGTCTGTCTATCTGGTTTTCACACGATTTTTGGCCACAGTTTTCAAGCAATCGTTCTGAAATTGTTTGTGTATGTGGTTGATTAGCCAAGGACAGCAACGCTTAATTCTCGTTAAGATCCAAATCCGGATCCGGATCTGAGAATTTTTTCCAGTGATTTTTCACCATTTAGAGATGGGCCAAAAACGATATATTGTTGTGGGCCGGGGGTCGGTGGCGAAGAACGACCGCAAGACAGAGCAGTGGGGCCGTCTCCCACCGAACACCCAGAATCGAAGGTCATCACCCCGGATAACTCCGGAGTCAACGGGTCGCTTAAAGGACCGTGGTCGCCAATATTTCGACAGCGTGAGGTAGTGGTCCATTTGTCTATTCCAATTTACCTAAGTACTCACGCCATCTAACTACCGGGGAAGCCACACCTTCGGCCGAGTTTGTCCGAACCGAGTCACTGTTAACGACTCGGATCCACAGCCAAGGGGATAGAGAGGCTGGAGGTCAGAGTTTGGACGGTACCTGGCCGCCTCGTGCGGTTTGGCCCACGACTGCAGGTGTGAAACCGGGTCGTCGGCGGAGGCCCAGACACGGTATAGAAAAAATGGGGTCCATGCGGGGCCCAGGGTCGCTCCTCACAGACGGTGCTAGCGGAGATTCCGGCTCGGACTCCGGGTTATTGCTCGGACAAAATGAGAGATGGGAAGTCGACGGCTGTGGAATAGTCAGAGGACCAGCTTGAGACACGGCATACGATTACACCAACGACGCACACCAAGAGCAATGGCGACCCCTTTCTTCTCAACAATTCCAACCCAACTCCAGCGAGCACTAAGGGGAGCCCGGCCGATTCTATCCCTCCCCCGGCGGGTGGGGTGATCGGTCCTCTGATGTAATCTTTGCCCTGATTGGACAGGTTCGTTGGGCGGTTGATGTGCTGGCCATCCGTGATTTGGATAGGGGGAACCCCCTCTTTCCTGGACGGGAGTCGGTGTTTCTGAGGTGAGGAAACCTCTTGCCCACGTCCGTGGGTCGGAACGCACGTGGGCAATTGTGTCGATGGTGCGAAGAAGTGAAGGATTGATTTGTTGCGTTGGGTATTGCAAAAATCTAACGAGAAAGAAACTTCAGCAGCACACACATGTAATCCCCTTTCGACATAGGGAGGAAATGTAACCTATACACATACTTATTGATAAATAAGCTTGGGACTGCTGTTGTTTGTTGTGCAAATGGCTTACAGATTCGTAACCACTACCCCCCCTGCCCTTTTTTATAGATCGACCCGAGTCCAAATTTTCGTTATTAGCATAGGTGTAGGTTTCTTCCCCAGGTAAACATTTAACCTACGGATTCTCTGAGTGCGACATTTTACACATTGTCCAAAAATATACCTAGTTGCGCTGCATAAACTAAACTATGAGACTCACTCAGACAACTTAACTTAAATTGCCGGCGCTAGACAGGACACCACAGGTGGGTTGCAAAATTATTACACTTTAACTATTTACACTAACCCATGTCCCAGGGACCCTGTTATCTGTGTGCGAAAGGCACAGCAAAGTCAATCATTTTGTGTGGGTGAGTGCACAGCAGACTGAAGGTCAGGACATTTTCAGGGCCTGCTCAAAAAGGTCCCTCTTTTTGTTTCACTAGCCTTCTTTTCATTCCTGAATTGCTGGAGGCACTCGCCCTACCACGGCAGGCCATTGTGCCTTCCTACAGGCCATTTGAACTTGCCTTTATGCAAGAGACAAAGAGGCTAGCCGGGCTGCACAATGCAGTCCCTGGCACATCGTGAATGGAATGGAGAAGGACTGGATGCAAGAACACAAAATGGATGATGGATGCACGGGCTGCACCAATGCAGCTCCCCGTGGTGTGCTGCTGCAGGGCAGTCGTTGCAAACCACACTGGCTGGGATGGTCCTTGGCATACATTGTTGAGATGGTTGACACAGGGGAATGCAAAAACAAGGGCGAGGCAGGCATGAGGTCAAGGCAAAGGCAGGCAAACAAGGTAAGGCAAAATGCAGACGGGCAGATGCAGACAAAACAGGCCAGATATTTGAAGCTGGCTGGGCTTGGTCTCCGTGAGGTTCTGGAGGAGTGCGTGTCCGGACCGCTCCGAAACGGGTTCGGACCTACCCTACTGTTCTCCCCCCAACCTATCGCCTTTTCCTGTCTTTGTCCATACCCACTCCCTTTAGTTTGCACAACAAAATTTAGACTCCACCCCTTTTTTTTTCTTTTATAATTCCCAGTGTCCCTAACCCTCCTACTGTCCCTTGTCCGGCTAACCTATCGACCTGCCCTACTCCCACCCAAAGATCCTTCTGAGGGGATAGAAAGAGACATGGATCTGCCTCGAGACCCCAATGAGCCTCAGAACAACCTTCCACAGATTTCAGCAATCTTTCCTGGGTTGCGTCCAGCGGCCCTACAGAGAGCGAAGGGAGGGATTGGTTGCCGAAGGGGTTCACATTTCTTATCTGGTCTATCCTATTATATACACTTTAAACTATCCCCGGGGCTTTCAACATGCCTTGTCTCTTTAAACGTTGGTTCTAGAAACCATGATTCCCGATCGCCTCTGTGTTGGTGATTCGTTATTTAAATTTGCGGCCTGGCCCGCAATTTTTCTTTGTGCCCTTAGGCACAATTTCGTGGCTGGGCAGCGTGGCTTCACTGGCAGGACACCCACCTGCTGAACTCGAACTACGGCACCCCGGCAGCCTGAGCTGGTCTCGAGCCTTACCTACTCTGTATGACGCAGGGGAGTGCCCTTCCTGGGCTACTCCCTTATATTGCCACGTGGCATTTCTGGTTGCTCAGGGTTCCATTCCGAGGGTTCACCGTGACCATTTCAGTTACCCGGTCACTTGGACCCATGTCCTCACTCTGGCCGACTTCTCCGTGCCCGGGTGCCCTCTACTCAGGTACTTACCTTTCCACTAGCCACGTCCAGCCTGTCAATGGATCCTGCACCCTTCAAAAAGTTTCGAGCCTTCACTCAACACCAACAACAAAAACGACCTCCTTTTGGTAAATTTAACTAACCCACTAACTAACATTACACTTGGAACCCGGTTCCCTTGGGTGGGATTCACTTCCCTCCCCCCATCATTATTTGCACTATGCCATTCCACATTCACTCCACTCACACTCGGGCCGCTGACCCATTTCATCCATCGTACTTCTTTCTTCTGTTTTTTTTTAATTCACTCACACTCAGCAACTACGTCCCCCTAACTATCTCGTTCTCCCCATTCATCCTATTCAAATGCATTTTCCTTTAAAACTCTACTGCTAAGGCCTAGGTCACATTTGCCACGCGGCCGTGGGGTCTTCCAAAAATCTGCGGCCACTAGCAATTATAGGGCCGTCGGCCGAGTATTTCCCCGTCACAACATTTAAGCAGTCCACATTATGTTTTATTTTTCGGTAGCGCACGGCGTATTTATAATTCGTGGAGACGAAAACGTGGGGGTGCGTCGGTCTTGTGATTTGATGTCGCACGTGACCCTTAGGGTCGTCGCTGCTGCGGCCATAGAATTTTCCAAGGCAGATGCCAATGGTGCGCACCAGGCGACCGCAGGGGGGACTGCAGGGGGGCCTAAGGCGAACGAATGGGCCAGACGGACGGTAAGAGTGGGTAAATACCAGTTTCCTTTTTTTTACTGAAATTAAAAAATATACCAGTAATATAACTTGAAATCTATAACTATAATACCGTTGGTGCCCCCAGATCGAACGCCCCATTTGTTTGAAACAAATTGGAATCGAAACAATTTTTTTTCGAGAAATTTTGCCCTAAAAAAACCCAATTTACATTTTAAAAACCGAACACAATGTGCGTTCATGTTTGTTCACGTGTCTCCCCGCCTGTTCGAGCGCATCTTCGCGCTTTGTTCATTCAGTTTCGTCGGTATTGGAATACTCGTGAAAGCATCTCTCGTGTGTCGATCCGATTACTTTAGTCTCAGTCACATTTTGCTCTACGGCGAGGATACGGGGCCGTACGCCTCTGAATTGACAGAAACGTGGGCGGCCGCAGAGAATATGAGGTGGACTCAGGGTGGCCCTACGCCGTATGGCTATATCTTACAGGCCGTAAGGTCGCCGTGGAATTATAACGCGGAGTTATAAACTTTTTTCATTTCTACGTCCGCCGTAGATAATTCGAGAAGCCGAAACAAAAGAACTGGTAAAAAAAAAATAAAAATGTAACCCATTCGTACCGTTCCGTCTGGCCGGCACGTTCAGCTTAGGGTCCCCCTGCGTGTCACCTTGCGGGCACCTTGCGCTCTGCCTTCAAAAATCTATGGCCGCCGCAGGAACGCCCTAAGGTCACCGGTGCGACATTCAAATCAAAAAGACCGTAATGCACACCCATTGTTTTCGGTCTCCACAATTTATAAATACGCCGTGCGGCTACCGAAAACATAACCAAGGACAAATGGTGTTTTTCTTTTTTTTTATTTTTTTTTTTTTGGTTTTGTTGTGTTTCCGTGTTCTTTTTTTTTGTTTATTTCGTCCTTTCGTTTTTGGTTATTTTGTTTTGGTTTTTTTTTTTTTTTTTTTTTGGTGTTTCCTTTTTTGGTTGGGCTTTGTTTTTTGAGTGGTTTTTTTTGTTTTGTTTGGGTTCGTTGTCTTTTGGGATTTTTTTTTTTTGTTCTGGTTTGTGGTGTTTTTTTTTTTTTTTGTTCTTTCTATTTTGGTCTTTTTTTCTTTTTTTGTTCTCGTTTTAGGGTTTTCGTTTTTTTTGGGGTGTTTTTTTTTGTTTGTCTTTGTGGGTTCTTGTTTGGTTTCTTTTGTTTGGATTTTTGTTTTTATTTTTGTGTTTTTTTATTTGTTTTATTTTTTTGTTTTTTTTTTTTTTATTTGGTTGTTTTCCCGTATTTTGTCATCTTTCGTTTTTTTTGATTTGTTCCCATTATTTCTTTTATTTTTTTTTTTGTCTTTTTATTTTGTGTTGTTTCTTTTGTTTGTTTTTTCCTGTTCTTTTTTTGTTTGATTGGATTTTGTTCTTGGGTTCTTTTTGGTTTTTTCGTTTTTTGGTTTGGTTTTTTGGTGTGTCCTGTGTTTTTATTTGTCTTTGTTCGTTTTTTTTTTAGTTTTTTGTGTTTGTTGTTGTGGTGTTTTTTATGTTTGTTTTTATCTTTTATTTTTCTGCTGTTATGTTTCGTCTGTTTGGTTTGTTGGTTTTTTTGTGTTCTTTGTTTCGTTTTTTTTTGGTATTTGTCCTGGGGTTATTCTTCTTTTTTCCTCGTGTTTTGTTTGTTTTTTTTTATTTTTTTCTTTTTTTTTTTTGTTTTTTTTTTTTTTTCGTTTTGGTTTTGGTGTTTTTTTTTTTTTTTTGTTTTTCCTTTTCTTTTTTTCCTTTGTTTTTTGTTTTTTTTGTTTGTCGTTTTTTCGTATTTTATTTGCTTTTTTTTTTTTCCTTTGTTTTCTTCTTTTAGTTTTTTTTGTCTTTTTTGTTTTTTTTTTTTTTTTTCTTTGTTTGTTTAGTATTGTGCTTTTTTTCTTTTTTTTTTATATGTTTTTTGTTTTTTTTTTGTTCATTTGGGTTTCCAAGAGCAGCGTCCAAAACCTAAAGTTTTGTCGGCTAAAAAAAAAAAATTAAAATTTTTTTTAAGAAACAACAACAACAACTCGTATTTTCGTCCACGCTGCCTTCATTAAGCAAAATAGCGAAAAACCCGTCATAATGTATTTACGGATTTACGTTATATCGTGTATTTACGAAATATATAATTGTATTTTACGAAATTACAATACGAATAAATGAATTAATCTTTATATGTACGTCAACTTTTCGAAACTTTAAAGCAAATGTCCGATATATTTTAAAAGTTCATGAAAGACCTTCAAAGGCACCGTCTATGTGAATTGACATGTGCTCAGTATTAAGGCGATTCCGCGATCTGTTGTATACAAGAGCGACAAGTCCGGAGATTAAGGTTTTTGTCTTCACAAGAAGAAGAAGACGAAGAAGAAGAACAACGCCGAGCTCTCTATGAATATGCCGAAATTATATTTGACTGCTACATTGTGGACCGTGGAAATACTGCGCCGCTTTAATAATGCTAGTGCATACATTTTTGTAACCCTCGGCCGCCGAGCAATGTGACAGGCTTCCTCGGTTTCACCTTCATTTTGTGATGTTTGTTTTTTAATCATCTTGTGTTTTAATTAATAACAAAAAAAAGCAATCCGATCACGTGGTTATGACGGACTGTCGGGCAAGGATTGATTTCAACAGCCAAAACCATTTTAATTGGAATATCCATGATTACGTCAGCCCGATCTGCGTTGTATGAAAAGATTGTGGTTCTGCGCATCATGTTGATGAGTCTGCCTAGGGCAGCGCTTCTCGCAGAGTGGCGCGAGCGATCGGAACCCAGGGCGGGGCTCGAGCCTGTGTGGACCTTGGATGTGGTGATTGTACCAGTTTACATACCAATACACGCCACCGAGGTCATTTACTCATCTTATTTCACCTTAAACATGGGGAATTTCAGTTAAAGTGTCTTGAAAGTGGTTATTCTTGGTCATTGAACGGATCATAATTCACTCATATTTTTCTTTGGGAAAATATTTTGGAATCCGACTTTTTGCAATCCGAACAGCCTCCATGGAACGAATTAAATTGGGATTCTGGGGGCACCACTGTATAGGCAAAAAACACCTACACTCCGATCTCTAGCGGTTGATTAAGCGCACGGTTGTACGCGATCACGCGACTGCACGGAGGCCGTACGAGGTGCACGGCGGGCGTAGGGAACCGTTATCCTGGTCGACCCTGCGTCTGCCCGCAGGTATACAAAGACCGCAAGCCACCGTACGGCGACCGTTGGAAATAGTGCGGCCACCGTAATTTTTTTGGGAGTTGGGAAAATTCATTTTTCATTGAGAAAGAGCTTACGGCAGCGCCACACAATAACGCAAAGCCCACCGTCGCCCTACGTACGGTCGACGTGGACCACATCTATGTCATAGCTTTGCTTGGTCGAATTGCTATTGGCGAACTTGAAATGAAAAAAGTTATAACTCCCGCGCATATTCCACGGCACCCTACAGCCTGTAAAATAAGCCAAACGGCGTAGGCCTCCCTGAGGCCACCTCAGTTTCTTCTGCGGCCGCCGCACGTTTCTGTTCTTCAGAGCGTAGGCCGCCGATCCTCGCCGTTTCTAGAGAAATGTGAACCTAGGGCCTAAGTACGTCCCCACGACACATTCCTGTCCGTCCGTGTCTTTGTCCCCCCCCAAAATTCATTTCTAAATTAACCTAAAATTCCCACTAACTTGTTCCACGGGCCATGAGGAATGTTCCTGCCCATGAGGCCGGGTCTATCTTATCGCTAAACCCTTCCCACTAACTAATTGCTCCTGTTGCCCGGTGAGGGCTTGTCAATCCTGGCGGGTATTGTGTTGCTCGTACAAGGTTCTACGAGCCTTGTTGTCTCCAGGGCGGCGGTCCAACAGCACGCACGTCCCCCTTGCTTGGGCGATACTGAGGCCGTAACGTCGCCACGTTATCGCAACAAGGCAATCGCCTTTGAGCCATCCGCCATTGCGGCCGAATGTGCGCTGCTCACCTGCGTCGTTGCTGGGAGATCCCGGTGACGTCACGTTACACTGAACCTCGCGGTTGCCGTGCAGGCCACCCCGAGCATGTCGTCCCGGGAACCGCACCGCGTGTTCCACGAACAGAACACACAGCGTGCAGCACGTGATGCCCGCACACGCGCTCGCATGGGACCCTGCTTTCCGAATTCACACAACCTTCCTTTTAACCGTGCACATGCGTTTCGTACCATGCCGAGACGTTTCAACGCCGGGTGCGATTCGCGCAGACTGTTGCCGTTTAGGCGCTCGCAACACATGGACGGTCTCAAACAACTCTGTGCGGCCTATCAGGCTCGCCTCCCGCTCTCCTGTCTGGTCCGGTCCGTACCAATTCCACGCTGCACTACACATTACATGTCACTCATATTCTGCACACATTTCAACACACACTCTGCGGACAATTCACTCGGGCTCGTGTTAGCAAAAATCCCGGGTTTCTATTACCCCCCAAGCTCGCATGTGCCCTTTCGCACATGCACCGCTCGACCTCGCACGGCCTCACCGGACCCACCTGGTGCATCTGCCTCAGGAGCGTATTCCTCTCCCTCATGTTCCTGAAGAAGCCAGCCTGCCCTCTTGCATACGGGTCTCGAAAACCCCAAGCTCAAACCTTCCATGTTCCCTCCTAATCCACTTGTGTGTGCCTCGCAACTTTATTTAATCCTCTCTTCCTAATTCCCGTGTCTCTGTTAATTCTTCCATCGTTTGCCATAATCTTATGTCGTCCCCTCGTGTTTTTACTTTTTCCATCTCCCCCTTTAATTGTGGCGCTGCTGATCCCATCGACCTCACCCTCCCCATCACAGGTCCGGACAGCCTTGCCTCCCTCGGACTCGGCACCTCTTCACGTCTGTCTGGGAGTCGCATTTGCAAAGTTCCGGACCACGTTTTTCATAATTCACCTCTCTTTGCCCAATATCCTCTCCTCTCAGGCTTGTATATTAGGCCGTGAGCCGCTGCTCGTTCGTTCAGTTTGTGGCCATAATCGAGGAACTACTTATTCTCAACGGAAAATATATTACATAAATCTCATTATAACACGAATTCGACTTCGTTGCACTTCACAACAGTTGCAGGTACGGTCGTATTTTGACTCCAAAGGTTTGCTAAACATCGCCGCTACCGAATGAGACGGTAAAATTCTTCGACCAATCAGATTGCCGGATTCTCTTCTCTCCGTGCAGAATAACCAAATATGGCGGCCCCAGTTCCCGACACGACGAACCTCTCCTTCTTCAAAGAAGAAGTTTTGTATGTTATCTTTGTCTAAAAGCCATCGAATGTTGTCTCTTTTACAAATCAAAGTTTGGGGAAGGTTTGTTGACTCTGCTCAAGCCTGGCTGCCTATGGTGAAAGAGAGGTTGCCTTGCCACTGACCACCGTAGGAGGGGTGTTGTTACCATTTGATCTATCGACCCTCGTTGATTACCATCGTGCATGCTATTCGAAGTTTTCCAACAAAACGAACATTAACCAATTGGAAAAAACGCTTGTAAGCATGTTAAGTGGAGGACCGAGTTGCCAGTAGTGGGTGCTGGAGATGATGACCGTAGTTGATCGCACTGCCATGACTAAAAGACTCTTATCATCAGGAGCAATTTGGTCTCTCATCAGCTGATCCCACCAACGAAAACTGTTTGCAGGATATGTATCATCTGTAAAAACATGAGAGCTGTACAAAAAAAGTTAGGTCTCAGCGTCAATTCGATAACTTGTAAAAGCGGGAGACTATGATGCTGGTAAGTTGTTAATATTAACCTCTGGTATTGAGTAGTAAAAGATACACAAAGATGGCATTTTTTATATCAGTAAATATTTCTATTCTTAAGCTAAGAGTATAACCAGTAATATTTATTCATATTTTTTATTCAACAGGCAAAACTTCAGTAGCTGCAGAAATACGTCAGATGAGAGCACCTTCGTATATTCGCCAACAAAGGACTGTGTTGCGCTGGGTTCGTATCATTTCATCATGAGGTACGAAATAACACGCTTTGGAAACAAAAAGAAGCTGAAGAAGTAAGTTTTTGCATTTATCTTGTAAATTAACATATCAATCAATAATCTCTGGTTTAAAACGTACTTCAGATTTTATTACATTTCTTTTTCTTGTAGAGCTACATTAATAATAATATTATTGTAATTCTGAAGTATTTATATATTGTTACGGTGGCCGGTGCGTCCGCCCGAACCGACCGCTCTGACGTAGCCGCAATTCGAGTCGGCCCGACCGATAAGCCCGGAATGATAGATCGCCGCCCCGGATATCCGAGGGCGACGGGTCCTTGTGCAAGAACCGGAAATACGCCAATGGCAGACCACGTGGGTAGGGTCGATGCCAATCTTCAATTTACAAATCCCACGTGATCCAACTACCGGGGATTCCACCCTCACGGAACTGTACGAACAAAGGCTTAAGCGAGCCTGCCCGTGCGCGATTCGAGCGGCTATCACGAGAACCGTCGGTCCGAATGTCCCCCTTTTAGGAAACCAACGGCTTTCTAACCCCAACACACGAAATGCCCAGTCAATGAAAAGATCGACGCGACGAGCTTGAAAACATTTAACAATTGGGTATTATTAATAATAATGGGGAACTAGAAGCACTTAAGAGCAGAACTATACGACCTTTTACGAAATGCAATACAATCATTTACAGCACACAAGCCAACTTAAACATCTACTTATTAGACGGGCCACGGGACACACGTACTGCACAAACGCACCCATCTGAAATGGTGGCTGATGCCTTTAATAACTGACTCCTAGCCGGAGGACCAGATGAGCTGAAACCAGAACCTGTCTCGAAACCTCTCCACCTCGTTGTGGCTTCAAGTTGTTCAGACCCGGGCTCCACGAGAGCGAGCTGGATCCCAATCGCCGTGAAGCCGCGCATCCTTCCGAGCTCCAGCGGAATCTTCTTGCGCTTCCGAACACGTGCTGGTGAGACGAGGCGCCGATCCTTTCCCGTCGATGCGTACGCTATCTCGAAGACACCTCCAAGATGAGCATGAAGTCGCACCAAGCTTGGAACCAATGGGAGAATACAAAGAGTTCCACCAACCAAGAAGAAGCCAGCCGAGGCAAACCAGCTCAACCTCTCTTCGATGAACAAGCTCTCACAACACGAACCAAGAGAACTCCGAGCGAGCAACCAGCTAACTCTCTTCCGACGAACAAGCCGACTCTCTTCGATTGAACAAGCCAGAGGCAAAAAGCGAACCGAGCCAAGCAGACCCGATAGTTCTATGCTGAAAAAGCCAAGCTGAAGCAAAAAACTCCCCAAAAGCCTCCACCTCGCCAAGCAGAACCGAGCTCATGAACAAAAGTCTCACCCTCGCCAAAGCAGAACCCAAGGCTGCTAAAAGCCAAGCAAAGCAGAAAGCCTTCAAAAACCCTCCTCCCTTAACCCAAAGCCAGCAGGAACCTCTTTCCGAAGGTTCTATCTACCTAGAAAGCCGCCCCCTATCCAATCACGGTATGGCCAGCAAAACATCCCCCCGTATATTCTTATTAAGTCCACAGCCCCCCGAAAAGCTCCTGTCTCAAATATCCCGCTTTGGTTCATATAGTCATTACCCTCTAGCCGCCTCCTTTCCCCCGGCAGTGCACCGGCAGACTCTCCCCTCGTGCTCCATCCCCGCTCAACACGGCGATCACCCCACCCCGCCCGGGGGAGGGATAAGAATCGCCTGGGGCTCCCGTTTTAGTGCTCGCTGGAGTTGGGTTGGAATTGTTGGAGAAAGAAAGGGTCCCATTGCTCTTGGTGTGCGTCGTTGTGTGGTCATCGTTGCCGTGTCTCAAGCTGTGGTCCTCTTGACCTATTCCACAAGCCGTCGCTTCCATCTTCTCAGTTTTGTCGAGCAATAAACCCGGAGTCCGAGCGGGAATCTCGCAGCCCTCTGTTGGGAGCGACCCTGGCCCCCGCCTGGACCCACTATACCCGTGTTGGGCTCGCCGACGGAACCCCGGGGTTTCACACCTGCAGTCGTGGGCCAACCGCACGGGCTGGGGCCACAGAGGGGCGTTGTGACTCCATGTCATGACGGGACGGAGGGCTTTTTCTTCCTTTGCAGGAAGGTTACCGTGCCAAGAGCTGCTGGACCTCCAAGGGCATCTTCTCTCCTTCTCTGTGTTATTGACCCCTTTGGCTGTGGTCTTGCTCGAGCCCCTAGACTTATTACAAGAATTGTCGGTCGAGTTTCCTGACGCCAGACGCAGCATCTTAATCGATTTCTGCCCATTAAAGAGCGCACGAAATGGAAGGTGTGGCTTCCCCGCCTCGAGGTATGTTAATGGCCTACTCTTGAGTACTTAGGTAAATTGGAATAGAAAAGTGGAACCAACTACCTCACGCCGTTCGAAATATTGGCGAACCACAGGAGTCACTACATTACGCCGACCTCGTTGATCTCCGGCAGTTATCGGTGAACGTACATGGAGGACTTAGGTGTATTGATTTGGTGTTCGGAGAGATGGGACGACGGCCAACACTTAGCTCTGTTCTTGCGGTCGTTCTTCTCGCCGAACCAGATACCCGCCCCGGCCCACAAACAATATCGGTTATACAGTTTTGGCCCATCTCTAAAATGTAGTTTATAAAAATTCACTGGAAAAAATTCTCAGATGCCGTGGATCCGGATTTGGATAATCTTAACGAAGAATTAAGCTGATTGCTGTTCTCTTGGTTAATCAACCACATAACCAAACAATTTTCAGAACGATTGACTTTTGATAAACTGTTGGGCCAATATAAATCGTGTGAAAAGACCAGAGAGAACCAGACCAATACAAAGCTAGATCCAACTTACTTTTGAGCAAAAACATTTTTGTTTTTCCGCCAAGTAACAAAAACAAAGCGCGAGGACCAATGCCAATACCTCTCCTTCAGTGGAGAGTAATTTAAATATTAAACGTGTGGCATCACATCATGTTTTTATGATGGTATGTATACCATTACTCTCAGGATGAAAAAGAGTGGAACAATATCGGCGGCAAACTCGATACTTCGGAAGTGCAGTGTCACTCGCGCCAGCACGGCGGATTTACCCCAAGCGGCAATACCGGGGCATTATGGTGGCCCAACCGGCCTTCGCCGCCAACCCAACACTGGACCAGTCGGCGCCCTCCACCACCCCGACACGTGACAGCGGCTTCCACCACCCAAACCACGTGACCAGGGCCTCACCACTCCAACACATGACCAGGGCCTTTCCACCACCCACACATGACCAGGGCCTCCACCACCCAACACGTGGGACCAGGGGGCTTCCACCACCCAACACTGTGACCAGGGCCTCCACCACAAACACCAGTGACCAGGGCCTCCACCACCCAACACGTGATCAGGGCCTCCACCACCCAACACGTGACCAGGGCCTCCACCACCCAACAGTGACCAGGGCCTCCACCTCACCCAACACGTGACCAGGGGCTTACACCACCCAACACGTGACCAGGGCTCCACCACCCCAACACAATGACCAGGGCCTCCACCACCAAAACACATGACCAGGGGCTCCACCACCCAACACGTGACCAGGCCTCCACCAACAACACGTGACCAGGGGCTTACCACCACCCAACAACCTGGTGACCAGGGCCTCCACCACACACACGATGACCAGGGCCTCCACCACCAGAAGCACACAATGACCA
>CM068959.1:112191187-112203039 GCA_035128595.1 Eptatretus atami
ATATATCGTGTATTTACGAAATATATAATGTATTTACGAAATTACAATACGATAAATGGAATAATCTTTATATAGTAACGTCAACTTTTCGAAACTTTAAAGCAAATGTCCGAATATATTTAAAAGTTCATGAAAGACACTCTCAAAAGGCAATGAGAGCGATTACGGGTGTTTCGCGGGTGGCCATCGTTGCATCAATGGCAATGCATAATCGCTTTGAACGATATGGGTGTTTATTCTGGATGGGTTTGTCTTGGTTGCATCTGGGTAGTGTTGTCTCTGGTGCGTCGGCGGGTGTTTGTTCCGGATGCGTCTGAGACAGTGTTGTCTCCGACGCGTCTGGGGTGTGTTTGTCTCAGACGCTTGGGCGGATTTGTCTTCTGGATGCGTCTGGAGGTTGTTTGTCTCCGATGCGTTTGGGCAGTGTTTGGTCTACTCGGACGTCTGCTGGTGTGTGTTTGGTTCCAGACACGTTCGGTGTTGTTTGTTCAGATGCATTCCGGGTGGTATTGTTCAGAACTGTCTTGAGGAGTCCGAGACTTGTCTGCGGTGTGTATTACCGGAAGCGTCCGGGAGAGTGTTTGTCTTCGGATGCGTCTGGGTGGTTTTTCTGCCGGACAGCAGTTCCGGACAGTGTGTTAAGGATGCATCTGGGCGGTGTTTGTTCTTCGGATGCATCAGGCGGTGTCTGTCCGGCTTCAGATAGGTGTTTTCCATCTGGGGCTGGTCCAGCGCGGTGTTTCCTCTAGACGGGAGTTTGCTCTGTGGAGGTATCCAGACGCGTTTTGTATAGATGGCTGTTTGTCCGGGCGGTGTTTAGTGTCTGAGATGAGGAGTTTTTGTTCTCGAACTGTGTCTGGGCGGTTTTGTGGCTGGATGGGAGTTCTATGTCTCGACTTGTCTGGGCGGTGTTTATGTCTGACAGGAGTTTGTCTGGATCGTGTCTCGTAAAAGTTTATATATGGAGATGAGGTATATTTCTGGTCACATCCAGGCGGTAGTTATTCCAGACAGTTGGCGGATGAGTCCAGAGGTGTTGTGTCCAGAAGGTATCTGGGCGGTGTTATGTCTGGACGGGAGTTTGTCATCGGACTGGTTGTTTGAGCTTGGACGACGTCGGAATTAGTTCATTTCTAAGCATGGTCAGATAGGAGTTTTCTTCCGTTGCATCCGGGCGTGTTTGTCTCTGGACGTGTCCGGGTGGTGTTGTCTTCGGATGAGGGTCTGGGCAGTGTTTTGTTCCAGTGCGTCCGGCAAGTATTGTCTCCGACGCGTCGGGCAATGTGATTGTCTCGGATGCGTCGGGCGGTGTTTGTTCCGAGCATCCGGGCGGTGTTTGGCTCTGGTGGCATTTATAGTATGACCACTAGAATATGGATTTGATTTGAATGCAGAATAATTTTGATGAGACAGTATTGAATCGTAATTGCCTCACCACACGTCTGCTTCCCTTCCATCTCAACTGTTTCTGCCTTCCTTCCTCCCCATTTTTCTCACTCTCCCCCCTCCTCAGTCTCCTCCCTCCTCTGTCTCCTCCCATCTCTCTCTTTCCCACTATCTCTCGCTCTTTCTCCTCCCTCCTTCCCTCTATCTCCTCATTCGACCCTACCCTTCTCTATCTCCACCCTCCCCCCCATCTCAGTGTCCCGTCAGTGAAGGCGATGGGTGGAATTTGCAAGCACAGAATAAAATGGTTACTTAGAATTATGCACTCGAGGTGACTGTCCATTGAACTCACTTATCTGGAATGAGTACTGCATGGTTCATGGTTCATCATATAATCGATATATGGATAAAATGTCGTGTCCTGTGGTTCCCAGTCACTTTCTCTTTCATGAATAGTTTGTGATGCACATGTTGAGGGTTACAGAGTAGAAACCTTTCCTCAAAACAAACAGACAAGTTGGCCCAAATGTATGGGAAACAGACAAGTTGGCCCAAACAATGGGAAAGCAAATGCAATACAGTACCCTCTCCCTGTGTAAGGAAAGCACTTTCAATTGCACAATACAGTATTGTCTGCTTCAACAATCTTCTGTGGGGACTCTTCCAATCCTCGACAGTCTGTTCGAAAAACAAAACTTTTCCTTATATCCAAGCGACTTCTTCCTGAAACAGTTATAGTGAGTGTCCTTATTTTACTGTTATGTGCATTTGGCCGTGGAGTGGATATCTCGTCTACTCGGTAGGAATGTAAAGATGCGCAGAACCACTATCGAGGACAGGACTTCCTCACCAACGTCTCAGGCTCCGCTCGTTCAGCGTTTGAGGTTGTAGGAGTGAAGTTTTCATTCAGTGGAGTCTTGGTGACACAGTCCTCCATTGTCCTGGGTTGTCGCCAACCAGACCCGCAAACTCCGTGTTGTCCTTGATGCACACGTGGAGCCGCAGCTCTCAATGTAACAACTTCAATCAATGAAGGGTGAGTGTTTTCTACAACTCCTTGTAGTTTAACTTCATGTGTGTTTAAGGTAAAGCTACATGTGTAAGTGAACAAGGAGCACTCAAAACGATGGGAAAGCAAAGTCAATAGTGATGTCTTACTCGCATGTCACACCTGTAAAAGACAATTTAAAGGATGTGTGTCTTTACCACACTTAGATTAAAGACCACCATGTAGTTTTTGAACAAATCACAACTTCCAGTTTATCACCACTTGATACAATGAACTCGAATTTTACAATCTTTGTAACTCTAACTTCTCATAAACAGTTGTAACGATGCTCATCTTGTCACACAATCTCACTCGCAGAAAAAACAACAAACACAGCAAGAGTTTTGCAGGAGAACAAAGGATAGAAAGAAGTTTGCAAGAAATGACAACAACAAAACCCGAAGTAAATTATAACAATGGAGTATCTCATTGAATGACCATAAGATAGCTCGAGTCGAAACGACTGTTTATACACTCACCGATAGTAATGACCGGAGTCAAAAACTGAAGGTCCCACAAGAAGCGCACAACCCGATGGAATTTTATGGTTTCCAGTTGTCAGATGGGTGTGGTGGATGGAATGTGCACGTGACAATTTTACATCTACACCCTTGCCAGAGGAGAGGGGTACACGCTACAGTTCGCATTTATGATCGTTTGTCTGTCTACTTGCGAAAAATCTAAGATTTGTTAAGTAAATTATTATCTGGTCACGTTGCTATTCTGTCTGTCTGTCTGTGTGTTTGTCTGTTTGTTTCCTCCACCACCGAAGTTGAAGGAGGTTATGTTTTACCCTTGTTCTCCGTTTGTTACTTGCAAATCGAAGATTTTCAAGTATATTGGTCATTCGTTTTGTTATTCTGTCTGTTTGTTCGTCTGTCTGTTTGTCGCCACATGTCTCAATTCTAAACGATCGTCTTGAACCTTAACAGCTGTAGCGTAGTCTCACTGAGAAGTCTATTGATTTGAGTCGAGTCATGTTTTGAGGTCAGATTTGTAAAATGCGTCAATTTCATCCGATTGACTTGAACAATTTTGCATATTGCGTCACTGAATTAGGAAAACACTTTTTGAGGTCAAAGGTCAAAGGTCAACTCAAGGTCAAACTTCTAAATCATCACTTTTTTAATCTGAAACATCGTCAATTTTCATCCGATTGACTTGAAGATTAAACAGCAATTGCATAGTACATTTAGTGGGGCAACTTAAACTTTTTTTCTCAACCAAATCAAATTGTTACTTCTTTGACCATATGGCTTATTAGTAATTAAACTTTCACTACAACCTGCATTCCTCTCCAGTAAAGCAGATATGTGTCATAACAGTAACCACTGGTGCCATTTTTCAAAATGGCCACCACGCCATCAGCGGCTGAATTTGAGATGGCCATATCCAAATCTGTTCAAATATGATAGGCTATAGTGTGCAAATTTGGTGCTTTCCTCACAAATGGCACAATTGTTATGCTATATTTAACTAAGTTGCCCCACTAATTACTGAATTGGGAAACCAACTATTTTGAGGTCAAAAGGTCAAAGGCCAAATCAAGGTCAAACTTCTAAAATCAAACAATTTCATCTGAAAAAATCGTCAATTTTCATCTGATTAACCTGAAAGTTAAGGAGCAATTGCATAGTACATCGCTGAACTTGAAACACTATTTTTGAGGTCAAAAGTAAAGGTAACTCGAGGTCAAACTTCTATAATCATCAATTTCAATCTGAAAAATAATCAGTTTTCATCTGATGGACCTGAACTTTGATTTACATTGTGAATTTTAATCTTAATAAATTGGACAATTTCACGTTCCATGGCAACCTTTAGAGAGGGGTGGGGGATGAGTGGATCTTGCACATATCGTACTCTGCACAATGCTTTTTCATTGTTTGTTTGTTCGTTTGTTTGTGTGCAGGATATCTCAAACGTTTTGGACGGATCCGGATGAAATTTTGTGGACAGGTTGGGTGTGTGACAAGGACGAAACTGATTCGATTCTGGTGAAGATCCGGATGCGGATCTATATATTTTTTTAAGTGATTCTTCACCATTGAGAGATAGGGCTAAACTAATACATTGCACGATATCTCAAAAAGTTGTGGATAGATTTGAACGGACTTGGTGACAGGTTGGGTGGGTGGGTGGCAAGGACAAATTGATTCAATTTTTGGTGAAGATCCGAATCCGGATCTGGATACGAGAATTATTTAATTTTTAAAGTGATTCTTCACCATTGAGAGATGGGGCCAAAAAAGATATAGTACTGTATAGATGATATTTCAAAAATGTATTCGGCCATATGTTCTCTTGGATCAGGCATTACGGGCAGAGCCGCGGAGGTATGCGCTCTACCAGTGCCCTTGAGTTCGATATATATTTGATAATTTTGTTTTACACTGAAGGAAAACAGAAATGGAAAGCGTAACGATTGTGAATCTTAATAATGCTTCGGAGATGGCTTGGCTTAATCCAGGATGAGCCCTTGGGTGGTGGAGCCCTGGTCACGTGTTGGGTGGTGGAGCGCCTGGTCACGTGTTGGGTGTGGAAGCCCCTGGTCATGTGTTTGGTGGTGGAGGCCCTGGTCATGTGTTGGGTGGGGAGGCCCTGGTCACGTGTTGGGTGGTGTAAGCCCCTGGTCACGTGTTCTGGGTGGTGGAGGCCCTGGTCACGTGTTGGGTGGTGGAAGCCCCTGGTCAATGTGTTGGTGGTGTGAGGCCCTGGTCATGTGTTGGGGTGGTGGAGGCCCTGGTCACGTGTTGGGTGGTGTAAGCCCTGGTCACGTGTTGGGTGGTGGAGGCCCTGTCACGTGTTGGGTGGTGGAGGCCCTGGTCACGTGTTGGGTGTGGAGGCCTGATCACGTGTTGGGTGGTGGAGGCCCTGGTCACGTGTTGGGTGTGGAGGCCCTGGTCACGTGTTGGGTGGTGGAAGCCCTGGTCACGTGTGGGTGGTGGAGGCCCTGGTCATGTGTTGGGTGGTGGAGGCCTGGTCATGGTGTTGAGTGGGAGGCCCTGGTCACGTGTTGGGTGGTGGAAGCCCTGGTCACGTGTTGGGTGGTGGAGGCCCTGTCACGTGTTGGGTGGCGGAGGCCCTGGGGCACATGCCGCGTTGCCCTTGGTAAATCCGGCCGTGCTGGCGGGTGACACGCCTCCGGTATCGAGTGCCGTTATTGTTCCACTCTTTTCATCCTGACATAATGGTATTACATACATCATAAAAACATGATTATGCCACACGTTTAATTTAATACACTCTCACTGAAGGAGGGGTATTGCATTTGGCTCCGTTTGTTTGTTACTTGGCGAAAAAATGTTTTTGTCAAGTATGTTTGGTCTGTAGCGTTTGTCTGTCTCTCTGGTTTTCACACGATTTTTTGGCCACAGTTTTCAAGCAATCGTTCTGAAATTGTTTGTGTATGTGGTTGATTAGCCAAGGACAGCAACGCTTAATTCTCGTTAAGATCCAAATCCGGATCCGGATCTGAGAATTTTTTCCAGTGATTTTTCCACCATTTAGAGATGGGCCAAAACCATATATTGTTGTGGGCCGGGGGTCGGTGCGAAGAACGACCGCAAAGCAGAGCAGTGTGGCCGTCTCCCACGACACCCAGAATCGAAGGTCGTCACCCCGGATAACTCTCGGCAGTCACGGTCGCGTAAAGGACGCGTGGTCGCCAATATTCGACGGCGTGAGGTAGTTGGTCACATTGTCTATTCCAATTTACTAAGTACTCACGCATCTAACTACCGGGGAAGCCAACTTCGGCGACTTTGTCCGAACCGAGTCACGTTAACGACTCGGATCACAGCCGGGGGATAGAGAGGCTGGAGGTCAGAGTTTGGACGGTACCTGGCCGCTCGTGCGGTTTGGCAACGACTGCAGGTGTGAAACCCGGGTCGTCGGCGAGCCAGACACGGTATAGTGGGGGTCCAGGCGGGGGCCAGGGTCGCTCCTCACAGAGGGCTAGCGGAGATTCCCGGCTCGGACTCCGGGTTATTGCTCGACAAAATGAGAGATGGAAGTCGACGGCTGTGGAAAGTCAGAGGACCAGCTTGAGACACGGCAACGATGACACCAACGACGCACACAAGAGCAATGGCGACCCTTTCTCTCCAACAATTCCAACCCAACCAGCGAGCACTTAAGGGGAGCCGGCGATTCTTATCCCTCCCGGGCGGGGTGGGGTGTCGCGTCTCTTGAGGTAATCTTTGCCCTGATTGGACAGGGTTTCGTGGGGTGATGTGCTGGCCATCCGTGATTGGATAGGGGGAACCCCCTCCTTTCCTGACGGAGTCGGTGTTCTGAGTGAAGAACCTTCTGCCCACGTCTGGGTCGAACGCCACGTGGGCAATTGTGTTCGATGGTGCGAAGAAGTGAAGGATTGATTTGTTGGCGTTGGTATTGCAAAAATCTAACGAGAAAGAAACTTCGCAGCACACACTGTAATCCCCTTCAGACAATAGGGAGGAATGTAACTATACACATACTTATTGAAATAATAAGCTTAGGGACTGCTGTCTGTTTGTGTGCAAATGGCTTACAGATTCGTAACAACTACCCCCCTCCCTTTTTTTATAGACTCGACCGAGTCCGCAAATTTTCGTATGCATGCAGTGTAGGTTCTTCCCTAGTACATTTTACTACGAGATCTCTGAGTGCGACATTTGTACACATGTCCAAAAATAAATAACCTAGTGCGCTGCATAACTAAACTATGAGACTCACTCAGACAATTAACTAAATTGCCGGCGCTAAGACAGACACACAGGTGGGTTGCAAAAATTATTTACATCTTTTAACTATTTACACTAACCATGCCCAGGACCTGTTATCTGTGGAAAAAAGGCACAGCAAAGTCATCATTTGTGTGGGTGAGTGCACAGCAGCTTGAAGGTCAGACATTTTCAGGGCCTCTCAAAAGGTCCTCTTTTTGTTTCATGAGCCTTTTTTTCATTCCTGAATGCTGGAGCAACTCGCCCTACCACGCAGCCATGTGCCCTCCACACGGCTTTGAACTTGCCTTTATGCAAGAAGACAAGGAGGTAGCCGGGCTGCACAATGCAGTCCCTGGCACATGTGAATGGAATGGAGAATGGACTGGATGCAAGAAACAAATGGATGATGGATGCACGGGCTGACCAATGCAGTCCCGTGGTTGTGGCGCCTGCAGGGCCAGTCTTTGCAAACACACTGGCTGGGATGGTCCTGGCATACATGGTGAAGATGGTTGACACAGGGGATGCAAACAAGGGCGAGGCAGGCATGAGGTCATAAGGCAAAGGCAGGCAAACAAGGTAAGGCAAATGCAGACGGGCAGATGCAGCACACGGCCAGCATATGAAGCTGGCTGGCCTCTGGTCTGGTCCGTGAGGTTCTGGAGGGATGGCGGTGGTGCCGGCCGCTCCGAAAAACGGGCTCGGACTACCCTACTGTCTCCCCCAACCTTATCGCCTTTTGCCTGTTCTTTGTCATACCCACTCCCTATTGTTTGCAACAACAAATTTAGACTCCCACCCTTTTTTTTTCTTTATAATTCCCAGTGTCCTAACCTTCCTACTGTCCTTGTCCGGCTAACCTATCCGACTGCCTACTCCAACCCAAAGATCCTTCTTGAGGGGAATAAGAAAGAGACAGGTGGATCTGCCTCGAGACCATGAGCCTCAGACAACCTCCCAGATTTCAGCAATCTTTCCTGGGTTGTCAGCGGCCTACAGAGTAGGCGAAGGGATGGATGGTGCGAAGGGGTTCATTTCTTATCTGTTCTATCCTTTATTAACTTTAAAACTATCCTCGGGGCTTTTCAACATGCCTGTCTTTTAAACTGTTGGTTCTAGAAACCATAGATTCCCGTCGCCTGTGTTGGTGTTCGTTATTAATTTGGGCCTGCCCGCAAATTTTCTCTTGTGCCCTTGCACAATTTCGTGGCTGGGCAAGCGTGGCTCACTGGCAGGAACTACCCCCCTCTGCAACCTCGAACTACGGCACCCCGGCAGCTGAGGCTGTCTCGAGCCTACCTACTCTGTATGAACGCAGGGAGTGCCTTCCTGGCTCATCCCTATATATCCCCGTGGCATTTCTGGTGCTCCGGGTCCCATTCGAGGGTCACCCATGACCATTTCAGATCCCGGTCATTGGACCCATGGTCTACTCTGGCCGACTTCTCCGTGCCCGGGGTGCCCTCTACTCAGTACTTACCTTTCCACAGCCACGCTCCCAGCCTGTCAATGAGCTCCTGCACCCTTCAAAAAGGTTTCGAGGCTTCACTCACACCAACACAAAACGACCTCCTTTTGGTAAATTTAACTAACTCCACTAACTAACATTACACTGAACCCGGGTTCCCTTGGTGGGATTCACTCCTCCCCCAATCATTCATTTGCACTATGCATTCCACATTCACTCACTCACACTCGGGCCCGCTGACCCATATTCACATCGTACTTCTTTCTCTTTTTTTTTTTAATTCACTCCACACTCCAGCAACTACGTCCCCTAACTTCTCGTTCTCCCCATCATCCTTATTCAAATGCATGTTCCTTTAACTCTACTGCTAAGGCCTAGTACATTTGCCACGGCGGCCGTGGGGTCTCCAAAATCTGCGGCCACTAGCAATTATAGGCGGGCCGCAGTATTTCCACGGTCCACACAAGTAGCAGTCACATATGTTTTTATTTTTCGGTAGCCGCACGGACGTATTTATAAATCGTGGAGACCGAAACGTGGGGGTGCCGTACGGTCTTTGATTTGATGTCGCACGGTGACCTTAGGGCGTCGCTGCGGCGGCATAGAATTTTCAAGGCAGATGCAAGGTGCGCCACAGGCGACCGCAGGGGACTGCAGGGGGCTAAGGCGAACGTGCGGCCAGACGGACGGTAACGAGTGGGTATATATACCAGTTTTTTTTTTACTGAAATAAAAATTACTCAGTATATATAACTGAATATACTATAACTATAATATACCGTGGTGCCCCCAGAATCCGAACGCCCCATTGTTTGAACAAATTGGAATCCGAACAATTTTTTCGAGAAAATTTTGCCCAAAAACCTCATACATTTTAAAAAACCGAACACAATGTGGCGTTCATGTTGTTTCACGTGTCCCCCCGCTGTTCGAGCCGCATCTTCGCGCTTTGTTCATTCAGTTCGTCGGTGGAAGTACTCGTGAAAGCATCTCTCGTGTGTCGATCGATACTTTAGGTCTCAGTCACATTTGCTCTACGGCGAGGATACGGGGCCGTACGCCCTCTGAATTGACAGAAAGTGCGGCGGCCGCAGAGAAACTGAGGTGGCCTCAGGGTGGCCCTACGCGTATGGCTATATCTTACAGGCCGTAAGGTCGCCGTGGAATATAACGCGGAGTTATAACTTTTTTCATTTCTACGTCCGCCGTAGAAATCGAGAAGCCGAAACAAAAGAACTGGTAAAAAAAAATAAAAAAAATTACACCCATTCGTTACCGTCCGTCTGGCCGCACGTTCAGCTTAGGGTCCCCTGCGGTCACCTTGCGGGCACCTTGCGTCTGCCTTCAAAATTCTATGGCCGCCGCAGGAAACGCCTAAGGTCACCGTGCGACATCAAATCAAAGACCGTATGGCACACCCATGTTTTCGGTCTCCACAATTTATAATACGCCGTGCGGCTACCCGAAAAATAACAAGGACAAATGTGTCCCAAGAGCAGCGTCCAAAACCTAAAGGTTTTGTCGGCTAAAAAAAAAAAAAATTAAATTTTTTTAAAAACAACAACAACAACTTCCGATATTTCGTCACGTGCTTCATTAAGCAAATAGCGAAACCCGTCATAATGTATTTACGGATTTACGATTTATCGTGTATTTACGAAATATATAATGTATTTACGAAATTAACAAACGATAAATGGAATAATCTTTATATAGTAACGTCAACTTTTCGAAACTTTAAAGCAAATGTCCGAATATATTAAAAGTTCATGAAAGACACTCTCAAAAGGCACCGTCTATGTGAGGATGTGTACATGTGCTCAGTATTTAAGGCGATCCGGATCTTGTGTATACAAGAGGCGAGTCCGAGAGATTAAGGTTTTGTCTTCACAAGAAGAAGAAGACGAAGAAGAAGAACAAGCCGAGCTCTCTATGAATATGCGAAATATATTTGCCTGCTACATTGTGTGACCGTGGAAATACTGCGGCCGCTTTATAATTGCTAGTGCCCATACATTTTGTAGACCCTCCGGCCGCCGAGCCAAATGTGACAGGCCTTACCTCGTGTTTTCACCTTCATTTGTGATGTTGTTTTTTTTAATCATCTTGTGTTTTAATTAATAACAAAAAAAGCAATCCGATCACGTGGTATGACGGACTGTCGGGCAAGGATTGAATTTCACAGCAAACCAGTTTTAATTTGGAATATCCATGATTACGTCAGCCGATGCGTTTGATGAAAGTGATTGTGGTTCTGCGGGCATCATGTTTGATGAGCTGCCCTGGGGGCAGCGCTCTCGCAGAGTGCGCGAGCGATCGGAACCCAGGCCGGAGCTCGAGCCTGTGTGGACCTTTGGATGTGGTGATTGTACCAGTTTACATACAATACACCGCACCGAAGGTCATTTACTCATCTTATTTCACCTTAAACATGGGGAATTTCAGTTTAAAGTGTCTGAAAGTGGGTTTTCTTTGGGTCCATGAACGGATTAATTCACTCCATTATTTCTTATTGGGAAAATATTTTGGAATCCGAACTTTTTGCAATCCGAACAGCCTCCTGGAACGAATTAAATTGGGATTCTGGGGCACCACGTTATGGCAACACCTACACTCCGCATCTACGTAGCGCCGGTGAGCAGCGACGTGGGCGCACGACACGAGTCGACGCAGACTGCCACGGAGGCGTACGTAGGTGCACGGCGGGCGTAGGGGAACCGTGCGTCGACCGCGTTGCCCGCAGGTAGTCACACAGACCGCAGGCACCGTACGGCGACGTGGAAATAGTGCGGCCACCGTAATTTTTTGGGAGTTGGAAAATTCATTTTTCATTGAGAAGAGCTTACGGCAGCCGCACAAATAACGCAAGCCCACGTACCCCTACGTACGGCGACGTGGACCACATCTATGTCATAGTTGGCTTGTCGATTGCTATGGCGAACGTAGAAATGAAAAAAGTATAACTCCGCGCTATAATCCACGGCGACCTACAGCCTGTAAAATATAGCCAAACGGCGTAGGGCTCCCTGAGGCCACCTCAGTTTCTCTGCGGCCGCCGCACGTTTCTGTCATTCAGAGGGCGTAAGGCCGCCGTATCTCGCGTAGAGCAAATGTGACCTAGGCCTAAGCTACGTCCCACGACACATTCCATGTCCGTCCGTGTCTCCAAATTCATTTCTAAATCTAACCTAAAATTCCCACTAACTGTTTCCACGGGCCCCAATGAGGAACTGTTCTGCCA
>CM068959.1:112234236-112253939 GCA_035128595.1 Eptatretus atami
CACGTGTTTTTGGCTGAGGACGTGGGCGGAGCCTTTGTCACCTCGGGTCGAAGCTCCGTCCCGAGGAAGAGCAGAGAGCGTTTCCTCCGGCCAATGAGCAGAGGGCAAGCACCACACGTGCGCCCAAGCCAATCGGGAGGTCGCCACGAGTCGCCTGACAACCCACTGTCCAATCAGGAGGCGAGTGGCGTGGGAGAATAAGCCCCTCCCTCCTAAAGAGGAGGAGAGTGGTGGTTTGGACGAGTGTTGGAAAGACAAGAGTGCGTTCTGGAGGATCGTGGATCGTGGTTCGAGAGCGAAGTGCAGTCCTGGTGGCGATTGCGGCGCGGTCTGTCATCGTTGTCCATCGGTCTGCAGTCTTGGTGCTGGCAACGCCAAGGTCGTGGGTTCGGGCCCCACCGTGGTGGTTTCGGAGTCGGTGTAGCCGGCACGAAGCGGACAGCTACCATGCCGCGGCTTGACCGAGATAGACCCTACGGGGTCCAGTTCTTGTGTGGTGTGTGTGTGTGTGTGTGTGTGTGTTGTGTGTGTGTGTGTGTGTGTGTGGTGTGTGTCGTGGGCCAGTCTGTGTAAGTAGAATTGTGTAAGTGCTCTCTTTGCTTGTAAATTACAATTTGTTATTCGGTTAACTCTGCCTTCTGCGTGCTCCCACTGCCCATTATAAATAAATATCCCTTTTGTTAAATGTTCCAGCTCGTTTCTGTGTTTCTTTCATTGCTTAGCATGGTATGTATTGAGAAATAGCGAGTCCGTAAATTGTTCATTTGGACCACGGGCCTTGGTACCTCCGCTCGGGTTGCACACCGGTTCGGGCACGTAACGGCTCGTTCCGCTCGAGGTCCGTCGAGGTGTGAATTCCCGGTAGCTTTGCCATGCGGTAATTAGGTATATTGAAGTTTGGCAATTGACCCTACCACGCGGTCGAATTATTGGTGATTCATGGTCCAGTAAGGGACCGTGCCTTTCGGACTTATCCGAGAGTCACAACCTAAATTCCGGTGTGTTCGGTGAGGCCGACTCAACTGCTCCCCTCTCGCGGTCGTGCTCGCCACCGATACTCGCCCCAACAACAATCTGATGCGCTGTGTATTGGGCAGACTAAAATACTGTCAACTGAGAACATCAGTGTGTTCAGATTGGGAGATGATCATGTGGAAATTGTGGAAAGTCTCATTTTCCCAGGTTCAAAAATCGAAGTAAGTGGAGAATGTTGAGGATAAACTGATCTCCAGATATCATTTGGGAGAATAGCAATGTCAGGATTGACAAAGGATGGGAAAGACATATGTGTGACAATGCAAACCAAGCGAAGGCTGGTGAATGCTCTAGATTGTTCAAATTTCAATGTATGGATGTGAGTCATGGACGGTGAAAAAGAAGGAAAGAAAGGAATAACATTGACTGTTTTGAAAGGTGGTCCTGGAGACGAATATTAAAAACTAGCAAATACCACCCGTCACATCGCTGACGGGAATACTAAAGGGGCGGAGGGGGGTGAAAAGGAAGAGTGAGAGTGAGAAGGGGTGGGGGAAGGGAAGACTGTGTGAGGTGAGAGGAAGGGAAGGCAGACGTGCAGTGGAGTGTTAATTACGATTCATACCGTCTCGTCAAAAATGAATCTGCATGGAACAACAGTGAAGATGGAAACAAAATAATGTCTGAAATCCATTTTCTACTGGTCACGCGATAAATATGGCCCGGAGACAAAACCTGCCAGACGCATCAGGAGCCAAGCCGTCCAGAGACAAACACTGTTCGGACACGTCTGGAGACAAACTCCCGTCTGGAAATAAATACCGCACAGACGCATCCGGAGTCTAACACCGCTCTCCGAAGTTTTTAAGGAATTCAGGGAAAATTCTGTCGGCCCACTGCGGCTTTGCCATTTTGGTTGCCGACAGTGCGGCATCAATCTTTCTTTGTATATGGGGCCGCCAGGTGGCTGCTCAGTGGGCTTTCTTGGAGGTTTCAGAGGAAATCCCTTTTTACCTCCTTCCTTAGTGATTTGGAGGTCGGTGTTTTTGAGGTCTGGAAGAAGTGAGACGTAATGGAATCAGGGGAACTCTTGGGATGGCAGCAGTAGTGTTTTCTGCAGCACCCAGTTTCCTCAGCCATGCCCATGCCTTGCGGCTGCTGTGGGTGAAGTCTGTGGACTCCAACTCCTTCCAGCACTTCAGACGTTCAGTGTCGAGAGCCTCAATTAGTGCCTGCGCAACATCCGGGTTCCCAATTTTGTTGTAATCCTTTAGAAGCCTTTCAGTCTCCGCTGTCCAGAAAGGTATGCAAGTCTTGCAGAATCTGTGCGGTATGGTATTTGTGGCAGCAGAGAGAAGGAGGTGCACAAATTCTGCGTATTTAGCTGGGACAGGTGGTATATCCTCGATCTTGGATTCAGCTTCTTTGGTGAAAGCGGTTCAATCCACTTTCCGGAAGTTCTAGCGTGGTTTTGACTTGGAGTGCACCAGCGGGATCTCGATACTAATGTGAACAATAGTGGGGCGATGGCTTTTTGTAAAGGGAGCAAGAACTCTTCTCGATGCCATCATTGTAGCCCTCTGCCATCCTTTGTCAGGAAGCAGAGGTCAGGATTTGTTCCGGTTTGCCACCGTCCTGAGTGGAAGGTCTTTGGCTGCTTAAGGTCAAACAGCAGGTTGAGATCGGCCATCAACGCCCAGTTGGTTAGCTTTCTCCAGCCACCCCAATCAGTGTGGTGGCTGTTGAAATACCCGATGTAAACCGCGAGATGGTTCTATTAGTGTAGGACTGGTAATGGCCATGTTTGTGTTGGCGGCTTGTACACATTTGCAACAGTAACACCGCTTAGCTTTACTGTTGTGTATAGCGAGTTACTGTCTATGGTTATGATGTTTCGAAGACTGTGCCTGATGGAGGTGGCGAGGCCATGTTTTGCTGCGTTAACGGAGGCCATGAGGTTGGAGCCTGCATTATTTTTCTTTTCAGCCTTTTTGTCATCCTCGCTGTGAGTTTCTTGGAGTATGGCTACGTCGATGTTGTAGTCATTCAGGATCTTAGCAAGGATCTCACCATTTAGATGTCAGCCCCTCAACATTGAGTTGGAGGATGTGGAGGGAGGGACCCACTGGTCTTGTTGCGTTTCATGGCTTTTGGCCCTGAAAAGGACGTTTTTTAGCGTTGTGCAACCTCGGGCTCCATTGCTAGGGTTTGTCCTGAGTGTGTTGGTGGTATTGGCCAGTTGATGACATCAGTCCTGATATCTTCAGAGTATGACACTGTCGAATATAATTTAACAGGAGCACTGCGTGTAGGTTGTCATCTCACCCCAGGAATCGGTGTGATTACCGATGACAGTACGTATTGTACACAACCAAAAAACCTTCAGTAGCTTTCACCGAAAAACAATGTTGTATTTATATAGATGTTTCAGGGATATGTTCACAAACATTAATCTTTATAAACAGCTGTGTGTGACGGGTGGGAATTTTTTTTTTGCCTCATTAGGTTAGAAAACACGCAAATACAGCTCGGAAATCGGGTGTTATTTTCATAACAACTCACTCAGGGTGACGGAACACGAAGCGCCCGCTCAGGGTGACAGAGCACGTAACGGCAAAAGCATCAGCAGTGAGTGAACAATTTGTTCAGAATGACATAGCGCGGTACTGCTATCAACAATAAGGTGCTCAGGACGTGGCTTAAGCACTCAACCAAGCACTCCAATTAAATGGTCGATAAAGAACGGCTGGCCAGACTGGCTGCAAACCATATAGGATCCCTTTAACTTTAAAGCCAGTCTTCACCGTGCCCACAGCAGTTAAATAAATTACATTAATTCGTTCAAATAATGACTTTATCCACAAAAGAGTTGCTGTTTAATATACAGTAGAACAACCTTGGAGAAACCGCTAAGTTTAATCGCCCATGAAATAAACATTGTAGATAATACGCCACGTTGCCTGTTCGTCTGTGTACGCGCGCCATCGGTTCCCGGTCCGTGCAAACGTTATAACTGTTTTACAACGTCCGTTTTTCACCAGATTTGCTTTGATTCCTTTCACCCCACATGTTATTCTTGACAACAATTTGCTCTCACAAACGCCCCACAATGTAATTGAAAACACCAGCGAAATCTAAATCGCACAATATCAAACGATATCAAACTAAATTGTGCAATGTCACATGATAAGTCTGTGCAGCACGATATCGAAAGAGCAACTGAGTGCATTGGAGGGTAACGTGGGGCTGTAAGGTGAGATGGAGATGCGGGGTTCTGTATTCCTTCATGCCAGACCGCGACAGAGCGAGGGACCCATGCCAGGATCGGTACATTTTACCACAATAATTCAACTGTGATGCGGAAACACATGCTCGGGGTGGGCCTGCTGTACATTGTGTTGGGCCCTCTCTCTCATGGTGAAGAATCCCTTTAAAAATGCTCGGATCTGGATTCAGATCTTCACCAAAATCAAATCAATTCTTCCTTGTTACATTCACAACCTGCCCACCAAGTTTCGTCTGAATCCGTCCACAACTTTTTCAGATATTGTGCTACAATACCTATAGAAAATCAACACCCCCTTTCAAATTTTTCACCTTTTGTAGCCTTGTAGCCAGGAATTAAATTGCATGAAGTTAGACTTTTCCAAGCGATACTCAAGGTGTTTGAAATATTTTTATACCCATCCCCTGATCTGTGCCTTTCCACAACTTTATCCTGGAGGTCTTTTGAAAGCTCCTTGGTCCTCATGGTTTTGAGTCTTTGCTGTGAAATGCACGACACAGTAGAGGAAACCTCCAGAAACAGCTGATTTTATTCTGAAATACAGTCAACCCTCGCTTCATCGCGGTTCACCTATCACGCCCCCGGTTCATCGCGGGTTTTCCCTTGGAACGTAACTAATTTTTTCTGCGGATTCCCCCGGTACATCGCGGTAATAATATATAAAATATAAATTATTTAAGCAATAAATTATAACGCGTGGCGCTCGAAAGTATCTTCATAATAAAACAAACAAAAAAAATTTGTATGTTTGTTGACACAACGCACGAGACAAAGACAGAGAGCGTGCTATTCATTTCTCCTTGGCGCTGATTGGCTGCTGCTCCCACGAGGCGCACTCTCGCTGTCTTGAGTTTCGCTTGTGAACGACACAGATATTTTCTACGTTTTTTTTCTCCAAGCCCTACGATGCCGCCCAAACGCCCTGCACCTTCTAAGGCTTTTGGCAAGGAACCGAGCGCCAGAGGAAGGTCCTAACGCTCCAGGAGGAAGGTTGAGGTGCTAGATATGCTTCGGGAAGGAAAAACGTTTGCCGCGGTTGGGCGCCATTACGGTTTGAATGAATCGACCATACGCTACATCAAGAAGGACGAAGCCAACATCAGCGCTTTACATTCACAACGCCCTGCAGCACCTCGTGGAGGCCATGGATTCCGACGACAATTTTTCTCTGAGGACGTATTGGCGTGATTTCACGATAGCAACGTGTCTCCAAATAATTCAGAAGGCTCTACAAGAAATGAAAAAGAACCTTAAACGCCTGTTTTGAAGAAGCTGTGGCCAGAATGCGTCCACGAATACAAGGCCTTTTCTCCAGACGAAATTCACCATTCGGCAATCGATAAGGCGGTCAAGCTGGCGAAGATTCTAGGAGGAGAAGGATTCAACGACATGACGCACGACGAAGTGAATGACCTCATCGAAACCAACTCTGACCCATTAACGGACGAGGATTTGGCTGAGCTTACGAAGTCTGCATGCGAGGAGGAGGAGGAACAATCTGATCCATCGCAGGAGCCACGACGAAGGCCTATCACTTGAACGCTTAGCACAATGGCGAAAACGGCCAAAGAATTGCAGGAATGGCTGAAGCATGGGATCCCTCTATGGTTCGGGCGTTGCAATTCAAGAACGCTATTGATGCGCAATGGAAACCTACAAAACTTCTCTCACCACCATGAAGAAACAACGCCAGCAACTGCCCATCACAATGTTTTTGCAACGTTACTGAGTTTACAGTAAGCATTTTTATGCTTCAAATGTTTTCTTTATGTGTTTTGAGATTAAAATGTGTTTTTGTGAGGCGTTCCATTTCATCGCGGATTTTCACTTACCGCGGGAGGGTTTGGAACGTAACCCCCACGAGAAACGGGGGATTACTGTAATCAGAATCACTCTAATTTAACACAGGTGGAGGCCAATTAATTTGGTGTGTGATTTTGAAGGTAATTGGTTAGACTTGAGCTAATTTACAATTGCTATTATAAGGGAGGTGGACACTTGTCCAACCAAGATATTCTAGTTTTGTATTTTTAATTATTTTTTTTGAAATTTGTGCAATTTGTTTTTCACTTCGAAGTTGCGGGTTACGATGTGCAAGTAAAGTTGGAAAAAGTCTGATTTAATGCAATTTAATTCCAGGCTATAAGTCAACAAAAGGCGAAAATTTTTGAAAGGGGGTGTAGACTTTCTATAGGTACGGAGCATGATATCTCAAAGTTCTGGACGGATTCAGACGAAACGTGGTGGATGAGTTGGTTAGGTGACAAGAACAAACCAATTAAATTTTCGTTACATTCTGAGTCCACATTCGGCGTATCAGTGGGATACAAAACGTAAACTAAACTAATCAGCCTGGCGGAGGTATGCACTCTACAGAGTGGCCTTCTAGTTTCTTTTTTTTTTAATGCACTGTGAACTTGTATTTACTTTTTTATAATTTTTTTAATTTTTATTTTCATCCAACATCCATTGCTACCAGTCTCCATAAACTTTTTGTGCCACTCACAAATCGTTTTTCTGCCTTCCATAGGTCGTATGTCTGGTGTTGGCTTAATGGTTTGGGTGGTGGGCTTGGGATCCTTCAATCTTGAGTTCAAATCCCACTCAGCTGATGAATTGATACCAGGTGGGGTTGACTGCCTGTCATCCTTCCGAGGTCGGCAAAATGAGTGCCAGATTGCTGGTATCCTGTGTCGGAGTAGCCAGCTTGTTAGTGGCGACCTTTCCAGGATTGTGCCCAGTAGCCAAAGAGACTGCTTAGGCAGCACCAACGCTCTGCACAGAGTATGGTCCCAATGGATGGATGGATGGATAGGTCGTCCTGAAGCTTTGTTAAAACTGTGTAGCTGATTTGGTCTCTATAAACCAGAAAACGCACTGAACTTTTTCTTGTGGGGAGGTCATTTGCAGTAAACGTGATGTCACCTGGAAATGGAAAAAGAAGTTGAGACAACTTTGAGAAATGTTCTTTCACATTCAGCAAACCCCATCGTTTTATCCGATTTCATGTTTTTTTAAATTTAAATTTATTTATTAATTTTAATAACGATTTGAATTTGGAATGGTAATTTGTGGATTCCCTGTGTGTGTTGTGTGAGAGGGAGAGTCTCGAGCATTTGCGGTACATTTGTTGTCATGTGATTACTATTCAAGTTGTATGGCTGCTTTTTAGAAAACTTCCAATTCATGACTGCATGGTAAAATCCAACTTTCGCCCTGAATAACTTTCGTATTGGTTAGTATATGAACTAGTACATTTACCGTAAGACGAATGTAAATGATGCATCGGAACTTGGAAGCAGGGAGTGTGGTTTAAAATGTAATTTGACTGACTAGGAACTGGCGAAAGTATTTTTACCCTTAGCAGAGGAGAGGGTATTGCATTTGGGTCTTTGTCTGCTTATCTGTCTGTCTTTGTCTGCACAGAACGTGAGTATGTGTATGAATTGCACTTGATCCTTCAGAACCTGAAGAACACCTTACACCATTTTATAACCCCAAGCTTTCCAACCCTTTAGATCCCCAAAGACCCTAAGATTCCTTTCGGACCTTTTAATGACCTTTGGACCCTTTTTAGGTCATCTATTCGAGGCATTGACTTAATATATGGTGTCGATGTCCTTCGATCCGTCCGTCGTCTCGTTCACAATGAAGTTGAAGCGGGAGATCTGGTCATTATGTATCCTGATAGAGGTCGATGAGACGTACACAATGGTAAATGACTTCAACGTCACCGAAGGTCAAGGTCAAGGTCACGAGGCCTTTGAGTTGCGAAATGACGATTTTCAAATTCTATCTCCTCCCGCCATTTTCAAGCGATCTTGAATTTGATTGGAGCAATATGATCTATGGGACAATATCTAAATTTGGTCAGGCCGGATTTTCGATATTCGCTTTAGTTTTCGTGTCACGTGACTTCAAAGTTGGCAAAAAATGTGAAAATTACGATTTCAAAATCTATCTCCTCCTACATTTCTCAAGCGATCTTGAATTTGATTGTGGCATATGAATGTGGGACAATATCTAAATTTGGTCGGACGGATTTTCGAATTTCGCTTTCGTTTTCGCGTCACGTGACTTCAAGTTTGCAAAAACTGCCCTACCTTCAGGAGGCTATATATTCTCTACTGGGAATGGTAAAAGTTAGTGAATGGTGTCATTGCATAGGCAGCTGACCTTGTCTTTCATGTCCATTCGAAAGAATACCGATATCTTTGAATACGTACACGTCACGTGACTTTGAATTTTGCGAAAACTGCTTCATGTAGTTGGCAAATGACGATTTCAAAATCTATCTCCTCCTACATTCTTAAGTTATCTTGAATTTGATTGTGGGCAATATGAATCTAAGGGACAATATCTAGATTTGGTCGGGCCGGATTTTCGATATTCGCTTTCGTTTTGCCGTCACGTGACTTCAAAGTTGGCCAAAAATCCTCCTGACCCGAGAAACACTACACCCTAGTAACAGGAACTCGTGCTTGTAAAGGTCGTTCTCGTGCTTGGTATTCGTTAACTCTCGTTTGTGACTCCTATTATATACATCTGCCTGCCTGCCGCCCGCGGCCCAATAGCATAGCTTTTTAGGTACCCCCACTCATAGCCGAATGTCCCCACCAAATCGGGCAAATCGCCATAGGCCTAGGTCATAGAAGCTATCAGAATCGAAAAATATCGGATGGCATATCGTTATGTGTTTAATATACGTCAAAGTGCTGGAAAACAATCGAGAGATCTCCATTGTTTTCCAGCACTTTGATATACGCCATCTTCTTTGACACGATATATTGATGCGGCAGCCGACAACGACGGGACAGTGTGTCCAGTCATATGAAGTTTTTACGGTGTTGTTGGTTTTTGATATTACCGTGTTTAGCACTCGCTTCGTCAAATAATCGCCATGTGCGATTGCGATATTCCGGTTTTCCGCGTTTTATCTTATGTCGTACACATTTCAACATTATTCCTGCATATAGTGCAATCATCGGTTGTCTTAAGCATCGTTGGTCCAGTGGAGTCCACTGGAATATTCTGAACTGAACGAACAGAACTGTGGATAGTAAGAGTGAGTATGTGTGTCGTCAGTGTTGTTGTTGCACTTTTTATAAGAGATTGGAAAACAAAAGGCTGGCCTACGTATCTACCCATCAAATCCACTGACTGACTGGTTTGTATCGTAGTTGTCTGTCTGCCATTTGCTACTGTACCTACCTACTCTACTACATAGAGTGATCGTGATTATACACCTACTTCTATGGACTCTTGGCCATCTACCTACTGGACATTATATTGACTGACTCGTTGCATTAGTGCAAGAGGAGAGTATAGTATATAAATTTGGTGATTGGTGTCCAGTAGACAGCTACAGCGTGTGTGGTAAGTCAGGAAATAGACCCTATTCGGTTCTCGTTCGGAACACCGCAACACTTTTTTATTTTAACAGCTAGAAGGCTAGTTTGGTTTTACCTTGTTTCTCGCAGAGATGACCGTCACTCCCGCACGGGGTTATTTTATTATATGTTTCAGACTCTTTCTGCCCTTTCAGACGCAATCGGACCTTTCATTTAGCACATCCTTCCATTTATTTGCCACACAACATACACCACCATAAATAAAGTTTCGGTGATTGGTCTGCAATCTCTGTTTGCTCTTTCTTGTTTATATTGCATGACATTATTATTATTAGGCTTCATGTTTTGATGTTCCAAACAGAGACAAGAGAACTTTGGTAATCAATCTACCACCGAGAATTGTCACAGTTGTGGCGCAGACGAGATGGACCACGGACAAAGGGGAGTTTCGACTGCTTGGGAAAGGTATGCTGTGCACTAACTGTGGTTCAAATGGTTTGCAGCAGAGGTTCTGTTTCCAACGTTTGTCTTGTGCTTTTCTGGTATTTTATTTTCACATTTTGTGTTTGTTTTTGTTCTGGATTGACATCTCTATTATAATACCAAGCTTGCACACTAAAAACTCGGCTCGCCGTCACACGACCCTATGAAATTGCTGTGGCACTTAGCGAGCAATGCCGACATATGTTGGGAAGTCTTGGCGTTCATAGTACCACTTGCATTTTGCACAATGCGTATTTTTGTCATTCCCGTGTACGGTCTGTCGTCTGCTACCAGCTATGTTCTGCTATCCCGTGCATGTGCGAGGTATCGCTAGTCAATTTATATCTTGATATTCAATGTGAATGTGATAATTAATTTGCATCTAAAGTTTTGTCGTAAATGATGCAATAAGAAGGGAAAGTTTAAAAATGTAAGCATGTAATTATTTTGAAGAACAATATATATATATATAATATATTATTATTTATTGTTATGTCGATGATTTATACCTCAAGTGAGCATCTTGATGACTATGACATCAGGTGGATGTCCAAACGTCGTATCAAATTGACTCTCAAATAGTGAAAGGTTCAAATTTGCCTGACTCCTCATTTTTCACAGAGCCATCCATTAACCCTGTTTTTGTTTTCCCGTGTCTACTTCTTTCCCTGTGTTCACTCATCAGCATCTAGAGATTTCTCACATGACGTCACAAGGTCATGCGCCTTGTTTATCTTCCATATTGTAGATCAAATTTGTCCGGCACAATGAATGTTTTTTTTTTCTTCTTTTTTTTTTTCCAAAATCACTGCTGCTATTTGCAATGTTTGAGACTTGTTCGGTACAACAGCAGGAATCCTTTAAATATAGTGTGACGGAGACTGAAGGAGCACACAAAAAGAACCACCACAGCCACCATGACAGAAGCAACAACTAATGCGTGCTATAAATGTCCTTTTTACCTCTGCCACCGAATGTGGAAGGAGGTTGTTTTCACCATGTTTGTTTGTTATCTGTTTATTTGTTTGTGTTCAAGATGTCTCAAAAAGTTGTTGACTGATTCGGATGAAATTTGGTGGGCAGGTTGGTGTGTGACTGACGAACTGATTCGATTTTGGTGACTATACCGATACAGATCCGGATCCGGCTACGAGAATTTTTAAGTGATTAATCACCATTGAGAAATGGGCTTAACCGATATAGAGCACGATATCTCAAAAAGTTGTGGACGGATTCGGATGAACACTGTGGACAGGTTGGGTGCGTGACAAGGACGAATTAATTCGATTTTGGTGGAGATCAAATCCAGCTTTTTTAATATAAATCCTGCATTATTCAGTGCACACACTCCATTCATGAGTGAGGGTAGACTTTACAGCAATGCTATACTGGCATTATGCGATTCACGTTGGCCCAGATGTAGCTGTAAAAGAGGCTGAGACTATTGAGTACTCGTTCATGAAGTTCCCGATTCACAGCATGACAGAGTACCATCACAACTGCCAATCAACCCCACAGAATTTAATGACAAGCTGTGTGTTAAAAGCATTCATTGCTGATTAATATCAGTTTGGTACTTGCTTTGGACATCACCAGCATTTTTCTGCTATGTTTCAAGTTTTCATGTCATGACCATAGGCAATGACAACATACCTGCGCTGTCCAGGCGCTCTATGCTTTCATGCCCTCCTTTGTGTAGTAGTAGGAAGTGTTTACAGAGATAATTGTGGACATCGGGAACTGTCAGTCAGGCAGCTGCTCCACATTAGCATGTTTTCCCAATGGGTTCACCAAGTCTTGGCAAGTTGTAGTTGATCTGTGACCCCAGCAACTTTAATTTCTGGATTACTGGTCCTGCTCTGCTTTAGATGACTAACAACATTAGATAAGCTAGAGCAACTTCGATTGCAGATATTTCTGCCAGACATTTTGAGTGATCCCGATCCAGTTTCCAGATTGTTTACAACGGATGATCTCCAAAATGTTGACCCAACGCGTGTCGATGTCACCAGCTTGTCAGGGAGAAACCTCTATATAATGCTTCCATACTCTCTTCATGAGTGCTCACTGCAGTCTTTTCATTTTGCAGGGTTTACCGAAATTAATGGCGGTACTGGGGAGACAACAGCAGAACGCGGCACTTCGCGGCATGAGGTGAAAGCAAACAATGGGGATACGAAGGCTATTCCATTTCTCATTACAGCAACCGGGGCCTCCGTGCCTAAGGACACCAGGAAATCTCATGGTAATGACAGATTCCATACATCTGTGGTTTTTCCTCTCTATTAAATTGTTGTTTTATGAAAATATATATTGCAGTATTGTGTTATGCTTTCCAAGAGGATTGAAATGTTGAGCCTGGTGAAAGGGAGGATGGTTGGGGTGGCAGCTAGTGTGGAGGGTGGGGAGGGTGGTAATGGAGGTGGAGGAAGAAGAGTGAGAATTCTCTTGTGAGGTTAATGGGACAATACCAGTAAGAGTGAGGTGTAGCACCCTAGTGTGGCAGGACTTTCTACCCAAGCAGAGCTCGATAATAAAACCACAGTGTTGTATTAAATGCTTTGAGTTGCCTGAGTATTATACTGTTGAGTTCGGTGGTAAGGATTTTGATGCTGGCTATTGAAAAGCAGGCTGTTTATGTGCAGGCTGCACTGATGCATTAAAACTGGAAGTGCACTCTGTGGAGTGCACACCTCCGCCGGATGCGGATCTGAATTCGGATCTTCACCAAAATCAAATCTATTCGTCCTCGTCAACAACACCAACCTGCCCATCAAATTCCATCTGAATCGTCCACACCTTTTGAGATATCCTTCCCACAAACAGAGAAACAGACAGATAAACATAACCTTTCTGTCACCTTCTATGGTGGAGGTCAAAAAAATCGAGTTTGAATTTTAGTTCAAAGACAAATGAATACATTGTATTCGATAATCTTCTCCCCTCAACCAAATTACATGCAAACAAGTAATGCCTAAAAGTTTTACAATTCAAAGCTGTTGATATAATAGATACTGTTCTAGTCTGTCGCATCCGTGAACCGTCTTGGTTCGTGAAGGGGGTGTGGAGAAGGAGAGGTGCATTGATAGCACTGAGATCAATCAGGGTTCCACAGTCCTTGAAATTCCTAGAAAAATGAAACCATTTTCCAGTAGTTTATTATTTTCATCTGCAGCCTGTGACTGCTGGTTGCATCATTGCTCAGAGCACGGCTGTGCTGCTGATGGAGTGCCCCCTGTTTTCTAGTAAGCCGACCACGGAAGGATGACAGGCCTGAGTCAACCCACGTGGTGTTATTAAATGGTACGATGGTAGGGGTGCATTGATAGCACTGGATCAATCAGGGTTCCCACAGACCTTGAAATTCCTAGAAAAATGAAACCATTTTCCAGTAGTTATATTATTCTCGCAGCCTGTGACTGCTGGTTGCATCATTGCTCAAAGCACTGCTGTGCTGCTGATGGAGTGCCCCCTGTTTTCTAGTAAGCCGACCTCGGAAGGATGACAGGCTGAGTCAACCCACGTGGTGTTATTAAATGGTAGGCGATGGTCTTAGACTCAAGACGCCATAAAATCTTAAGCAAACCACACTAACCATGAAGCTAACAGCAGGCTTTTTCCAGGATTTGAAAGTCCGAAAACTTGTCCATGTTCTTGAAACGCCTGGAAAATTTCGCTAATATAAATAATCTGCCAGGCCCTGATCAGAATTGTTAATTCTGCTGGTCCCTTTAAGAGAACACAAGAGACCTTATCAATGATATTTATCCATTGATCAGTCAAAGATATTGACATTGGGATTTACCCCGGTTTTTCGACTTGGTTTGACTTCTATGCATATAAATTGTAATCAACTGGGCTTCCGAGGTGCAAGGATGGTATGAGACATGTAGCGCGTACAGTAACGCCGGCAGTCCCGCTGGTAGTCAATCAATATATACATGTGTTTCGGTCTTTCGAACATTTTGTCCATTCATGACGAAAAGACGCTTTTAACTTTTATGCCTCCATGATGAAGTCGCGGGGGCATTGTGTTTCGGGTTTCCGTCCATCTGTACGTGGTATTTTCTTTTTGCTTTTCTCTGGCAATCCGATTTAATCTATTTCAGGTGGTTTTTTATTTTGCGAGTACGAGGCTACCATTAAAAAGTAGCAGGTTACCATCACTGCGAGCGCAGCCGTATGGCCAGTCCAGGGCCCGCTGGGCCCTGGAAGCCGGAGTGATTCTAGATGATGCTGCGAGATCAGTTCTAGCATATTCTGACGATGAAATATGTATTCCATATTATCATGCTGTGGGTGGAAATCACCCAAAAACAGGTGGTTAGCGCCATACTGGATGTAGTTGCATTACATAAACATTACTGACTGACTGACTGGTGACTGAAATCAGCTATATGTATATGTTCTGGTTCATAGGCAAGCTTTTAACTGGATCTGGTGATTTGTACTGGAATCTGTCAGCTTGATTCATGGCTAAACTCCGATTTCGCCTTTTGTCTTTCTATTTCAGCTATTTACTTAACTTCCAACATTAGTAACTTGTTGGCAATTGTAAACTGTGTGGATACGTTTTGCTTCTGAGAAATGAATCTCTCCAACAATTTATTGATTACATCCTGGCCAGGACCTTCATTGGTGAAAGATGTATCAAGACTCTTTTTACACTACACACATAGATATATTCATCGAGACTAGATTAGTGGGGTGAGCTACATATTAAAGTTTCTTGTATCCATAAAGAATTCAGATGATTCAGACTGTAATGCCAAGTTTATATAGTTCAGAGATAAGTTATAATGAGTTGCTGAGTCGTGGTGTCACGATCAGAAACTGGGCAAGTTGTGTTTTTTGGCAGAGAGGGTGACAAAGTCCTGCATGATTCAGAAAGGAAAAAGAGTTTCTTGACCGGTTGATTTACAGTGGGAATGCGTTGAACTGGTTCAAAGGAAGAAGGAGAAGAACTGGTCCAGGAAAACGGAGAGTTCTGTTCACGTAGACTGGGAGAGATTCAGGTTCAAGAACTGGGAGAGAATGAGTCAGAGCTGGTCAGAGATGGGAGGATTGAAGTTAGAGACTGGGAAAGATTGAGGTTCAAGATCTGAAGATTGAAGGTTCAGAGAACTGGGAGAGAATTGAGGTTTCAGAGACCTGGGAGATTGAAGGTTCAGAACTGGGAGAAGATTGAGGTTCAGAGACTGGGAAGAGGATTGGTCACTGAGGTGTTCAGTAGACTGAGGATTGAAGGTTCAGGAACTGGAGAGATTGAGGTAACTCGAGAGATTGAGGTTAGAGTGATGGATGAGAGTAATTGAGAGTTAGAACTGGGAGAGATTGAGGTTCAGCAGACTGGGAGAGATTGTAGAGTTCAGTAACTTGGGAGAGATTGAGGTTCAGAGACTGGGAAGACTGAGATTCGAGAGCGGGATTGGTTCAGTAGACTGGGAGAGATAGGTTCAGAGACTGGGAGAGATGAGGTCAGAGACGGGAGAGATGGTTCAGAGACGGGAGAGAATTAAGGTTAGCAGATTGGGAGAGTATTCAGGTTCAGGTAAGAGTCTGGGTAGAGATTGCACATGTTCAGAGACTGTCTGGGAGAGATTTCAAGGTTCAGAGACTGGCGAAGCACACGATTAAACAGTTCAGAGACCCATCGGCACTCTGCCACTCTTCGCCCACCCCCTCCTCCTCCCCCAGTCATCTGAACCTGAACTCTCTCCCAGTCTCTGTAACTTGCCAACCCCACCACTCCAGCCTGCACACTGAAATCTCTCCCAGTCTCTGAACCTGCACCCTCCCACGTCACCTCCTCCTCCAGTTCCTGAACCTGAAATCTCTCCCAAGTCTCTGACCTCATTCTCGTCTCTCGCACACCTCAATCTTCCCACTACCTCTGCACACACTCTCTTCCCACTACCTCTGAACCTCAATTCTCTCCCAGTCTCGAACTCAATGCTCTCCCAGATCTCTGACCTCATCTCCTCCCTCCATCTCCCACCCAGTCTACCTGAACTCATCTCTCCCAGTCTTGAACCTCAAATCTCCCAGTATCCGAATCCTCAATCTCTCCCAGTCTCTGAACCTCAATTCTCAGTCTTGAACTCCAATCTCTCCCGCCATAGCAGACTGAGACCTTGGGAAGAGTTCACCTCGATCAGTCTACGATCTGGCAGGATGAGGTCTCTTGCAACGGTGGAAGGTAAGTCCGTGAGTAGGTTCAGGGTAATTCTGCATACATTTAGCAAGTAATTGAGAATTACATGCTGCTTGTCATCTTGTTCGGAATGAATCATATCTGAGTGCACATTGATGTGATCTCCCTCATGCTATTCATTTCTTCACATGTGTGGCTCTCACCACCCCACTCACTAGAGATGTAAATACCTCGAATAATTCTCTGTGCACCTGATGTCACAGCATGATAGGATGCATAAGTTCGATAAAGTTCCACAGATGCATTCGATCTCTGCACTGTGAACACACTTGCTCTTTCCAAAGGGCCTACCCATCTAGTCCAGTATGAGTTGAGGGCCACCTCAAAAGTCAATGACAAACACCTAAAGCTTCACAATCCAATATACATGATGTAACTAGGTAAGCCATAGAGGAAGCTAAGTATTAATCATTTTCGTAAATTCTCGTTTTCACCTTCAGTTTCTAGTAGCATATTCTTTGCATATCTCTTTCGACCATTTCATTTTCTCCTCATGTTTAAATAATATGATAAGTTTCATACTTATTTCTCAGTTGTGATTTGTTGGTATCTATTCGACTTCACACTAAACAGCTCAAGCGTCACGTTTTTATTTACGTGCTTGAGTTTATTCTTATTTTCAACGAACGCTATTTCAGAACATTACGTCTTCATTGGTTTATAAGCATGTATTCCAAGAAAAATGAATGATAAAACATATTGTTACGGCTGTTGGAAATTCGCATTACACCATTCAGGTCCGCGTAGGTGAGATATATTCTTAAGACATGCTGAGTTAGCTCCAAACCCATTGTTTAGAGGGAAATTAATGTGATTCATTCGGGCTGCGATCCTTCAGATACCTTTTTTTGACAATTATCTTCTGACTGCTATCACCGACTCACCAACCATATGCGTCGCATTCTTTGCAGCAAACCGGGACTGTCCTGAAAACCCCACACCTATCCTCTGACGCCAGCCACACATCTTCGACCTCTAAGCGTTCAACAGGACCTCTCGTGCGCACAATCTCCGCAGCGCTGAGCAGGCGAGGATCGCACGTTTTGATCACCATGTCCGTTTTTCCCGATCTGGCTTCTCCGCGCTTTGATCGGAAGAACGACCGCGCGAGAGGGCCACTGCCAAGCCGATTTTGACGAGATCGCTGCAGATGCTAGGGTCGTAACCTGCTGGTAGTAGCGAGTGCAAGCGACACTCCATTCTTCCAAGAACTCTCTCTCATAGGGGGGGTGGAGCCAGCGAAACAGGGAGCCGGTGCATGAGCGGGGCAGCGATGGCGCCGGCATCGCGTCAACCCCAAGGTCAGTAGGCGAATAGGATGAGTTCTCTCTCTCTGGTTCGGCGCGTCTCGGTTCTCTCTGGCGGGTGCCGTTCTCTGGTTCTGCTCTGGGCGTGCTGTTCTCGTTCTCTCTGGGTTCGGCGTGTGCTCCTCTCTGTTCTGTCGGTGCTCGGGTCCGTGGCGTCGAGCGGCCAGCACGGGAGGCACGAAGCAGCGCCGGAGGATTCGCGTGAGTGAGCGGAGAGAGCTCGGCGGAAACTCAGCGGTAAAAAGAAGGACGGGTCGCCTAAGGACTTGAACGCAGGGAAGTTCGCGACTTCCATTTTGCCTTTTGGGGTTTTGTGTAAACGTGTGTGTGTGCGCCAGTCCGGCAAGTAGTATTGTGTAAGTGTCCGTGTGTCGTCGTAATCGGGTTTTATCTCTTTCACTTTATATTGGCATTTGTAATTATTTTGTGCTGTGAATACTTGCTGCATACTGTGTGCTCTATGGTGTTGTGTGTGAAATAAATGTGTTGCTTGTTGAATTCTTCCCGTTTTCGCTGCGTCCTTCGCTTCGTTGGTGTCTCCATCTTGTTTACGTAAAGGTAGTAGTGGGCGCGGGCGCGCCGATAATTATCAGGAACCGTCGAGCCGACGTAGACACCGCTCGATTATCCGATAGCACTGGGGGAAAGAAAAAAAGCGGGAAGTGGGGTCGTTAAGCGCCCGTATCCGACATCGACCTGCGGTCGAGGTGCGGTCGCGCCGGTTACCACCGGCGTGGGTACTTAGGTAGGTCGAGTTTGGCGAACAACCCATCCCACGCGGGTGGCCGATTGGCACGATCGTGTGAGGCAAAGCCCACCGTGACTGGATCCCGGGCGTTAGTCGAGAGGGTCAGCGACAGAATTGTCCGTCCGGTGGGCGAGGCGGTCGCCGATTTCGAGTCACGTGGCCGATCGGCTACGCCGCTGGCGGCGCGATTGCGCAACAATATATTTTAACTTCACTCATTTTTGCTAGTTTTCTTTATGTGATTGTCAAGCTAGCGTTCATCAGTCCCACCATCAAACAGTCCAAGTGTGATACTGCGTCAGCAGTCACATCCGAACAATTTTGTTAAACTTCCAGCCTACCATTTATCCGCCATATCGTGGTGTTATACCGTCAAGAAGAGCTCGCAGGTATGGTTTATGGTTATCCTAGTTGTGACATGCATTTACCCGCGGTACGCATATCAGTTGGCCAGTTCACAGCTGGCTCAATAACTTGGCCTTCACATCAGTGAATAAACGGGCAATTTTCAGTGCAAATACCACGAATAATCAAGATGTACAAAAGCTGCTTAGCTTATAGGCTAATACTGTATAAATTAAAAAGCACAATCGGTGACGCGTGTATTTTGGAGCCCGCATCACTTATAAAAGCTCAAAATGGACTCGGTAAACACGTGTTTCGTGAACAAACAAACAGTCGCACTCGTGAGAGTGCAAGTTTAGGCGATTATCTGATCGGCCAGAGTTAGGTCTCCATGTCTTTGGACTTCTTCCGCAACTCCAAAATCAACGGATTTTTGTTCGATGATAGTTCGGCACCGAAACTGCGAGGCCTACAAAGTTTATTTTCTTGAGGTCATGTGCTTATGGTATCAGGGTATCAGGGTATCAGGCAAAGGCCCAGTCACACCTTTGATGTTTTCGGCAGCACTGGCAACGTATCAAAATGTTATGTAAACGCTGGCTTACGTTGAAGTTTTGATGTTTTTTTTGAAGATTCGGACTGTAGGTAACATATTAGTAACTGGACACAGACGTTTCGTTGTCTTATAATAACATTATACACGATGCTTAGGCCTGTTGTCGGCGTTCACAACCTATGCCCAACGATAGTCTAACTTATGCATAGCGGCGCCTGCAGTATCGCCGACTATCACGTAGCGCTAGCCTATTTCAAACAGGCTGCGCGCAAGCAACGATTCAAATCATACACGCCGAGAAATGGAAGTGTCACATCGGCATCACACTTGCGATCTTGCAGCATATGCGCGACTCTGAAAAATGCGTCAAACGCTGCGGCACGTCTCATTACGGTATGGGTAAGTTGGTATACGTGATAGAACCCTAATAGTATGCGC
>CM068959.1:112253964-112291714 GCA_035128595.1 Eptatretus atami
GTCAAATAATCGCCATGTGCGATTGCGATATTTCCGGTTTCCTTCCGCGTTTATCTTATGTCGTACACATTTCAACATTATTCCTGCATATAGTGCACAGTCATCGGTTGTCTTAGTCATCGGTTGGTCCAGTGGAGTCATCGGACTATTCTAGAACTGAACGAACAGAATGTGGATAGTAAGAGTGAGTAGTGTGGTGTCGTCAGTGTTGTTGTTGCACTTTTTATAAGAGATTGGAAAACAAAAAGGCTAGGCCTACGTATCTACCCATCAAATCCACTGACTGACTGGTTTGTATCGTAGTTGTCTGTCTGCCATTTGCTACTGTACCTACCTACTCTACTACTATAGGATCGTGATTATACCACCTACTTCTATGGACTCTTGGCCATCTACCTACTGACATTATTTGATGACTCGTTGCATTAGTGCAGAGGAGAGTATAGTATATAAATTTGGTGATTGGTGTCCAGTAGACAGCTACAGCTGTGTGGTAAGTCAGGAAATAGACCCTATTGTTCTCGTTCGGAACACCGCAACACTTTTTTATTTTAACAGCTAGAAGGCTCAGATTTTTGGTTTTACCTTGTTTCTCGCAGAGATGACCGTCACTCCCGCACGGGTGTATTTTATTATATGTTTCAGACTCTTTCTGACCCTTTCAGACGCAATCGGACCTTTCATTTAGCACATCCTTCCATTTATTTGCCACACAACATACACCACATAAATAAAGTTTCGGTGATTGGTCTGCAATCTCTGTTTGCTCTTTCTTGTTTATATTGCATGACATTATTATTATTAGGCTTCATGTTTTGATGTTCCAAACAGAGAGCAAGAGAACTTTGGTAATCAATCTACCACCGGAGAATTGTCACAGTTGTGGCGCAGACGAGATGGAGCCCGGACAAAGGGGGAGTTTCGACTGCTTGGGAAAGGTATGCTGTGCACCTAACTGTGGTTCAAATGGTTTGCAGCAGAGGTTCTGTTTCCAAACGTTTGTCTTGTTGCTTTTCTGTATTTTATTTTCACATTTTGTGTTTGTTTTTGTTCTGGATTGACATCTCTATTATAATACCAAGCTTGCACACTAAAAACTCGGCTCGCCGTCACACGATCCCTATGAAATTGCTGTGGCACTTAGCGGACATGCCGACAATGTTTGGGAAGTCTTGGCGTTCCATAGTACCACTTGCATTTTGCACAATGCGTATTTTTGTCATTCCCCGTGTACGGTCTGTCGTCTGCTACCAGCTATGTTGTACTGCTATCCCGTGCATGTGCACGGGTATCGCTAGTCAATTTATATTCTTGATATTTCAATGTGAAGTGGATAATTTAATTTGCATCTAAAGTTTTGTCGTAAATGATGCTAATAAAAAGGGAAAGTTTAAAAATGTAATCATGTAATTATTTTGAAGAACAATATATATATAATATATATATATATTATTTATTGTTATCTCGATGATTTATACCCTCAAGTGAGCATCTTGATGACTATGACATCAGGTGGTTGTCCAAACGTCGTATCAAATTGACTCTCAAATAGTGAAAGGTTCAAGATTTGCCTGACTCCTCATTTTCACGAGCCATCCATTAACCCTGTTTTTGTTTTCCCCGTGTCTACTTCTTTCCCTGTGTTCACTCATCAGCATCTAGAGATTTCTCACATGACGTCACAAGGTCATGCGCCTTTGTTTATCTTCCATATTGTAGATCAAATTTGTCCGGCACAATGAATGTTTTTTTTTTTTTTCCAAAATCACTGCTGCTATTTGCAATGTTTGAGACTTGTTCGGTACAACAGCAGGAATCCTTTAGAAATATAGTGTGACGGAGACTGAAGGAGCACACAAAAAAGCAACCACCACAGCCACCATGACAGAAGCAACAACTAATGCGTGCTATAAAATGTCCTTTTTACCTCTGCCACCGAATGTGGAAGGAGGTTGTTTTCACCATGTTTGTTTGTTTATCTGTTTATTTGTTTGTGTTCAAGATGTCTCAAAAAGTTGTTGACTGATTCGGATGAAATTTGGTGGGCAGGTTGGGTGTGTGACTGACGAACTGATTCGATTTTGGTGACTATACCGATACAGATCCGGATCCGGCTACGAGAATTTTTTAAGTGATTAATCACCATTGAGAAATTGGGCTTAACCGATATAGAGCACGATATCTCAAAAAGTTGTGGACGGATTCGGATGAAACTTGGTGGACAGGTTGGGTGCGTGACAAGGACGAATTGATTCGATTTTGGTGGAGATCCAAATCCAGCTTTTTAATATAAATCCTGCATTATTCCAGTGCACACACTCCATTCATGAGTGAGGGTAGACTTTACAAGCAATGCTAATCTGGGCCATTATGCGATTCACGTTGGCCCAGATGTAGCTGTAAAAGAGCTGAGACTATTGAGTAACTCGTTCATCGAAGTTCCCCGATTCACAGCATGACAGAGTACCATCACAACTGTCAATCAACCCCACATAATTTAATGACAAGCTTGTGTGTTTAAAAGCATTCATTGCTGATTAATATCAGTTGGTACTTGCTTTGGACATCACCAGCATTTTTCTGCTATGTTTCAAGTTTTCATGTCATGAACCTAGGCAGTGACAACATACCTGTCGCTGTCCAGGCGCTCTTATGCTTTCATGCCCTCCTTTGTGTAGTAGTAGGAAGTGTTTACGAGATAATTGTGGACATCGGGGAACTGTCAGTCAGGCAGCTGCTCCACATTAGCATGTTTTCCCAATGGGTTCACCAAGTTTCTTGGCAAGTTGTAGTTGATCTGTGACCCCAGCAACTTTTAATTTCTGGATATACTGGTGCCTGCTCTGCTTTAGATGACTAACAACATTAGATAAGCTAGAGCAACTTCGATTTGCAGATATTTCTGCAGACATTTTGAGTGATCCCGATCCAGTTCCAGATTGTTTACAACCGGATGATCTCCAAAATGTCGGACCCAACGCGTGTCGATGTCACCAGATTGTCAGGGAGAAACCTCTATATAATGCTTCCATACTCTCTTCATGAGTGCTCACTGCAGTCTTTTCATTTTGCAGGGTTTACCGAAATTAATGGCGGTACTGGGGAGACAACAGCAGAACGGCGCACTTCGCGGCATGAGGTGAAAGCAAACAATGGGGGATACGAAGGCTATTCCGTTTCTCATTACAGCAACCGGGCCTCCGTGCCTAAGGACACCAGGAAATCTCATGGTAATGACAGATTCCATACATCTGTGGTTTTTCCCTCTCTATTAAATTGTTGTTTTATTAAAAATATAATTTCAGTATTGTGTTATGCTTTCCAAGAGGATTGAAATGTTGAGCCTGGTGATGAGGGAGGAGTGGTTGGGGTGGCAGCGAGTGTGGAGGGTGGGGGAGGGTGGTAATGGAGGTGGAGGAAGAAGAGTGAGAATTCTCGTTGTGAGGTTAATGGGACAATACCAGTAGAGCGAGGTGTGAGCACCCTAGTGTGGCAGGACTTTCTACCCAAGCAGAGCTCGATAATAAAAACCACAGCTGTTGTATTAAATGCTTTGAGTTGCCTGAGTATTATACTGTTGAGTTCGGTGGTAAGGATTTTGATGCTGGCTATTGAAAAGCAGGCTGTTTATGTGCAGGCTGCACTGATGCATTAAAAACTGGAAGTGCACTCTGTGGAGTGCACACCTCCACCCGGATGCGTATCTGAATTCGGATCTTCACCAAAATCAAATCTATTCGTCCTCGTCACACACCCAACCTGCCCATCAAATTCCATCTGAATCTGTCCACAACCTTTTGAGATATCCTTCCCACAAACAGAGAAACAGACAGATAAACATAACCTTCTGTCACCTTCTATGGCGGAGGTCAAAAAATCGAGTTTGAAAGTTTAGTTCAAAGACAAATGAATACATTTGTATTCGATAATCTTCGTCCCCTCAACCAAATTACATGCAAACCAAGTAATGCTAAAAGTTTTACAATTCAAAGCTGTTGATATAATAGATACTGTTCTGTCGCATCCGTGAACCGTCTTGGGTTCGTGAAGGGGTGTGGAGAAGGAGGGGTGCATTGATAGCACTGAGATCAATCAGGGTTCCCACAGTCCTTGAAATTCCTAGAAAAATGAAACCATTTTCCAGTAGTTGTTATTATTTCATCTGCAGCCTGTGACTGCTGGTTGCATCATTGCTCAGAGCACGGCTGTGCTGCTGATGGAGTGCCCCCTGTTTTCTAGTAAGCCGACCACGGAAGGATGACAGGCTGAGTCAACCCACGTGGTGTTATTAAATGGTACGATGGTAGGGGTGCATTGATAGCACTGAGATCAATCAGGGTTCCCACAGACCTTGAAATTCCTAGAAAAATGAAACCATTTTCCAGTAGTTATTATTATTTCCTCTGCAGCCTGTGACTGCTGGTTGCATCATTGCTCAGAGCACTGCTGTGCTGCTGATGGAGTGCCCCCTGTTTTCTAGTAAGCCGACCTCGGAAGGATGACAGGCTGAGTCAACCCACGTGGTGTTATTAAATGGTACGATGGTCTTAGACTCAAGACCATAAAATCTTAAGCAAACCACACTAACCATGAAGCTAACAGCAGGCTTTTTCCAGGATTTGAAAGTCCTGGAAAACTTGTCCATGTTCTTGAAACGCCTGGAAAATTTCGCTAATATAAATAATCTGCCAGGCCCTGATCAGAATTGTTAATTCTGCTGGTCCCTTTAAGAGAACACAAGAAGGACCGTTATATGATATTTATCCATTGATTCAGTCCAAAGATATTTGACCATTGGGACTTTACCCCGGTTTCGACTTGGTTTCGACTTTATGCATATAATTGTAAATCAGCTGGGCTTCCGAGGTGCAGGTGGTATGAGACATGTAGCGCGTACAGTACCGGCAGTCCCCGGCTGGTAGTCCATAATATATAGCTGTGTTTCGGTCTTTCGAACATTTGGTCCATTCATACGAAAACGGCTTTTACTTTTTATGCCTCCATGGATGAAGTCGCCGGGGGCATTGTTTTCGGGTTCCGTCCATCTGTACGTGGTAATTTTCTTTTTGCTTTTCTCTGCAACCGCTTATCCTATTTCAGGGGTTTCTTTATTTTTTGGAGTAGGAGGCTACCATTAAAAAGTAGCAGGTTACCATCACGCGAGCGCAGCCGTATGGCCGGAGTCCAGGGCGCCTTGGGCCCTGGAAGCCGGAGGATTCTAGATGGCTGGAGATGCATTCTAGCATGATTTCTGACATGAAATAGTTCTCATATTATCATGCTGTTGGGGTGGAAAACTCCACAAAAACAGGTGGTTAGGCCTATACTGGATGTAGTTGCATTAACATAAACATACTGACTGACTGACTGGTTGACTGAAATTCAGCTATACTGTATAGTTGGTTCAAGCAGCTTTTAACTGGATCTGTGTGTAACTGGATCTGTCAGCCATTCATGGCTAAATCTCGATTTCGCTTTGTCTTTCTATTTCAGTATTACTTAATTTCCAACATTGTAACTGTTGGCATTTGTAAACTGTGTGGATACGTTTTGCTTCTGAGAATAATTCTCCAACAATTTATTGATTACATCCTGGCCAGGACCTTCATTAGGTGAAGATGTATCAAGATCTTTTACACTACACATAGATATTATCATGAGATAGATTAATGGGGGAGCTACATGTTAAAGTTTCTTGTACCATTAAAGAATTAGATGATTCAGACTGTATGCCAGAGTTTATTAGTTCAGAGAATGTTAATGAGTTGGCTGCAGTCGATGGTGTCACGATCAGGAACTGCAAGTTGTTTTTCTTGCAGAGAGGGTGACAAAGTCCTGGCAGATTCAGAAAGGGAGAAAGAGTTTGCCGGTTGATTTACAGTGGGATGGTTGACTGGTTCAGGAGAGGGAGAGCAGACTGGTCCAGAAACGGGGAGAGATTCATGTTCAGAGACTGGGAGAGATTCAGTTTCAGAGACTGGGAGAGATTGAGGTTCAGAGACTGGGAGAGATTGAGGTTCAGAGACTGGGAAGGATTGAGGTTCAGAGACTGGGAGAGATTGAGGTTCGAGAGAGCTGGAGAGATTGAGGTTCAGAGACTGGGAGAGATGAGTTCAGAGCGGGAGAGATGAGGTTCAGAGACTGGGAGAGATTGAGGTTCAGAGACTGGGAGAGATTGAGGTTCAGAGACTGGGAGAGATTGAGGTTCAGAGACTGGAGAGATTGAGTTCAGAGACTGGAGAGATTGAGGTTCAGAGACTGGGAGAGATTGAGGTTCAGAGACTGGGAGAGATTGAGGTTCAGAGACTGGGAGAGATGAGGTTCAGAGACTGGAGAGTTGAGGTTCAGAGACTGGAGAGATTGAGGTTCAGAGACTGGGAGAGATTGAGGTTCAGAGACTGGGAGAGATTGAGGTTCAGAGACTGGAGAGATTGAGGTCAGAGACTGGGAGAGATTCAGGTTCAGAGACTGGGAGAGATTCAGGTTCAGAGACTGGGAGAGATTCAGGTTCAGAGACTGGGAGAGATTAAGTTCAGAGACTGGGAGATTCAGGTTCAGAGACTGGGAGAGGTTCAGGTGAAGGACAGGGAGAGGTTCGGGAATTCTCAATCAGCAAATAATTAAAATGTACATGTGCTGTATCTTGTGAATGAAAAATTGTGAATTGATGTTTCCCATGCTATCATTTTTAATGTGGCACACCCACTCACTAAATGTAATGAAATTGCCTGGATGTTAAGCAGTGGAGTAACTGAAAATAGCCCAATGCATTCATCACTGTGAGAAACTGCTTTTCAAAAGGGCCCATTAGCCAGAAGTTGAGGGCCACCTCAAACAATGACAACACTAAACTTCACAACTCCCTAAATATATGATGAACTATTTAAGCATAGGGAAGCTAAGTATTATATTTGTAAATTTTCTTTCATTCATTTTATGCATATTTTCCCTCTTCGATTTCATTTTACTTTGTTAAATATTGTTTATCATTATTTTATTGTGTTTTGTTTTGATTTAATAAACAGCTCAAGCTAAGTTTATTTAGCTTGAGTTTATTTTTTTCAAGCTATTTAGACTAGTTTATTGTTTGAAAATGAATGATAAACATATTGTTACGGCTGTGGAAATTCGCATTAAACTTCAGGTCCCGTAGGTGAGATATATTTCTTAAGTACATGTGTAGTTAGCCCAAACCCATTGTTTAGAGGGAATTAATGTGATTCATTCGGGCTGCGATCCTTCAAGATAGCCGTTTTTCTTGTCCTTTCTTTATTTGAACAACCACCACCAACCACAACGCCGCTTCTCAACAACCGCGCCACCCCCCACATCCACGCAGCCACATCTTCGCCCCTCGCCGTTCAACAGGCTCCGTGCGGCTACGATCTCCGCAGCGCTAGCAGGAGGATGCGCACGTTTTACGGCCTGTTTTTCCCGTCTGGCTTCTCCGCGCTTGGAGGAGAGAAGCGAGGGAGGGCAGCTCGCCGCCGATTGGCGGATGGACAGTGTGAGGCGGTCGGGTGAGGGAACGCCCCTGTTCCAGAACCTCTCGAAGGGGGGTGGAGCCACGAACGGGGCGGGGCAGCGGGGCGGGGCCGGGGGTATAAGAGTCAGAGCGGCAGGAGGTTCTCTCTCTCTGGTTCGGCGCTCTTCGGTTCCTCTCGGCGCGTGCTGTTCTCTGGTTCTCTCTGGCGCGTGCTGTTCTCTGGTTCTCTCTGGGTTCGGCGTGTGCTCCCTCTCTGTTCGTCGGTGCTCGGTCCGTGGCGTCGAGGGCCAGCACGGGCAGGCACGAAGCACGCCGGAGGATCTCGCGTCGAGTGGAGCGGAGAGAGCTCGCGGACCACGGCAGAGGACGTCGCAAAGGACTTGAACGCAGGGAAGTCGCGACTTCCATTTTCTTTTGGGGTTTTGTGTAACGTGTGTGTGTGGCGCCAGTCCGGCAAGTAGTATTGTGTAAGTGGTCCGTGTGTCGCGTAATCGGGTTTTAACTCTTTCACTTTATATGTGCATTTCTTTAATTATTATTGTTGCTGTGAATACTTGCTGTCATATGTGTGCTCTATTGTTGTGTGTGAAATAAATGTGCTTGCTTGTTGAATTCTTCCCCCGTTTCGCTGCGTCCTTCCTTCGTTGGGTCTCCATCTTGTTTTACGTAAAGGGTACGTGTGGGCGCGGGGCGCGCCCGATAATTAATCAGGAACCGTCGAGGCCGACGATAACACCGCTCGGTTATCCCGATAGCACGGAACGGGTCGCTTAAGCGGCCCGTATCCGAAGTCGACCTGCGGCGAGGTGCGGTCGCCCGGTTTACCATCCGCGTGGGTACTTAGGTAGGTCGAGTTTGGCGAACAACCCTATCCCACGCGGGTGGCCGATTGGCACGATCGTGGTGAGGCCGAAAGGCCCACCCGTGACTGGATCCCGGCGTTAGTCCGAGAGGGTCACGACAGAATTGTCCGTCCGGTGGGCGAGGCGGTCGCGATTCGAGTCACGTGGCCGATCGCACGCCGGCGGGCGCGAATTCGCAACAATATATTTAACTTCACTCATTTTCTGATAATTTCTTTATGTGATGTCAGCTAGCTTCAATCAGTCAACCAATCAAACAGTCCAAGTGTGAATACTGCGTCACAGTCACAATCCCAATTTTGTTAAACTTCCACCTTACATTATCCGCCAATATCGTGTTGTTATACGTCAAGAAAAGCTCGCAAGTCTATTGTCATGCATTTACCCGCGTACCAGTATTCAGTTGGCCAGTTCACAGCTGCTCATACTTGGCCTTCACCTCAGTGAATAAACGGCAATTTTCAGTGCAAATAACCACGAATAATAAGATGTACAAAAGCTGCTTTAAGCTTATAGGCTAATTACTTTATAAATTAAAAAGGCACAACGGGTGACCGTGTATTTTGGAGCGCTCACTTGATAAAAGCTCAAAATGGACTCGGTGAAACACGTGTTTCGTGAAACAACAACAACGTCGCACTCGTGAGAGTGCAAGTTTAGGCCAATTACTGATGGCCGAAGCTTAGCTCCCATGTCTTTGGACTTCTTCGAAAATCCAAAATCAAACGGATTTTTGTTTCGATGCCATGTTTCGGCACCGAAACTGCGAGGCCTACAAAGTTTATTTTCTTGAGGTCATTGCTGTTATGGTATCAGGGTATCAGGGTATCAGGCCAAAGGCCAGTCACACCTTGATGTTTTAGCCAGCAATGGCAACGTATCAAAATGTATGTAAAACGCTGGCTTACGTTGAAGTTTTGATGTTTTTTTTAAAAGATTCGGACGTATGCATAACATATTAGTAACGGACACAGAACGTTTCGTTGTCTTATAGATAACTTATACCAACGAATGCTTAGCCTGTTGTCGGCGTTCACAACCTATGGCCCAACGATAGTCTAACTTATGCATAGCGCGCTGCACGTATCGCGACTATCACGTAGCGTAGCCTATTAAAAGGCTGCCGCACAACGATTCAAATCATAACCGCCGGAGAAATGGAAGTGTCAACATCGCAGTCACACCTTGGCGATCTTGCCAGCATATGCCGACTCTGAAAAATGCGTCTAAAACGCTGGCGCACGTCTCATACGGTATGGGTAAGTTTGGTATACGTGAATAGAACGCTAAAGTACGCTACTGATGTGGATTTTTTTAACCCACCTTATTGTGATCGTTGTCCTCCTGAAAGATTCTAATGGCCGATTGTGGAATCCTATTTGACTTCAGACAGAGTTTAACGTTTGTCCGAGTTGGTTATAAAATCCTACAAAACCTATCGACACTGATAAAACTGATGTCCACACAAGTCCTTCCTTGTGAAACATTTATTTTCTAAAATTATACACTATACACTTCTCACCCTTGTACAATGAATCCCCATTGATTGCAATATTTGGTTCTATTTCATTTGTTCTTAGTTTAGTTAACAGTTACACCAACCCGATTCAATTTACTTCTACATTACATCAGACAGTTTTATTCTAACTTGGAACTTGGTCAGTTCCAAGGAGTACAGCCACTGAGTTGCCATACATCCTCACGTGCTTACACTGAATAATTTTACATTATGAAAGCATTTTTATACTTTCATGCGAGAGGTTGGGGAATATTCACCCAGACTGTAGACGTGTCCTTTAGACGAAAAGCCACCGTACATTTCTAAGCAAAGGTTCATTTATCAGTTCGGTCACTCTGCTCCAGAACAACACATTTCTTATCATTTAGGGCAAAAGTCTTTTGGCCAGAAAGGACAGCCAATTCAACTTGCAGCATAAAAGTTACATTTCTGAAACTCCATTGTTACAATTTAAAATACATTAATATAAAATTTTCCCACAACTATCATACGTCGTAGTAAGTGGAGTACGTCTTGTAATTTTAAACGTGTTAAAAATTTTACGATGTACTTGCCGTATGCCTCACACGTTCCGCATGCGATGGGAATAAGTTGTACGCACGATATGCGAACGTTGGCACACGTCGACAAAAGTTACTTGTAAGCTACTCATAAGTCGAAACACGTCGAGCTAATGTCTAGCGTACCAAAGTTATTTCTACTTATGAGTAACGTGGTTTGAACCAATTCCTTACGTATTTCCAAAGCACATTGACGTATGTAGACGTATTTGATTGACGTCTTCCGGATGACCAAAGAACTAAATGAACGTGTTTCTGACTTACAACTACCATATAATGGCGTATTGGCAGCGTTTAGGGGAATTGGTATATAAAAATGGGGTTCACACAGGAGGAACCCGTTAGTGTTCCAGACTCCATGGTTTTATTTTTTTTTTTCTTCGGCATGACGGTGGTGATGAACTTCGATTTCTAGTGCGGTTATGATTAAATCGTTGAGCGGCAGCCTATTAATTATATCTACTATAATAATGGCAGTCCTTCTGTCTGTCTGTCTGTTTTTTTGTGACGAATAAGCTCCTAGACCAGTGAACTGATTTTGATGAAACTTTACACATATATATAGAACTAACATTCAGCTCCGATGCGCTAAGTGGCTCTCCATAAAAATGAAAAAATATATATATAAAAAAAAAAAATATATATATATAAATAAATAATCAAATTTCCATTAGAAAAAAAAAATGGCTTTCGAATAGTGTGCCGGCGTATTAATCATAACAAAAGGCTTCATGGTTAAAAACGCTAGGGTTTTTTGAAATACAAATGTTCGTATTCGTTGACTTTTTAAACATACACATTCTCCTCCTGTTATTTGAATTCTCGAACTGCACGCGTACGGCAACAGCTAACTGCTGATCGATCTGCTCATGAAAGAGCCAGGCAAGCGGAGTCAGCTGCAGAGAGAGAGAGAGAGAGTCGTCTTACTGCTGATATATCTGCTCATGAACGAGCCAGGCAAGCAGAGTCGGCTGCAGAGAGAGAGAGAGAGAGAGAGAGAGAGAGAGAGAGAGAGAGAGAGAGAGAGAGAGAGAGAGAGAGAGGAGAGAGAGAGAGAGAGGAGAGAGTCGTCTTACTGCTCATTATCTGCTCATGAACGAGCCAGGCAAGCAGAGTCTGCTGCAGAGAGAGAGCGTCGCCTAACTGCAAATAGAGCGTCACACCGACGGGCGAGAGAAGCACAAAACTCACGTTCCAGCTTTCTAGGTCTGGGTTTTGGCAGGACATCAAGGACAGTTGCCACTGCTGCTAGAAACATTGAGTGGCTAAAGGCCACCTTCAACTATGACCTATCTGAGGATTACGGCAGCATAACGCTTCCTTCCATAAATCTGAGGAATAAAAGAAGCCTTCCTAATTTTCTCCATACAACTAATGCCTCAGTCTAACTAGCGTGAGGAAAATAGGGCAAATTTCCGGGTATTACCGGGTACTTCAGCTAGTTATATTATAACTGCACTAGAATCGAAGTGTCACCATCACCGTCTTACCGAAGAAAAAAAAACCAAAAAGCCAGGGAGTCTGGAACACTGACGCGAAACATTACCTCGACGTGTTTCGACTTATGAGTAACTTACAAGTAACGTGTGTCGACGTGTGTCAACGATCGCGTAACGTGCCTACAACACGTTACTCATAGGTTAGAAATAAGTTTCGGTATGCTAAGCATTACTCGACGTGTTTCGACTTATGAGTAACTTACAAGTAACGTGTGTCAACGATCGCATAATGTGCCTAAAACTTATGCCAGCGTAGCGGAACTTGTGAGTCATACGCTGGCATAAGTCGTAAAATTTCAGCATGCTAAATTTGAGGACAACCGCAAAGTACAACGATGAAAGCCAGCATACTACGACGTATTGCAGTGTTTTTCAGCGTGCTCTCAATGTTTCCAAAACTTACCCATAACGTATTGGACGTGCGCCAGCGTTTTAGACAAATTTTTCAAAATCGGCATAAGCTGGCTAAAACGTCAAGGTGTGACTGGGCCTTAAAGCAGAGAACTCTCTATTGCAGGGGCTGTTATTTTTAGGTCAGTGTTGTGCTAGACCTGGCGAGAGTACTAACAGTAAAAATAAGCCCACTTTTATCAAAATACTAATGTGTTTTCGTCTGGGATTTCAAAACGGGGGGGGTGTAGAGATTTCGTGGTAAAAAAAAACAAAAACAACCAAAAATCGGCGCTGAAGTAGGCGGCGACCTTTGACATCTTTTTCTCTGAGTTAGACGGCTGTGGTCGCCGGTAACCGGCTTCTAAGGAAACCCCTGTATTGACGTGAAATTTTCACGATAGGTGTGACGACTCGTGGAATGTTTTAATGATAATTATGACGTCATTGGTCATGTGGCGTCGCAGCCATGTTGGAAAAAAAGGAAAAAACTTTGGACCTCTGTATCTCTGAAACTGCTCCATGGGAAGCATTGAAACTTGGCACATGTCAAGTTCTCCCCATGGGAAACAAATTGGATTTTCTTTTTTTTAAATGTCATAGTTGTCTTCATTATGACATCATAATTGCATACGTTGAACGCTTCATCCGATCAGTATGAAAAATTTTGAGGGTCATCTCGGGCTAAATTGTATGTCCCCTTTACCAGTGCACTGGTACTCATTTTGCCGACCTCGGAAGGATGACAGGCTGAGTCAACCTCCTGGTGTATTAATTCAGCAGCCCAACGGGGCTTGAACTCGGGACCCTAGGATCCCAAGCCATCACCCTAATCACTAAGCCAACACCAGGCTTCTAACACACCCACTGATATGGTCCAAGTGTCAAAAATTGTATTGCAGGGGTGTCACATCAAAAGTGTATTTCTCAGCCTTGGCTCCCAGATGAGAAGCAATTTGTTTGTTGCTAAACAGCTCTCTGCTATGGGCTGGAGCTCCAGCATCATATTTGTGTCTCCAGGATTCTGTAGCATTGAAAGGTCTCAAAATTATTTGAACCATCAGTACTGAGGCTGAAGCACAAGGTCTGTTGCTTTGACATTGCAGCAGGTCAGTGGCCTTTCTGTTTTCTATCGTATATACTCCAACATTGCTTCTCTGCTCTTGCAGTCCTCCGACCCTCCCCAGCAACTGCTAGGGGTACGAGTTCTTCCTGTAACCCTCTCCTGGTTAAACTTCCAAAATCCAGTCCAACTGCACTCCTCAACTCTGAACTCTTTACTTCTTCCTTCTATTGAACCACCTTCCAGAGACTGTTTTCTCTCACTCCCACCTCCTGGGCTGCAGGAATGCAATGCACCATCACATCGTGTCATCCCCATCCTGACCCAGGATCCTTTTTACTCCCATTAACACTTCCTAACCTAACACTTGTACTTTCAGTGTTTTCTTTCTCCCTCTCGCATCTTCCCTCTCCTCTATCTCACCCCCACTCCTTGTGGCAGTTGGTTTTGGGTGTGGTGTCATGGTGGCTGCATGTGTTTGTTCAGTTGCTCTGCTTAGTCGTTTTTTTTCTTTTTTCTGTTTTGCCCCTTTTTGCCTGTATTGTCCAGCAGCTGTACATCATACTTTTCGTCTGCGCTCACCCTTCCCCCTTTTCACCAGAATCAATGCTGTACACCTTTGCCTCTCTCTCCCCCTTTTCCCCTCAATTTTTTTAATCTTCTCTTTGTTTTCAACCCCTCCCCCCACTTCCTTCTCTTTCTTTGCTTCATGTTTTTCTTTCTCTAAGATGGAGAGAAAGAGCCTACAGCTTTGTTGCGAATGACCTTCAGCTGGTGGTCCAACCTGGTCTCCAGTTGATTGTTCTTCACTGCAGTTTTGTTTTTTAAAAATTTATTTTTAATTTTTTTTTGTGCCATTGGGCAAGTTCAAAGAAATCTGTTTGCTCCTGGTTGTATGAGAGCGCTAAAGGGTTTCTTAAAAGATGACTTCCTATTTCTGTTAAGTGGCCTTTCAATCAATCAAATCAAATTAAGTTTATTGTCATATATCATATAATATACAATGAAATTTGTTTTAATCGGCACCAGAAAAGAGAAAGAAATAACCAAAAAAGGTTCTTAACATCAATAACAACTACTAACAGAAATTAAAATGAAAGTACAACTTCAAGTACAAATAAATCATTCATTCATTTTCCATTCATCATGCTAACTGCCATCGGATTAAAAACTATTGATCTTGTTATTGCTACAGGTAACATGATTTTGAGGCATGGCATTAACGCATAAACTTGGTGGTGTTTACACTCCATCAAATGAGATCAGCTTTGAGGATCTCGTTATTGCTACAGGTAACATGATCGGTATTGATAAGGTTCATGCAGCTTCACAAATGAACAAACGCGTGGTTATTTTTTGTATCTGAGGTCAGACTGGTCAACAAAATCTTGGTAACTGGCCTATCAACAGATGACAGACATTTCATTCTCGTCTCCCGTCTTGATATGCCGGCTGTAAAGGTCATTATCTCAAACGTCCCTTCCTTTATGAAAAAAGAGAGATTTGTCTCCGAACTATCTTGTCATGGTACTGTGGTTTCCCAGATTACTGTTGCCTTTACATTACCAGGAAGAATGAGCTATGAAGAAGAATTTTATTTTGCCAAGTGCAATTTAAACACAACGATTATGTCTTGGTGTTGGTCACACATACAATCACACTAAATCATTCACCTCAGCAAGTCAACCAGAATGCATCAGATGATAAAACTGAATTCAAAACTAGAGGGGGAGGGAGCACTCGTGTAGAGTGCAAAACCTCCGCGCCAATACTGCTGGGTCACTTAAGTGAACCTGATATCCTATTCATTGTAGGTCAAAACGGATCAGACTAACGGATCAGACTCTACTGAACCACGATTGAATAAACTAAACTAGATCGACGCGCATGTAGAAATGCCAAAAAAAAATGGAAATTTTTTTGAAAAAAAAGTTGCAAAATTTCTGGGTTTTTTTCGCTAACAATTTTTTGGGGGCGGGGTGGAAATCACTTAAAACATGTAGAGATTCAAATATTTTTCAAATAAATCGAATTTTTTTGAAAAAAACTTGCAAAATTTTGTTTTTTTTTCTCTAACAAATTTATTTTTTTGGTGGAAATCATTTAAAACATGTAGAAATGCAAAAACAAAATTCAAATATTTTTCAAAATGGCCGCCATAGCAGCCATATTGGACTTTGGATCGAGTCCAAAATCTAATGGCATGATCCTTGGACCATACCTAATCCCCACCAAGTTTCGTCGAAATCCGTCGGAGTTTTCCGTAATACTGTTCACAACAAACAAACAAAAAACAGACAGGGGTGAAAACAGTAACCTCCGTCCATCTTCGATGGCGGAGGTTAATAAACTCAAAGCCACACCAACAACAAAACGATCACTCGATACACACACAACATCACAAGCACAACAAAATGTAAAATTGACCAAATTGGAATGTTACAATCCTCGTCTTCACCCTCCTCCCCCCCCAGCCTAACCAAAAAAAAAAATAAAAACCATCCAATAATCCAAACAGAAGCACCACATCATTAAAATAAAAAAAACAAGCACCTGATGTTCTGTGGGATACGAGCTTATATGTTATTCTTCCTCAATCTACGTTTAGAACTTTGAAAATTGTTTTAAAAATTTAAATTGTTGATCATGATTTTCAGTTATATCTAACCACCGACACTGAAATGTTTTAGACTGTGGTGATTTGGGGCACCTTAAAAAAACTCTTTCCCAAAGGGTATTTTGTCGAACGATGAAACGAGCCTCGTTACCAAGGATTCTTCATTTTTCTACAGCTGTGAAGGAAACGGTTTCCGTTTCCAATGATGATGCCGCGTCTTCCCATTCCAATCATTTAAACTGTATCAAATGTTTGGGATAATTTCGTCAAGAAAAAGAGACTTTGTCCTGACAGTCATTTAGTTCAGAGACTTTTCAATGTGACATTTACACAAGCAACAATCTGCAGGCAATGTTTCAATTTCCACTCGGATTCAATGCCTCTACAAAATTTACCCGGAATAGACCCGGGACCAATGGCCAACAAATTGGGCCCACTTTCATGTGAGGATATATATGTTTCTCCATCTCCTGCAGAGACTGCTCCACATATCACACACAGTTAATGAATCTATTTCATCGATTTAAGACTCTCTTGATTGAGGAGGATTGTGCTCAGAGGACAAGTAATATGAAAAAAATAAAATTTCTTCTCCTGGTGTGTTGAAAAAACGTTAACCTTGAACATTCTGATTCTGAATCCCCGTCAGCATACAATAATGGGATTCTCCCTGTGGCTATTTCCAGTTTAACACCTGGTTGGAATTGTCTTTCTACTGAAGATGTAGAAAATGTTAAAGTTTTATGTCCTTCAAGATACCACAACAGTGTCAGATATCTCTGCCCCATTGGAGGTAGATTTAACCATTACAATTGAGGGAACAGATAGTGCTGATGTTGTTTCTGTTCTTAAAAATCCCTTCAATGGTGCTGTTATCCACAGTGATGTTCCTCTGGTGGAACAGCACAGAAATGTTGTGTCCGATGTAGGTGCGTTATCAGTGTTGATGATTATATTGATATGCAGGACTGTGGAACTCTCTCACTCCTCTCTGGCTCCCCCCCCCCCCCAATGATGCTTAAACTATAAAAGAAACATCATTAAAAACATTATGTTTAAATAAAGCCATGATGCTTAAACTCTTCATATGCATGCATGATCAAAAGATTAAATAAATTGCATGTAGAGTCTGAGAAACATTTTTTTGCTGAGGCTGTTTGGTTTGTATGCATACATTTCAATTTGATGAATTTCTATTTCCTCCCCATCTTCCACTCTCCGCTGGCACTTATGATCATGAGCAGAACGAGGGACCTACACAGAGGAAGTGCGCCTGAACCACCTCCTACGGAGAGCAGCACGCGAGGACGACCGGGAGTGTCGTCTTGCAACTATCAAGCTGTTGTGCGATTTCGTCCAGCAAGCCGATAATAGTCAGGTAAATGGAAAAATGTTGAATTTTTCTCGGTTCTTGCATCTGCTATTACTGAAAAGAGAAGCGTCCGTCTGTGTGTGTAGCCAACATGCTAACGATAATAAACATAGTACTATTGGAAAACTAATAATTGATTCCCATGGTTTGAAAGCGAATAATCTATTTATTGGAACAAAAGTTCGTGTCCGTTTAAACCTAAAGATGCTTCTTTTATCATCCCATCTTTCTGCATTGAAGAAGAGGAAACGTGATTAGAAGTTTCATACAGCGGTTTCAATGGTATCATTTTTAATATCCTTTTTTTTTCTTTTTTATTATGATGGCATAAACCCTTTCGAATAATGTGTGAAAGACACTGAAGGAGCACACAAAATTATATACAGTAATAAATCTGGAGGCAACAGAAAAAAAAGTACTAGGGTCAACATGAAGATAATGCCACTTATTTTTCAGTTCGTAACCAAAGCGTCTTAGCCCAGGAAAAAATAGCGTCCCTATGCTGTAGTTATTCTTTGCAGACTTCTGTAATTATACCTTTAACCAACTATAGTTTTAACTCGAGTATTAAGGAGTAATTCTTTGCAGACTACTGTAATTAGAACTGTTATCACTTCAGTTACCGGCAATCCTTATTGCAGTTTCCATAAATCACAGTAGCATAACCTATAGTAATTCTAAAGTTGACTTAAACTGCCAGCTAGTATACGAGAGTGCTACTACTTTTAACTATATCATTTTTTCCCTGGGAGGAAACTATCGCAATGAAAGTTTTGTATCTCCCACCCATTTTAAGTTTAGCGGCACTGATCGGTCATGTGACATCACATCACACTTTCAAAATGGCTGCCCCACTAGATGTGTTTATGAAGAGAGAAGTTATTTAATTTTATACTGTGGAAGAGGTTCCTCCACTGGGTATTCATAGGCATTTAAAGATTGTGTATGGCGACTCTACCATTGATGCGAGCACTGTTGGACATTTGGTAAAACCTTTCGAGCGGGGAAACTTTATATTGACGCCGAGCCTCAAAGTGGTCGGAAAACTAGTCACAACGATGCACTCATTCCATTGCGTCGCAGTTGACTGGGACTATGTGAAAATATAACTTCATATTTGCCATATATTTATGCATATTCCATGTAATTTAATTTCCTCCACCACCTGAGGTGGACAGATGTTATGTTTTCACCCATCTGTCTGTTTGCCTGTCTGTCTGTCTGTGAGCAGGATATCTTAAAAAGTTGTGGACGGATTCGGACAAAATTTGGTGGACAAGTTGGGTGTGTGATAAGGGCGATTTCATTAGATTTTGATGAAGATACAGATCCGATAATTTTTTAATTGATTCTTCACTATTGAGTGATGAGGCTGAAAATAATGCACAACGGAATATCTCAAAAAGTTGTGGACACATTCGGCCAAAACTTGGTGGACAGGTGGAATTTTTTTATTTCATATGTGATTCTTTGCCATTGACTGTTGGGGGACAATATTTACATGTGTATATATATATATATATATATATGTATGTATATGTATATATATATATGTATTGTACATATGCATAGCCTGATATTTCAAAAAGTTGTGGCTGTGTTATGACATAACTAGTGGATGATTTGGGTTGGTGCCAAGAGCAAGCCGATTAGATTTTGGTTCAGGTCTGGATCCAGGGATACAGTCGGTGGCATACAAAACATAAACTGTTCAGTGTGTGGTGGAGGTGTGTGCTCTACCAAGTGCTGTTCTAGTTTCACATGTAAAGGCTTTGTTTTTTAATTAAAAAAATTATTTTATTTATTTATTTAAAATTAGCCTTTTGACTCTTTTGTCATAAATGCTTAACATATAATGTACATTTTCTGATCTTTTTAAAATTTATATTTTCACAGATCCTTTCCAAGAATTTAGACGGCATTCTTCGGGTTATTGAAGAAATTTTCCTTGAGGGGTAAGACTTTTTCAGTTGGTGTCTATGAGGGAAGCAATGATGGAGAATTATTTAGATTTTATGCCAGCCTTTTCGATCTATCTTCTATTTTATTTTATATTGTTATAAGGCTCATTGTGGAGTTCTTGCACAAGTCTCATGCAGGACCTATTGGTACATTTTACCAGATTAGAATGATGGACAAATGTAATGGTAGGCAATGGACAAATGTACGACCATGTATATGATTTGAAAAGGGGTTTCTGGCATGAATGGTTTAGATGGGTGTGTGAAATCGGCCAATGCAAATTAAAAGGCCGATATTCGAACCATTTTTAGCTCATTTGGAACAAAATTTGTTCAGGTGATTTATTTGCATCGAGCAGTGTCCCTCACTCAGTGAGTCAGTGTGTAAACACTCGGATTTTCTTCTCCGAAAACACGCACGCACACACTCTATTTTGATGAAGCTTGACCACAACCTTCATTACCCATGATGTACCAAAGTTTGTTCGTGGCATTAAAAAAATCAGGGTGTAAGAGGGTCTACGGGGGCGTCGAAGTGGGTCCAGGTTTAACCCCCCCCCCAAATTGGTGTTTCTCTGAAACTGCACACAATTTTGATGAAACCTGACCACAGCCTTCATCACTCGTGATGGACTAAAGTTTGTTTACAGCATTAAAGAAAATCAGGGTCTTAGTGGGCTCAAAGTGGGTCCATGTTTGATCTCCCCCAAAATATGTACCTTCGGACACCGCTATTCGCGGGGGACACATTCCTGGAAAATGCCACGAATAGTGAATACCTGAATAGCGGGGCATTGTTTCAATGGATAAAGGGTACATAGGTTCCCAGCAGTTCGTGATTCATAAGGGAAAATCCAAAATCCCGTGAAAAACCGTGAATACGCGAAGCACAGGGCCGCGAATGTCGAAGCAGGTTGCATTTTATATACGCGTGGTCCACGAATAGCGGGGTCCGTCAGTATTGGCTTTCTTCTCCGAGACGACACAATTTTGAGGAAACTTGACTACAACCCTTCATCACCCATGATGTGAAAAATAATATTCCTATTTTCACCAAACTTTGGGAACTCCTGAGAACCACGGCCTCCTGATGCCTTGCAAATCCCAGAAAAAAATTTCATATTAAGTAGGTCAATTTAAAGGTCATTATGATTCCGGTATCGCTAATTTCGACTTTTCAAAAAGTATTCACCCGATTTAGGTGTAACCTGGTAGGAATCATCACTGCACGGTACTTTCACAAGTTTGTTTAAACCATTGGCTAATTTACATATTTTGTGGGTCATCCATGCCGACCAGTGGTTCCCTGGTTCTTCCAGGTAAGCGCAGGGGCATTGCCGCTATTGTTTTTTTTCTAATTTTATAATGGAACTGGGTGTTGGGTGGAGTGTTCCTGTTCAATTAAAAATACAGTTTTTGGCTACCAGAATCTTTCAAACCACGACTTACCTACTGCAGTGGAATGTGTTCCTAGCGTTGTGCATTTCTCTAGTATTTCAAGTTTCGGTGGTTGTGTCATGACTCGACAATTGCGTCTGGCAACATTGGTTGCCAAAAACCGTCTCAGCCTGATAGCCCATGCGGTTCCAGAGATGGCAGGCTTTTGGCATTTTTGCTGACTTTTTGCTTCAAAATAAACTCATTGGAGAACTAAATATACACATTTTCTCCTCGAATGCTCACCGCATTACTCTGACACTATTATGACAGCAGGCAGGTCTGTGAAGGGTGATGATATATTTATTTTTATTTATTTTTACTGTGGTCAATAATTTAAAAATAAATTTCCACTGATGTGTGCCTGTTCAAAGCGATGCTCTGTTTCTCTCTCGTCTCTCAATGGCACATGAATTATTAACCTCCGCCATCGAAGATCGGAGGTTACTGTTTTCACCCCTTTTGTTCTGTTTGTTTGTTTGTTTGTTTGTGAACAGTATTACGGAAAAACTCCTTGACGGATTTCGACGAAACTTGGTGGCGGGGGTTAGGTATGGTCCAAGGATCATGCCATTAAATTTTGGACTTGTCCCCCCCCCCCAAAAAAAATAGAGAATTTTTTTTTTTGCATTTCTACATGTTTTAAGTGATTTCCAACCCCCCCCCCCAAAAAAAATTGTTACCCCCCCAAAAAAAAAAAATAGAGAAATTTTTTTTTTGGGCATTTCTACAGTTTTAATTGATTTCCAACCCCCCCCCAAAAAAAATTGTTAGAGAAATTATTTTTTTTTGCATTTCTACATGTTTTAAGTGATTCAACCCCCCCCCCCCCCCCCCCAAAAAAAATGTTGGAGAAAAGAACTATAACTGTCAGCACTGTTGACGTCATGTTTAATGAATAAGATATAAGGTTCACTTGAGTGACCCGCGTATTGGCGGCGGAGGTTTTGCACTCTCCCGGAGTGCCTCCCCCTCTAGTTTATCTTGGAGTAGCAGGATGCAAACAACGCCGACCCAAGGACGTGTCTTAGCCGAAGGCAATACTTTTTGTTGTGCAAAAACTGACAACTTGTGATAACACCTATTCCCTGGCATATAATGTGCAATATAAGTGCCATTTCAAAAACAGTTCATCGGTTTGATCTCAACAGAGTGGTTCGTTCATTTCGTTATGTGAAAAGACCATCAACAAATGTAAGTTGAATTTCACTCGCTTCAATAGTTACAAGTACTTTGCCTTATTGGCTGCTTGAATGCTGAAAAGTAATCTTAAAATAGGGGAAAATTACCGAAATAGCCTTCTTCGATGCATCATACTAGAGATGGCGTCTGTGCTGGCGAAGCAGCAGTCTCTTAGCAAGGGTTAAATGTTAAGTGGTTTGCCAATGCCCAGCATTCCCGGGGCAGGAATTTTTTAATTTGCCGATTCTTCGCTAAAGACCGTAGAATTAACGTTCACCAATGAGCAGTGCTGGCAGACAAGGTCCTTTGGCCTAACGTCCTTCAGATGGATGGCACACACATTGATGCATTGTCTTGCATGCAACAAAACACCAGGATGGAAGTATATAGCTGGGCCAAGATTCAAGTCCAGGCTAAACAGCTCAAAGGTGAATGTTCATAGCTCGGAGGTATCCTGCGAGCAATAACATACTGAAATAGGAAGCATTAAAAGTCGCATTATTGATATATTGATGATACTGGATAGTCTTGAAAAAGGAAGTTGTGATGGGCCGAACTGTTCGTCCAAATTTTGGTCCTTCATTTTTTTTTGTTAAAAAAAAAAAAAATCTGCACTCACATTGGAGTGTGGTGAAAGCAATTATGCTCTTGTCCAACTTGTCCTTAAAGTCTCGTCATCCCCATTTTGACCCACAATCTTTGTTACCTCCATTACCTTGCATGAGTTTCCTGTTCCCACTCCTCTTTTTTATGTTCGTTCACTCTCTTGTGTTTTTTCCCACTGTCAGTTCTACCTCGCTCTTCTATGAGCTTCACTCATGTCGATAAAAACAGTTGTTACTTGGCAACCACACTGTCTTGAACAGTTATTGGATGTAACAGGAGCAAGGGGGTTTACATGATGATACGTTGCCATTTATCAAAAGCCCTCTACATATAGAGTAAAGAGAAGGATTTATCTGCAGCTCTCGGCTTTTTCCTTGTCTCCTTCCAGAAAACATTCTGTTAATTTGGCAGAAATATCTTCTTAGTGTATTTAAAGTTGTTTTCGTGAAGTCACAAGAGTTGTTCAAAGTCATTGCACAGTTCATCTATCACTACAAGGTGGTGCGTGTGCATGTGCACGTCCGTGTGTCAAGTTTCACGATAAAGGGTTCCTGCTGTCTTTGTAGAATTATATAAATGGTACACTTGGAAAGATGAAAATAGATTTACTTAGAAGAAAAAAATAACATGTCCCTTTAGTCATCAATATACCGGTTTTAAAAGCACGTTTTTCTCAGATGGAGGAAGAAGTGGGAATGGGAGCTTAATGCAGCAGTTCCAATGGTATTATTTATTATTATTCTACGGCAAGAGGAACCATTTAGAAAGAAGGGCACGGAAGGAGCACCCAAAATGATGTACTGTATAGTAATACTGTTGGTCCCCGCTATTCACGGGGGATACGTTCCTGGAAAATGCACGAAATCTAAATCCACGAATGTCAGGGTATTGTTTCAATGGAAAAGGTGGGGGGGGGGGGATAGGTTCCCGGTGGTTCATGATTCATGAGGGGAAATCAAAAATCCCACGAATACGTCCGCAAAAAACTGAAAATACCGCGAATACTCGAAGCGCAGGGCCGCGAATGTTGAAGCAGGTAGCATTTTATAAACGGTGAATATACGGGGTCTGACAGTACCTACTTCTCGAAGCAATATAAAAAAAATATATAAAAGTCCATGGAAGGATTACACAAACACTGACCATAGCCAGACAAGAGGAACAACAACTAATGTTATATGAGATCCCTTTTTATGAGTTTCACTTTATTTTACATCCTCATTAAGAATGACGGATAGACATGCAATTTGTTTGTGAAGCACAACATGCTGTCTTTTTATTAAACGAGTCAGCAAAGTGATGAGTATGCAGTTTGTACCCTCCTCTGCTTGTTGTACCGTCCAAATCTGTCAAACTTTGTAATGATGAACACTTTTTTTTTCTTTCCTTTTCTGTCACCAAAATAAAATAAACGATTTAAAATTGTACAGGATAATGCTGTACGAGCTAACCCTAACCCTCCCTCACCCCACCACCTCCCACCTCCATACAAACCCCCCCCCTTCCATGTCCATTCTTTGTTTTGAAAATATGGAAAGACGAGTTGCTTTCCACAGTTGCTCAAAAGCTCATGTTATGTTCTGTTCTGACATGTGAAAGCATCAAGGTGAAGAGTTAAGGCGCTGTCACACCTTGACGATTTAGCCAGCGTATGCCAACTTATGAAAAATTTGTCTAAAACGCTGGCACACGTCAAATACGTTATGGGTAAGTTTTGATAACATTAAGAGCACGCTGAAAAACACTGCCATACGTCGTAGTACGCTGGCTTTTATCGTTGTACTTTGCGGTTGTCCTCAAATTTTAGCATGCTTGAAATTTTACGACGTATGCCAGCGTATGACTCACACGTTCCACTACGCTGGCCATAAGTTGGAGGCACGCTATGCGATCGTTGACACACGTCGACACACGTTACTTGTAAGTTACTCATAAGTCGAAACACGTCGAGGTAATGATTAGCGTACCCGAAACTTATTTCTAACCTATGAGTAACGTGTTTGTAGGCACGTTACGCGATCGTTGACACACGTCGAGGCACGTTATGCGATCGTTGAACACGTCGAACCACACGTTACTTGTAAGTTACTCATAAGTCGAAACACGTCGAGGTAATGCTTAGCGTACCAAAACTTATTTCTAACCTATGAGTAACGTGCTTGGAACCTATGTGTGACGTACCTCCAACGCATATTGACTTATGTAGACGTATTTGATTGACGTCTTCCGGACGACCACAGAACTTACTGAACGTGTTTCTAATTTACAGCCACCGTATAATGGCGTATGGCAGGTTAAAAAAAACAACAATAACTTCCAATATTTCATCACGTGCCATTACGTCACGTCCGATTCCTCTTCGGTTTGCTCATGTCTATTTCTTAGTTCCTCCTCTGTGAATATTTCTGTTTGAGGATATTGTCACGTCGACGTCGAAACATTAAGGACAAATGTCCGAATTTTTTTAAAATCGTGATAGACTAAAAAAAACAAACAAACAAACAAAAAAAAACTTCAGATATTTCGTCACGTGCCTTCACGGAGCCAAGGAGAAAAACAGAAAATGTGCCTTGACGGAGAAAATAAGTTTCGGTATGTTAAACATTACCTCGACGTGTTTCGACTTATGAGTAACTTACAAGGAACTTGTGTCGACGTGTGTCAACGATCGCATATCGTGCCTACAACTTATTCCCAGCGTAGCGGAACGTGTGAGCCAAACGGCGAGTACGTCGTAAAATTTTCAGCATGCTTGAAATTTCACGACGTACTAGACGTACCTCGAAATATGACAGCGTACTTCATCGTTTTTTCAGCATGCTCTTAACTTATACACAACTTACCCATACCGTATTCGAGTGTGCCAGCGTTTTAGACACATTTTTCATATGTCGGCATACGCTGGCTAAATCGTCAAGGTATGACTGCGTGTTGACACTTCCAATTCTCAGGCGGTTATGATTTAAATCGGCGTGCGGCAGGTTTTTAACAGGCTACGCCACGAGTTCGTCGCGATACGTGCAGCGCGCTATGCCTAAGTTAAACTATCGTTGGGCATAGGTTGTGAATGCCGACACAGGCTAATCATTCGTTGGTATAAGTTATCTATAAGACAACGAAACGTTCTGTGCCCGTTACTATATGTTATGCATACGACCAACACGTTATGAATACGACCAAAACTTAAAAAAAAAAACATCAAAATTTCAGCGTACGCCAACGTTTACATACATTTTTATACGTTGCATTGCTGGCTAAATCGTCAAGGTGTGACAGCGCCTTTAGCTAGGCATTGATCAAAGTTGTACAAAAAGTCTCTCACCGTGCCTTGTGCATGGCCTGATCAATTGTGAATTCATTCCGCTTGCCTGCTCTGCAACTCTGCTGGTGAAGTGTGTGATGTGAGTTTGGTTTCGGTCTGTGTCGTGTCCACAGTGTTTGCACAGTGCTATTGCCATGAATGTACTGTTTGTGCCCTGTTTCCGTGATGTGTGCGTACACACTGTACGTAGTGCGTACACACTGCATGATTGATTGCATTTTACAGCTATGCGGTCTTGCATATCATCTGCTTGAACGATTGGAACGATTGCTCTGCTAGTTTTCCCGTTTAAACTCATCTCGTCAACTTGTAGAAAACTAATTATTATTGAACATTTTTTTTTTTTCTCACCGCAGTCCCTCTTTACAAGTTAAGCACACTCCTTCGCATCAAGCAAACTGAAGTGTGTGCACTTGCAAACGATCCAACTCTTCGGCAATCCTTGGGTTCCCCCTGCTGTCTCACTGTTGTTAATTCATCTGATTGACTATCAGGCGGTTATCACAAACTGATTTTTATTGCAGTTAACGTCTCAATTATATTTTGCCCCATCTCCCCCCCCCCCACTCCTCTTTACAGTAGCAAGCTGTTGCACGAGTTGCGCCAAGAAGCAGCCGCATGTCTTGGCCTCTTGTGTCCTGCACTTGGCTCTGATGCGAGCCGCCCACTTGCTTGGATTTTCACCAAGCTGAATTCGACCATGAAGGAGGGTCTCAAAACCCTTTATCTATCTGCTCTTTACAAAGCCCTGGAGGTGACAGCTGATGAAAAAGTGTTGACCAGCAGCATGCCGGTCAGTTTTCTTTTGACATGTTGTATACATGCCTTGTTCGGTTTGTTATATTTGCATAATGTTCACATGTATTGGAAAGCTTTAAACAAACAATGAAATTTTTTTTTTTAAATTGCACGAGTTGCAACAACATTACGACAAATAAACACAGCAGTACATAAGATTTGCATTTAAGGCAATGTCGATTAAGTAAGTTATTTGATTGCAATGCCATCAGATTCTCCGTTAAAATAAATCATTAATATTGGAATAATAGGGTTGTGTTTTAATCCCCTGATGATTGAGATAGCTCCCCTTCTCTTCCCTTTGTCCAATGCTACTTGGCTACCAAAGCACTTTTGTTTCTTCTTGGCCTTTTCATGTCTTTCGGCAGTGAGTTAATGAACACTGACTTTCCTCCAAGCGGATTTCATGAGTACATATTTTATTCATTTTCAAAGCAGGTGGCTGCTTGCCAAAGTTTGAGCAACGCAACAATGTGTCAAAAGGCATTTTATGCAAGGGGCCTACATGAGCCGAAGAAAACACTTCATAAGTAAAATGTATGCCTGAAACGAGCAAGTTGAAACCTGTGACATTTTATGCGCACTCAAAATTACTGAGGTTGACAAATTGCAGAGAGAGATGGAGATAGTTGGAGATTATAAATGTGTGTGGGAGAAGATGCATAACCCTTGTTTGTTCGATGCACATCTTGCCGCAGTTGGTGATGAGGAATCTGCAGAGCCTGCTGGAGAATGTGGATTCTCCAGAGCTGTTGAACCAGTGCGTGTCCTGCATGCTGTTGCTCGCACGCAGCTACCCACACGTGTTCAGTTCAAGCTTCCGGGTGTGCTAATCTCCAGTTTTATCCTCGTCTATAGATATAATCTTGTCTTTGCAGAGGCTTGGGAGAATTTATGTCAGATTATGATTTAGAAGTTTTAAATCTTTCTGAGTCAATTTGTAGCCCCAATTTTTTTTTTCTTCTTGATTATGTGTTCCAGACAAAATTCTTGCAGATTCCTAACAATCCTGTCCTGTGCTCTATTTGAAGAGTTTACAATTGCGGGGGTGGCAGATGTAATCTTGTATTCAACAAGATCAACACCAATCATAATGACTCCAGGCACATACAGTGGGGAGAACAAGTATTTGATACACTGCCGATTTTGCAGGTTTTCCCACTTACAAAGCACGTAGAGGTCTGTAATTTTTATCATAGGTACACTTCAACTGTGAAAGACGGAATCTAAAACAAAAATCCTGAAAATCACATTGTATTGATTTTTAATAATTAATTGCATTTTATTGCATGAAATAAGTATTTGATCACCTACCAACCAGTAAGAATTCCGGCTCTCACAGACCTTTTAGTTTTGTCTTTAAGAAGCCCTCCCATTCTCCACTCATTACCTGTATTAACTGCACCTGTTTGAACTCGTTATCTGCATAAAAGACAGCTGTCCACACTCAATCAATCAGACTCCAACCTCTCCACAATGGCAAGACCAGAGAGCTGTCTAAGGACATCAGGGACAAAATTGTAGACTTGCACAAGGCTGGGATGGGCTACAGGACAATAGGCAAGCAGCTTGGTGAGAAGGCAACAACTGTTGGTGCAATTATTAGAAAATGGAAGAAGTTCAAGATTACAGTCAATCTCCCTCGGTCTGGGGCTCCATGCAAGATCTCACCCTCGTGGAGCCTCAATGATCATGAGAAAGGTGAGGGATCAGCCCAGAACTACACGGCAGGACCTGGTCAATGACCTGAAGAGAGCTGGACCACAGTATCAAAGAAAACAATAAGTAACACACTACGCCGTCATGGATTAAATCCTGCAGCGCACGCAAGGTCCTCTGCTCAAGCCAGCGCATGTCCAGGCCAGTCTGAAGTTGCCAATGACCATCTGGATGATCCAGAGGAGGAATGGGAGAAGGTCATGTGGTCTGATGAGACCAAAATAGAGCTTTTTGGTTTAAACTCCACTCGCCGTGTTTGGAGGAAGAAGAAGGATGAGTACAACCCCAGGAACACCATCCCAACCATGAAGCATGGAGGTGGAAACATCATTCTTTGGGGATGCTTTTCTGCAAGGGGACAGGACGACTGCACCGTATTGAGGGGAGGATGGATGGGGCCATGTATCGCGAGATCTTGGCCAACAACCTCCTTCCCTCAACAAGAGCATTGAAGATGGGGCGTGGCTGGGTCTTCCAGATGACAACGACCCGAAACACACAGCCAGGGCAACTAAGGAGTGGCTCCGTAAGAAGCATCTCAAGGTCCTGGAGTGGCCTAGCCAGTCTCCAGACCTGAACCCATAGAAAATCTTTGGAGGGAGCTGAAAGCTTGTGTTGCCAGCGCGACAGCCCTGAAACCTGAAGGAGCTGGAGAAGATCTGTATGGAGGAGTGGGCCAAAATCCCTGCTGCAGTCTGTGCAAACCTGGTTAAGAACTACAGGAAACGTCTGATCTCTGTAATTGCAAACAAAGGTTTCTGTACCAAATATTAAGTTCTGTTTTTCTGATGCATCAAATACTTATTTCATGCAATAAAATGCAAATTAATTATTTAAAAATCATACAATGTGATTTTCCGGATTTTTGTTTTAGATTCCGTCTTTCACAGTTGAAGTGTACCTATGATACAAATTACAGACCTCTACGTGCTTTGTAAGTGGGAAAAACTGCAAAATCGGCAGTGTATCAAATACTTGTTCTCCCCACTGTATCTCGACAGCAAATACAACCTGTCGCTTTGCTGAAAGGAATATTAGGGGGGGGGGGAGTGAGAAGGGAGGTAGACGAGGAGGGTGGAGGAGCGAGGAAGGGTGGGGCAAGGGAAGGCAGCATGATGGGAGGGCAAGGTAAGGCAGTGTGAGGGGAGGTCCATACAGAGATAACCACTGTCCGGACTACAGCTATACTCGGGGAGTGAGGAGTAGTGGAGGAGTGGGCAAGGGAAGCAGCGTGAGGGAGCGCAAGGAAGGCAGCGTGAGGGGAGCGCAAGGGAAGGCAGCGTGAGGGGAGCGCAAGGGAAGGCAGCGTGAGGAGCGCAAGGAAGGCAGCGTGAGGGGAGCGCAAGGGAAGGCAGCGTGAGGGGAGCGCAAGGGAAGGCAGCGTGAGGAAGCGCAAGGGAAAGCAGCGTGAGGGAGGGCAAGGGAAGCAGTGTGAGGGGAATGTCCATCCAGAGATAACCACTGTCCGCGACGACAGCTACACCAAGGGAGATTCGGGAGTGAGAGGGGTGGGGAAGGAAGACAGCGTGAGGGGAGGCAAGGAAGGGCATTGTGAGAAGAGGGTCTATTCGGAAATGACCACCATCTGGACACGTGCGGAGATACCACCACCCAGGCATAACCACCGTCCAGATACGGTCGGAGAGAGGGGGACGGAGGGGAGGAGAGAGGGGAGAGTGATTGTTGGGGGACGAGATTCCGGCAGATGCGACGTCCAGTTTAGCGGCACACACATTGATGAATCACCCTGACTGAAACACCGGGATGACAGTTTATCGCTGGGTCGGGATTCAAACCCAGGCTAGACAGCTTAGAATGAATGTGCGTACCTCTCAGCTATCCTGCTGTAATGGTCATGAAACGTTTCATTTTTGACCAAAGGTGGAAGGTGGTTATGTTTTTACCCCTTTCTGTCTGTGTGTCTGTCTTTCTGTGCACAGGATATCTTAAAAAGTTGTGGACAGATTCGTATGAAACTTGGTGGACAGGTTGGGTGTGTGACAAGGACAAAGTGATTCGATTTTTGTGAAGATGCAAATCCGAATCTGGAAACGAGAATTATTTAATTTTCAAAGTGATTCTTCACCATTGAGAGAGAAGACCAAAAACGATATATAGCATGATATTTGGAAAATGTATTTGGCCCGATATGTTCTCTTGGATCACGCATTGCTTGGCGTAGGTATGCTCTCCCGAGTGCCCTTCTCGTTTTTTATTTGTATTTATCTATGCCAAAGTGACCACAGAACAACGTGGGGTCATCGCAGGTGAATGGCCCCTGAACATTGTTCAAGTCGATCGATATGCAGTATTCAGTGACAGTGCGAATATTGTAGAGTGCTTGGCAAGTGGCTTAAGCACTCCAACAAAATGGTTGGAAAGGAACTGCTCGCTTGGCATGCGATAAGCAATCTCCGAACCCTCATATTAAACACACACCAGCAAAGAGACGCCCAAAATATCAAATATGTCGGAATTGGACAAATGAAACGCTTTGCTTTTTTTTAGCAGTCAGAACTGCTGCTAAGTTCAAATCTGGAGCTTAAATTTTGTAATTCAGCTTAGTTAGAGAGATTATTGAGGTTATGGCATGTGCGGAAATGGAATGCTGGCATCTCCAGGCATTTATTAGCATTGCATTGTACCCAGCAATTTAGAGCTATGATGAATAAGCATTCGATAATATGAGTGAGGAAAATGGAAAAGAAACAAAAAACTTTATCATTAAGAAATCGTTGTGGCCTTTTCCAAGTCGAGGCATGTTTTAGCAGGCCAAGAAACATGGTGTCTTCAGACCCCAGTGAGGTAACCCAAGATATGTTAAGACCCCATGGAGAGCGAGGTGGCCGAGGATGTGCTTGATGAAGGATATAATTAAATAAGGCCGTTAATTATCTTCAAAAGGGGTGTTTTAATTAACCCAAAACACCCAATTTTCACTCCTGCACTCCTGTGGAGTTCCCTTAGTACGTGTGCAAAGTTTCAGGCTGCTAGGTTTCATGGTTTTGAAGTTATCGAGGAGAGACACTGGCATTTATTAGTATAGATGTGTAATCGTAATCGGCGAAGTTGCAGCGTCGAGCTGTCATTGCACCTAACCCTCAAATTTTATTCTACAAGAGTGGGTGGGGCCCATGGAAGAACAAGGATGCATTGAAAATGTGGTAGCAGGCCAACAATTGAGCACAACCAGAAAGGGAATGACTGGATTGGGGGGGGGGGGGGGGGGGGTGGAGAGAGATAGGAAGGAGGGAGTTGTAGTAACTTTGAACACAGTAAATATAAACTCTGTTATGGTGTTTGCTGAAGCATTTATTAGACCTCCAGCTCAGCGACTATGTTACAGGACCCCTCTGGACCTTGTAGCGCACCTTGTTGTTAACAGGTCGTGCAGCAAGTACTGTGATGGAATGCGATCTGTGTCCTGCTGCCTCATCAAGTTAGGGGGTTCATTTTGTGTATACACACCGTCTTTGGCCAAAAAAAATAAAAAATTGCTGTTGTATGTTTGTCCCATCTGCACTTGCATACATGGCTGACAAACATTTATGGTTCTTTTTTTTCCAATCTAAAGTTCTTCCTTCTTTCAAACTTTTGTGCATTTTTACATGTTTATGTTGTATAATGTATTATTATATTCCCTCAGCTATTGAATGCCTCCTTGTATTCATTTTTGCTTTTTTTATGATTTGATTTGAACATTTTGTTTGTTGTACATATGTGGTGGTAATATAGTATAGTGTTGAGCATACTTGTGGAACCCTCTGTATGTTTTATCTTATGTTTGTCTTGTACTGCCTTACCTTGAACAGGATGTTGTGGACATCTTGGTAGGCTGGCACATTGATCACACACAGAAGATGAGTTTGACGAAGAAAGTGTCCGGTGAGTGTTTGCTTGAGAAAAGCACTCCATTTGTTGGTTTATCCTTTGATGGCATGGGCTGACAGGATGGCCTAGAGGTACACACACTCACCTCTGAGCTCTCTAGCCTGGATTTGAATCCCTACCCAGCTGTAAGCTGTCATCCCAGTGTTTCACAAGCAAGGTTATTCATCAATATGTGTGCTGTCCTTCGGACAGATGTTAAACATGCGTCCCATCTGCCAGCATTCCTTGGTGGACATTAAACATCCCATCGTGTTCTTTGTGAAGAGTATGCGAGCTATCGCCTGCACCATGAACAAATTGCAAATTCCTGCCCTAACCAGCAGAAGGCATTGCAGCAGTGGCACAGTTGTGCCCCCAGCCAGTGATGCTACCCCACAGCTTTGTGCTGCATACAAACAAAGAAGATGTGATGGCACAAATGCATCGTAAATGTTAGGACTTGGTTTTTCATAAAAAATATAAACTTTAATTAAAACGTGTGTGTGTGTCTGTGTGTGTGTGTGTGTGTGTGTGTGTTTTGGCTGGCTCGCTGCACTCGTCGCTACAGAGGAACAAGCTTGTTTTAACTGAGGATAATGATTGTACGTGAGTTGCTGCGTTGTCATGATAAATGTGAAATAAAATTAAGAAACACCTCACCACCACGTTATTAAACACACCTCACTGCAACGTAACTGCCATGTTGTTGAAAACTCCTCACCTCCATGTAATTCAAAACATTTCACCACGTGTCACTATAGAGGCAGGCTTGTTTTAACTAAGGACAAGTACGCGAGTTGCTGTGTTGTCATGATTTTCACCAATCAGAATTCAAACTTTTATTTTTCAAATTAATTTGTAATATTCATGATATTACATTTTTATAAACAATTGTAGTTGAAGATTCAAGTTTAAAAAAAAATAAAATATATATGCCCTTAGAACATGCACGCGGGAAAGGTAGGTGCAGCCCGAAAGTTTGGTACGATTTCACAAAGGTTTGAGGGATTAGTTCAGTGCAAACTAGACATCTCGACCACAGGCCCCAGCACTGTGGCCTTGCACACACACACATCGCCACTACACACACCACACACCACACATCAGGCACACACGTGTGTAGATACGTAGTATATATATATCTAATATATATATATACTAATATATAGTATATAATAATATTATATATCTGCGGGGTGTATTCCTGCATTGGGGGATCTCATTTGGAACCGCCAGGGCTTAATATTGTTTTGGAGACTCTGGGAAGGGTTCGAAACAGCATAGCGCTTACCTTGTGTAGGTCTTCTGGAGTTGCTTTACGCAGCTTCTTCGGCTTGAGGAGTGTGGGAGGGGTCAATTGTTTATATAATCCTAGCGACCTGGGTTTAGTAGATTAGGTGAGAGTTGATTGGATATTCCCTCCATTCACAGGTGAGAGATGTGGGTGGATCTTTCTACACACCACATATATAATACATACAGTCAACCCCCGCTTTATCGGTTCACCTATCGCTCCCCGGTTCATCGCGGGTTTTCCCTTGGAACGTAACTAATTTTTTCTGCGGATTCCCCCTTACATCGCGGTAATATATAATAAATATAAATATAAATTATAACGCGTGGTGCTCGACCAGTCACACAACGCACGAGACAAAGTTTCGCTTGTGAACTTCGAATATTTTCTACATTCTTTCTCCAAGCCCCACGATGCCACCCAACGCCCTGCACCTTCTAAGGCTTCTGGCAAGGACCGAAGCGCCAGAGGAAGGTCCTGACGCTCCAGGAGAAGGTTAAGGTGCTCGATATGCTTCGGGAAGAGAAAAGGTTTGCCGCCGTTGACGACGACTGCTCTACCCAGCACCTCAAAACCGACCAGACCAGACGAGTCGATCTCCAGCACCTCAAACCCAATCACTGCAAACCGAACCATGGCACAATCCAAACCGACCAGACCAAGACGAGTCAATCTCAGGCACCTCAAACCGATCACTCCCAAACCGACCAGACCAGACGAGTCGATTTTTGGGGGGCGTCCATTCATCGCGGATTTTCACTTAGCACGGGGAGGTTTGGAACGTAACCCCCGCGAGAAACGGGGGATTACTGTATATATATATGTATATATATATTTCTCTTTTTGTGAAAACATTATGGCAGCATTGCATCTTAGGTTGTTGAGCTTATTTGTGACATGTTTTTGTGTGATTGGTAAATTTTATTTGGTTTACCTTGTTTGTGAAAAGGCGGTAATATTTGAAAACCGAACTACACCTTCACCAGCCACGACAATGGCTCTCGTTTGGCATTTGGAGAATATTCCTTGCAGTAATTGTTCTCAGAATTTTCTTCTTTTAGATTGCCTTTTTTGAAGAACAGTTAGCAAGAAGGAAATTTGCCTCTTGCTTTGTAGCAATTTGAGAGCTTGCATCCTTTGTAGTTTATTTACTGCAATTTACTTTCACCTTCAGAGATTGATGCACTATACTTTCCCTTGTCAAATACTGATCACCATGCACATTGCACACTGTTTGGCTCCCAATCTTCCAGGCTGGCTGAACTGTCTGGAGCAGTTCTGGGTGGCTGACCTGGGATTCTCCTTAACCCTTCTGAGTCAGTTTTTAGAGGACATGGAAGCATACGCTGAGGTGTGTACGCTATTTACTTTGGTTGACAACAAAATGTTTCTTTCGGCCTCTGTTTATTTTTATTTTATTTTATTGTCATGTTGTAAGCAAAATGATTCTATTGTATTGCCAGTGTAACCAATTGTACGTGTTATGTATATGGCCAAAGACTTTCACTACCTTGGTTATTGTAGCCATCACTGTGTTTTCAAATCTTGAGGGATTAAAAAAATTATCATAAGAAAAAGGAGAGTTCAGCTTTTACTCCATCTGTTTTCTTGCTTTCCAGTGTTTGGTATGTTCATTAAATTGGTAGTGCTGTAGAAATGCAACATCTTATTTGATAGATTCTTATTGTCCCCCGGAGGCCCCTGGAGTATCGGCAGAAAGTGGACGCAGTGCCGCGCTGCTTCGGCGCATGCTCCCATACTTGACCTGACCTGACCTTAACCAAAATTTAATCGGTTTCTTCTTGTCACCTACCCAATTCATCCACCAAGTTTCGTCCGAATCCGCCCATAACTTTTTGAGATATTGTACTACATATTGTTTCAGCCCTATTACTCAATGGTGAAGAATCACTGAAAAAAATTCTCTGATCTTGATCCGGATCTTCACCAAAATGTAAAAGATTAGTCCTTGTCACACCTCCAACCTGTCCAACAAGTTTCGTCCGAATCCACCCATAACTTTTTGAGATATCCTACTCACAGACAAAGAAACAAAGATGGGTGAAAACATAACCTCTATCCACCTTTGGTGATTGAGGTAATAATTAATGATTGACACCTGGCATCATTTATTTTGTGGGGTTGAGCATTATTGCTTTGTGGATATTGGCTGTGGAATGCACCTTTGGTCTCATATGTCCTAAATATCCCCTATTGGATTTTTATCCAGAAAATGTTGAAGGATGAGTGGTTTGTCATGTTCATGCGTGCATTCATGTAAAATTGCTACTTTGTTGTTTTCTATTTTTGATGAGGTGGAGTGTGTTGTAAGGTTACGTAATAAGCTTCAGGTCAAAATTGAGAAAAAATTGGATTCGGCTGAAAATTGAGACAGTAATTAAAACCAAGACCTCTTGTGTGATCAGGATGTACGGCAGGCTGCAGCTGGGGAGGTACTGGATGAGGAGGTGCCTCAGTTGGATGTTTCATTGGCAAAGCTTGCTGCCCTCCTGAGAGTATTTACCACAGTTGTTCGAAGCATCGGGGATCGTTTCAGTCCATCCCGTGGACCACCAATCACGACAGCTTACATTGGGGAGGTACATTGTTTTATATTTGTTATTGGTCCTGTTGTATGCTTTTATCTTTGAGTACATCATTGTATCCTGAGTGTGCAGCTATTGACAGCTCTTGATCGGTAACCCCTTCACATCTGCATCCCGCCGCCTCTTCTTCATGCCGTGCCGTGTCGCCCTGGCCCCACGCTCGTTCCGAGGCTCACCACCTCGAGAGGGTGGGGGATGGGGCGGGGGGCGGGAGGGAGGGAAGGGACTAAACAAAAATGTACCCCCTTATTTGACATTTGACCTCAGAAAAATACCAAAACATTTCAAGTGTGGCGAGTGTGGTTCATGTTCCTGTTTCCATCTTCCAAGATCCTATTTGCTTTCAGATTCATCCATCCTTATCTACAGGACTTGCTCATTCAAACTGGCATTCAAGAGAAAAGGTAATTAATGAGGATGCGGAGTTGGTGGCAATGTCAAGTGTCTACCCCGACATTGGAAAACAATAAATGGTCAAAAGGCAGGAGCAATTGTTTTTGCCAGCGGCCAGTGCCATGTTCATATTAGGTCATCCGGGTCAAAAATCGTGTTCATAGCAAATGATGAGGTTGGTGTGCAACTAGGGTGATGATGGTGTGCTTGATCTCAAAGAAGACGGCCAACTCGATCTTCCTGTACCTACTTGAGAATAGTGGTCGATGCCACTAACTCTTCATGAGCTGGTTGAAAGAAGCGTGTTATCCTACAGCTAACCAATTTGATGCTGCAAGCTCTGTAATCCCTCATTTATGTCTTTGTAATCATTAGCGGGAATGCCAAATCTTTAACGAAGAAAATCTAACTCCCCTGTTAGCACACTGGTCACTTGCATTCAGATTCAAATCAGGACGGGGCACATTTTATTTTTGACCCGGATGGCACACACCGGGGTAATCCTCGGTACCCTTTTAGTTCTTCCTCACAACACTGTGCTGCTTCCGCACGCACTTCATTCGCTCACATCTTCACCCTCAGCTGCAAATTTTTTTCGAACTTATGCCCTCTTGGCATTTACATATGGCCCTCTGCTGGGCTATCTTGCCTTAGACTGTGCTTTTCCCTTCATGACTTCTAACGCCACTGAATCACAACACTTCCAACTTAATGACATTTTGACACTTTTCTTGTGTTCCTCTCACTTCGTACGGATGTCATATTGCTTTACTTAAACCAATATGATAATACTGTACTATTTCTGTGCCATCCCGTGTTCACACGAGAGCCAACCACCTCCTGTTCCATTTGCATCCTCAAACACTGACATTCACATTCTGGCATGTCACCATTCATACAGTGAGGCACTTCCCTGTGAGTCCCGTGCTTCTTTTCTGCCAATGTCCCCTCAGTCATCACTTCCTGATCTCACCCATACCTGCCTACCATGTCAACACTGTCACTACTGAATTCTCTCCTGCTGCTAGTTGTGTGTTGTGTCCATTAACATCGCTCATAGTATACCCCACCTTTCCTTCTCGGCTCTCGGTGCCGACCCGGTTGCTCCCGCTGTCCCTCGCCTTTTTCCTGCTGACCCCAATTTTTTTTTTGCTGATGAAATTCCTGCTGACCCCAATTTTAAATTTTTTTTT
>CM068959.1:112291724-112306190 GCA_035128595.1 Eptatretus atami
GGCCATCTTATGTCTGCTGTGCATGGCATTACTCTGTGCTATTGTTGACCATTGTGGTCTAAACAGAGAAAATCAGCGGCTGTTTATTTCAGTTAAGGGGTCAGAGTGTTGTATCGACATTTTAAAACATTGCTCAACCCACCTGGGACACGTCGACGGTGTTTCGTTCAAAGTCGGAAAATGGACGCTGGGTAGACATTCCCGACTTTGACGGAAGTCATGGCTGCCGTGCAGACGTTTGTTGTTCGTTTTTTTTCACTTTAAGTGCCAACGTGGTCACCGAGACGCACAAGATGTCAGACCATTAGAGATGGTCTACATTTGATGTCAGACCCATGAGATCTACATTTGACATACTTGTGTCTGACGAAAAACGGCTACCACCAAAAAAACTAATTCGACGGTACTGTACTTTGTTGGGTGAGGGGCCTGTTTATACCCTGCAAACGGTATACACATTTTATTTTATACCAGCAAATACCACCTGTCGCTTCACTGACAGGAATACAGGGTAGGAGGGGGATGGGATGAGAGGAGGGGGGAGCAGGGTGAGCAGAGAGGTTGGGGGAAAGGGAGGGATGGGGGAGAAAGGGTGGTATCGGGGTGGTGGGGAGGTGTATAACAATTGCTATGTTGCTGGATTATGCAGATTAAATTTAAAGTGCATTCATATTTGTGGCTTCCTTTCAAGAAAGCAAATTCTCTGCTGACATTCCCCCCCACCGCCCCAACTCCTGTTTCAGATGTTTAATTTGTTTGGAATATTGTCAAGATTACACCAGACTAGGTGTTTAAAACAACCATTAACTTACTTATTCAAGACTTGCAGCCTAGGGTTAGGGTTAGGGTTAGGGTTAGGGTTACACGTCATCACTACAAAACCATAACCCTGCAAGAAGTTATTTTTTAATTTTTAAATTTTTTTTCCATTGGGTGGGTTCCACTTTGACCGATATTGAGCATATTATTGTATCATTGCAACGATGATGTAACCATTGTAACGGAACTATTGTTGATGACAAATTATATATCGTACTTAAAATGCTTACATCGTACTTCAAAAAAAAAAAGAAGTCACCTAGACCTTTTTGTACCCTCTAAAATTGGTTTGCTGTGGTGACGGGAGAATGCTTCTGTTTTATTATGTGCAGGGAAGATACGTTTGTGCAGGCAAGATATATAAATATCTATTTTGCAGTTGTTGACTAAATCCCATGTGTGATGGTGGCTGATGGGCCACTGCACACCATTCTGATGGGCATCCCTGTCATTCCAATTCAGGTACTCGAGAGAGTTGTGAATTCTGTTGAAGTAGCACGATGCACTTCTTTCTCTGAGGAGCTACTTACGGCAGCCAATGATTGTGTAGGGTTTGTCCTCGTCAGCCTCGATCCGGGGACAGCACCACCCACTTCGGCAGTCCTGTCATTTGCTGCTGAGCAAATGCAGGCCTGTTTGGGCTGTTCTGCAGAGTACATAGTCTCACTCCTTTCCTTTCTTGCTTTGGTGAGCACTGAAATTCACATGAGACCAATAAAAATTCGTCACTGTTGCCACTTATGCTCAGATAAAGCTTGCCAGCAACAAGCTTTATGACAAGAGTGAATATTGTTTGATATTTGGTTGACTTGTCAAAATGTGTCCTGCCTTTTGATTATTCAGATAGTTGAACAAGTAGGTACAAACCTGCCTGCACCATTTGTGGAGAAACTGTTTCTTCCAAGCTCGAACCTTCTGCAACTGCGTTACCGACGTGAGGTCGAGGCAAGTTTCCTCCAAGCGTAGCAACATCCTTCAAAATAATATAAATAACCACTCATGCCTGTTTCTTGGACTCGCTCTGATCATATGCTTGACGGTGATGGTTTTCAGACATTATTTTTCTTCGATATTGTTTGAATTGTATTGTTGGGAATATAATAGTTACTGGGAGTGGTACTATACGTTATTGGGAATCGAAATATCAGCTCTTGCCCAATTTCCACTGAAGCATTAGAGTAAAGACTTGGAAATCATCTTGATTGCCATTTGTTTGCTTATTTACTTTATTTCTTATTCACTTGCTCATGAATCTGCCCAAGGGAGCAGGTATTGCAGGTGTACATTTGCTGATGAATGTGTTTACGGGTCACTATTACAAAGCGTGATCACACTTGTAATTATTATTATTTTTTTTAATTCATCAGCGATTTCGATGAAATTTGATTTGCGAATCAGCAACATCAAAAAACCTAACACGTAGGCAACACTTCAGTCCACTCGGTTATAATTATGCATCATCACTACAAACAATTGTAATCATTTTTCTTGCAATGAGCAGGAAGTTTGCATAAATGATGGATGGATTTTGGTTTTTCACTTGGGAGCAGCAGTTTGTAATCTGTTTTTTTTTTTTTTAGTTCATCTGGAATTTAAATTCCAGATAAGGTATCGTCATCGCGCACCGTTCGTCCGTGTCCTATTTCGACTTTCTCGGCCAAACTGCTCGGCAGATCCGGCTGAAATTTGGCAGCAACGTTCCTCCCATGATTGTAACAGGGATTGCGAAACTCATTCCAGTCACGTGACTTTAAGTCGGTCAAAATGGCTGACTTAGTAAATTTCTTCAAAAATATTCTTCTCCAGACCCACCAGTCAGAATGCTCCCAAATTTGGGTTACAACATTAGGACAGGATCCTGATGTTAAATTGCGGAGGTCATGCCGATCATGTTTCCGAAAGTGTGTCAAAATGGTGGACTTGGTACATGTTTGTGGAAAAAAAAAAATCATGTAAATTCCTTCAAAAATCTTCCTCTCCAGACCCACCAGTCAGAATGCTACCAAATTTGGTGACAATATAAGGCTAGGGCTCAGATAAGCTGCAGGTTCGGTGGTCCTACATTTTTTTTTTTTTTAACCGCAATGCACGTGAAGCAAAAAGCGAGGTTAAATGATTGGTTCACTTCTGTCTGTCTGCGTCTGTCTACAAATAATTGGTTCTGTCTACAAACATCAGTTTATGAACGAGGAACAACTTGATTTCAGTTGAATGTTATATTTTGAACATGAATCGGAAAACGAACCTGTGGTTTAGCACTTTGGCGCTGGATTTGTCCTGCCCGATCTTGCATGTGTGGAGAGAGAGTGAGATTATATATTTTTTTTACTCTGCCTGCCTGTCTGGCAGTCAAACAAAATTGAAAATGATTCCAAACAGGAAACGTACTGTTTTTAAGGACGCCGTGAAGGACACAAGCAGGCACGAATAACTATTGTAACGTGTTGCATAAGGTGCTGCAAAAGATGCTGCTTGAACGGTGGTGAACTTCTGGAATTTTTTTTTTCCTTTGACCTTTAAAATCTTTATTTTATTTCCATTGAATTATATACTTGAACACTGCAGAACACGCATCACCTTTTTGACACTTTCAAAACCATTCCTGTTCAACAGTACTTGGACAAAATATGGTATTTTCCGTCATCACGACCAATCAAATTTGCCGATCGTAGACCTCGCCCATGTCCTTGTGTTTCAAGACAGTGCCAGGGTAGTGTGTTCTAGGAAGCCTTTAATTTAATTTGTTTTTTTGGATTCACTCCTTCAATGAAGTACCAATGTTGATCCTTACTATCAAATAATATTTTCGTTCGTTTTTTACTGTTGCAAATCAACAAACCATTTTTTAGGGTTTTTTTTTTTAAACTTTTTTTTTTTTGTAGGTGATGAACAGTGCCTTGTCCTTGTACCAAGCTGTTCTTGGTCTCAAAAATATCCCAATCCTGGAAATGGTGTACAAACTTCTCCTCGGAGAAACAGCCTGGGCCCTGAGTGCCTTGCTTGAGGTAATCAAGAGAGAAGAAAGTTCTTCTGAGGATGAAGAAAACTGGAAAGCCATTGTCCATCCGGTGTTTGTGGGACAAGTGCCCCCTCCGGACGAGGCACAATCCATCATGCTTTTCAACCTTTGTGCTCTAAGTGCTGTAGGAAACGCCCGAAACTCCATCATTGGGGTAAGGCTGTTTGCTCCACAGCATTTGTTAGAGGTGTTTGTGCATGTGTCTGCATGCGTGTGTTTTGTACACATTTGTTTTGGGGTGTGGGAGGGGGTGAATGCCTGCAGTACACAGTTGTAATTTTCATCTTTCACCGTGTCAATGAGTTGGGCCTTGTGGCTTGACATACCCTTGCATTTTAGCCTATTATAGTCTTGTTCATGTGTTGCAACCTCTTGCCCCCTCCCTCTTTCTCTTCATCAGATGTGGGCCCTCTCTCCAACTGTTTTTTCTCTGTTGAGTGATACCCTAGCAGTTGTGCACCAGGATATTGCAATCCACTACCCAGCTATTCAGTACTCGGTACTGTACACATTGTACTCTCATTGCACAAGGTAACGATTCATTTGGTTATTTCTCCTAAATAAGCTCAGAGTGGGTCCCAGTGTCCGCCCGTCTGTCTGTCCGTCCGTCCGTCCATACGTGCATCCGTTAACATTTAACTAAAAGGGGCATGGCCCCTTCTCCATAATCCCTCATTTTCACCCCGCCTGTTGGGGAAATAACCGTTAGTCCCCCACGGGGCTATTTTTATATTGCTGCTGTTCAAACAAACCTTTGCACACAATTTTTATTTTATTTTGCAATTACCTTTTCTTGCACCGTGTGGTAATTTCTATCTTTCTCCTTTATCTCATCTTCTGTCTCTAGGCATGATCACTTCATCTCCAGCAGCCTTAGCTCATCCTCTCCAGCAATGTTTGATGGGGCTGTGATTAGTACAGTCACCATGGCTACAAAGCAGCATTTCTCTTGTACCCTGGCTCTTATTGGTTCTTTGTTGCAACAACAGCAACCCAGCCATGACAGTCGGTGAGAGCACTCTTTACGTCTAATTTTTTTTTGGCCAAGATGTTTCAAGACTGTTTCAAGACTTGGACAGCATGCCAAGTTCACCAGAGCTTTCCGCTAGTTTAGCAGCAGTTGTCATTATTTGTAATCATGACCATTTGGTTCAGTGGGTGCAGACCTTCTGTATGTTTGTTTCCAAGTTGACCATTGATCACTGCATTTTTAATGGCGTGGTGATTTTATTCTTCCACTTTGCCTTTTTCAGGAAATTGCTGCTCTCTTGGGCATCCGAGGTGACGTCATTAATGTCGAGTTCTGAAGCCTATTCTCCACTCTTCCTTCTCCCAGCCTTTAAAACATTTTTTTGGGGCCTCTTGACAAATGGTAAGCCAGCCATGCTTCAAGTAAATGAATGTGATGTGTTTATTTTAATTTTTGAAAGAAAATTTTAAAATCCTCATATCATACATAATATGGGTTTGTGCAGCATGCCTGATTCCTTGTTTGCATTAACTAAAGTATTGGTCTGAATATCTTTCCCTTTCTTTTGACATCGTTGCTGAGAAATTTTCAGTGTTTGGATGAATTTTTTGGCCCTATGGTGGAGTATTATTTATTAAGTAGACTGGACTGGTATCTCGTATGTTTTTGGGGTCAAACCTTACTAAAGACATCAGTATTTTGTGATTTAGATTCCAAACATCGAGAAATGGAGCTTGTTCCTTGGGATTGTCTTTGAGAGTATCTAGTGGGTGGGGTAGGGAGGGTTGAAGCCCTTGCCAGCTAACATTAATGACTTTCATGTAACAGCAATTCTACTTGTCTTGCCTGGTCTTGCCAAAATATTCTTGATTCATGTTCGTATTGAGCCAGGAGTTGATGCAGGTTGCATCGTTTTGGGCGAGGCACAACCAATCCGCTTTTCACGTTGGTACTACCGATGTAGTGCCCCCTTTAGCTTAGAGTCAGAATTTGGAATTTGTTGAGGGTGCTGGCAATAACTCGCTGACTCTTCATAAAAAGACACTGGAATATTCTACGTCCACCAGCTAATGCTCGTGAATGGGTCCCCCACCTTAACATCGATCCAAGAGACTGCACACTTTGGGATGCCAGTGCCCTTCCTGTGAAGCACAAACCCAACAGTTTATAGTCAGGCTGCTGTTAGTTCAAAACAGTTTTTCAACACCTCATATCTTCCCCCATCCAAAACCATGATCTTTTCTACCCCCGTTAATTAACCCCAAACCCACCTCCTTCAAATTCCCTGTTGCCTAGACCTCTCCCTTCCACAGACACATCTAATGTATCTGTTCGCTACTGATTTGTGCGTCCCTCTCCCACCCCTCTTGTCTCCTGCTCCCTTTGTTGTATGTTGTGTGTGTTAGCTCTTATACGAGCCTTGGCAATGTATACAAAAAAAATAACTGAATTATCTCTGCTCCATCCTGTAATGAGTAGCTTACAGATAATTACCCAAACTTGTGGTGGACTCCTTTTTTGCTCCAGAATTGTCTTGCACATCTCTTTCTAAAACGACAGGATAAAATGACAAGGAATAGCTCGGGAAATGGACTTACCAGACAGCATAAACCAAGCACTGACTGCAACAATGGCGACCCCAACCTTACAAAATAATTCCTGTGAACATATGAGGACTGATGGCTAATTTGACCAGTCCTGGACAGCTTGACATTGTCACACTGAATTTAAATTGCATGAGCAGTAATATCCCAGATGCTGCCATTTGCGGTTCAAGGCGGTATATCCCATTTCACGAGCACGATAGACCTACTAGAAATCGGAGCACCGTGCTTTGCAGTCAAGCAGGAGGAAGTGCCCTTGGGAGTCCATATCATCACCCCAAGATCTTATTAGCAATCCCAATAATAGGTTGTATAATCCTTGCAAATCTTCTTGTGATAATTTATTGTCTGGCTCCTCTTCGGCAAGCAAACCTATTTTCCTTCACATTGAAGAACACCGAGAAGAGGCACTAAGGAAGAGAAATGAACAGAATGTATTCCGGAGGGGTGACTTCAATGCTCACGGCCAACAGTGACGTGGACCACCACAGATTGAGCATGCCAAGTCCAGATAACCATGGCTGTCATACTGAGGTTGCATCAGGTAGTGAAAGAACCAACATGAGGAAAGAATGTTACCTTGGTAACATCGCTAGTGTTATGGCCACTGAAATCTTTCAGTCTTTATGAAGACCAATTCTCTCATGTATCATGGCAATTGTACCCATCTCACTGCTGTTGTGACCCTCCTTGCCTGTACATTTGGGCGATTTATTGTCTGTACAAATCGCAGGTGATTTTTCAATAACATTGAACGTAGCTGAATAATGCTTGCCAGCAGTATGAGCAAACACTGGTGTAAACCCCTCAGAGCATTTTCCAGGCAAATTTAAAATGCATTGACATGCATATTCTGCATTTTAAGATTCCACAGTTCATAATATAAAATGGATTTTATTACCATAGATAATCATCACAATCAGACCATAAGACTAATTTTGGTTCACCAAATAATATAGGAAGGCATGCATTAAGCAACACCGAGCATAACTGAAAATGAAGGACAAGACATCTTTCATCCTTTTTATTTATTTGCTGATGATTCCAACATCTGCCATGACATCTCTCATCCTTCCGACAGACAGGCAACAGCCTCTTCCTGCTCTTCAGACCTTGACAAAATCACAAGCTTGTCAAACACTTGGAATATGTTTTTCAATCCAAACAAATCCCACACTCTCACTATATCACCGAAAAGACTGTCTGGTAACCCCCATCTACTTTCTTAACAATCTTCTTGAAGTTCAATCATTCAAACGTTTGGGTCTCACGATCAGCCATGATCTTTCTTGGGAAAACCACATTACAAAGTTGGCCTCCAAAGTCAGCTGTGAAGCTCTTCCTTGGCACACCTGAACTCTTATCCACCAACAAGGCCTTCATCTGCAGCTTGATGGAGTACTGCTCTCCTCTTTGGCCTGGCGCCCCTGCCTCACACCTTGATCAGCTTGACGCCGTGGAAATCAAGGATTTTGAGTTCAGTGAAATCTCCTGCGATGAAGCTGAGTCTCTGAGCCGATCACTTTCCCATCTGAGACAGGTCAGTAGTCTGTCTTCTACCACCTCCTTCCATGACTTGCACCCTCTGCTCTTTCCATGTTTTGTCCCCCCCCCCCCCCCCCCCCCTCCCTGCCCCCCAACCCCAAGTTTTTGCCAGGTGCATGCAGTCCACCAGCAATTCCCTTCTGGTGAAACATCCAAAATCCAGAATCACCCGCTCATTGCCACTCATTCGTTCCTCTTTTTCCCCGCCTGTGGAATCAACTTCTACTGTACTTTCTCTTCAATCTCATTCCTCCTTCCAGCTCTCCAAGACAGTTGTTCACCACCATCTCAGATCACCTCCCCATCCAAAGCCATGATCATTTGTATGCCCATTAACTGCAACCCACAAGCCCACCTCCTTCAAGATTTCCAGTTTTTCCTTCCTGAGAGTTTACGTCAGTCTCCATCTTGTCCACCCTGTACGTCCTCCCCTCCTCCTCATTCTTCCCCACAGCCCTTATATGTCCAAGTCCCCCTCTATTTTGTCCCTCAACCCTGCTGTTGGTGTATACCCCTCTTTCTACTGTTCCTTTTGTTCTGTTGCTTCCTGATCCGTTCAGTGTTCGAGCTCTCCACGAGCCTCAACTTTGTATTAAAAAAAACAATCCGACTACGAGAATTTTTAAAGTGATTTTTCACCATTGAGAGATCGGGCCAAAAACGATATATAGCACGATGTCTCAAAAAGTTGTGGACGGATTCGGATGAAACTTGGTGGCAGGTTGGGTGTGTGACAAGGACTAATTTATTCAATTTTGGTGAAGATCCGAATCCGGATCTTGATACGGGATTTGTTTATTTATTAACGTGATTCTTCACCATTGTGAAATGGGGCTAAAACGATATATTTATTGGGCCTGATGTATTCTATTGGATCAGGCATTGCACAGTGAAGGTTTGCGCTCGACTGAGTGCCCTTCTATCTTGGTTTGTTTTTGTATGTTGGCGAAGGGGACCGTATTATTTAAATTTGTCAATTTCATGATTTTGCGTTCAATTTAACTGAATATTTTTCACACGTCTGGTTTGATTTCCCACCCAGCCAACCATGAAGACCATTTGTTCTGCATAAAAACGTGTGACAGCCTTCAACTGCTCGCCCCATCGCTTCCTTATAACCTGGCACAGCGGTAGGTGCCCCATAGAACCTGCGCAGTCAGAAAATGTTGTAGGAATTATCATGCTTCTGCAATACCTGGTGCTGTGACTTTGTAGGTGCTTAGACGTGTGCTGGGGCCAACTGGTGCACACAAATCCACAAGTGAGGCAGTCTTATACTCAGCTCCTGCGCAGTTTGCGGCTCGATGTATTGCTCAGGTGAGCTTCGAAAAAAAAATACCTGTTACATTATGTAATTAACGTAATGTTTATTCTTCCAATCTTTAATTTTCTTTTATCTGTTTTGTCACTTTCCTTCTCTCCAAGCACTTGAGTGGTGGAAATGCCCTTGTTAGCATTGATCTGGAAGATGCTTGTTGATTTTGAGCATCGAAATAAAGCAAAAAAATAAACCCTGCATTTATGTGACTTGCCTAATGTATGGATCAATATTTTGCAAAGTTATGTGCCCCTCTGTGCCGTGGCCACTTTTGGTGGATTGCACATTATTTATTAATAATGTAATTGTTATTCTAACGATTTCCCACCTTTTATTTTTCCTTGCAATAGTGTGGATCAGGATCGTGATTTTAAAGAGCGGAAGGTTTTATCAGGGGTTCTGCACACTCACATGGGCCGTCAAGCCACTGGCACCTTTCACTCACGGGAATTTACAGACATCATGGCCTTTGTGCTGACTGGCAATGTGATGCGCTTGGGGTATGTACTTCCAACATGCTATACCAAGTTAAGATGAGCATGGAATTGGTGCTCCATGAGGCTCGCCGAAGAAGCATGTTTTTTGATTTGGATTGTGGCAATTGTAACGGCTATTGTGCGTGTTTATGTCGGAGTGGTGGCACAAGATATTAGGGTTAGATTCGCAACTCAAACCAGCAGTGGTTTTACATTGTGTTTTTTGTGCCATTCTGTCTCCCAACCACTCTATTTGCATCAATTTTGTGATATGACCCAGTATTATTATATTGCTGTTGTTTCCCCCCCCCCCATGTACCACACCTCCCTCCTCTTGTACCACACCTCCCTCTTGTTTTACAGAAAAGATTCTTGGCTGAAACGACTGTACCAAAGCTGTCAGCGCCTTTCCAATGGACCGAGAGAAAGGTTGCTTGGGTCTCTCAACAGTGAAATGACTGATGGGTTCACACCTGAACTACAGCAGTCAGAGGTAGCGCTATGGTTGTGGTCCATGTGGGAGGCTGCACAGTTCACTGTGCAAGCAAAGTTGAGAACACCATTGGGTCGTGCCCAGGATACTTTTCAAGCCATCGAAGGTGAGCTTGTTTCTTGGATTCGCTATAAATGCTAGATATCCCTTATTGTCGGGTTTTCCGTGTGTCTGCATGTGTGTCTGCAACGCGAGGCTCCACAGCACGAACCAGTGAACCGATTTCGATGAAACTTTGCCAACATGTGCAAATTGTGCTGGGAATGTGCGCGTTTGAATTTCGTTGCCTAGCAACCACCCGTTGCTGTGCAGCGGCCGAAAAACCGCGTACAGTATTTTCAATACTTGTCCTTCAGTTTTGAATGTAGAGAAACGAGACTTCGGAATTAAACACTTCGAGATATTAGAAAATTTTACTCGAGCCGATTTTTGATTGAGGTTTATTTTTCAAATGGTAGTCCTTCAAAATCGGGTGTCTATTTACCGTCATTTTTTATGAGGGGCTTAGGAAAGTGGGCGGAGCTTAGGGAAAGTGGACGTGGTTGATGAAAAGTAGGAGTGGCGTAGGAAAGTGGGAGTGGCGTAGGAAAGTGGGCGTGGCTTATGAAAATATTGTGTGCTCAGGAGGTGTGGTCAAACAGAAGCATTGAAGAAGTTTATCGGTGTGTGTGTGTGTGTGTATGTTGTGTGGTGTGTGTGTGTGTGTGTGCCTGCAACGCGAGGCTCCACAGCACAACCACAGCAAACGATTATTTTTCAAATGGTAGTCCTTCAAAAATAGGGTGTCTATTTACGGTCATTTTTATGAGGAGTGCCAGTTGGCAAAATACGCAATGGAAAAATCTTGCCAGGCAGAGGAAAATTGTATGTGAACCAAACGTCTTGGCAATGAATCTTCGTCGGTGGATCGGTCAGAATGAAAAGCATCGTATCCAGCGCTTCGATCCTAGCGAATCCTCGTCGCCTACCGGATTGTAAGATTTTCTTCACTTCGTTTTACTGAAAGATCAAAGTGTAATCTTTGATGTTTTTGTTATCTTTTTTTTCCCAATCATGTGATTAAATACTATATCAGATTATTTTGGCTCTCAAAGGGCCTAGGATGCCCTGTGTTCATTTTTGGAATTTCTTTTTGTGCTTTTATATTTTTAATTTATGATGTAGCATTTTACATGTATTGGCTGTAGGGTAAACACTTGAAGGTGAGCTAGTCTGTAACTGCATTACTTTGAGTTTGTGTGCATTGTTCATTACACTCTACTGTACTGTGTTGTACTGTACTGTATTGTACTGTACTGTGCAATTGTATGTCACACCTTTGCTGCTGTTTTCCTCATTTTTAACCTCCGCCACCGAAGGTGAAGGAGGTTATGTTTTCACCCCTTTCTGTTTGTTTGTTTGTGTGCAGGATATCTAAAAAAGTGGTTGACTGATTTGGAAGAAATTTTGTAGAAAGTTTCGGTGTGTGACGAGGATGAATTGATTAGATTTTGGTGAAGATCCGGATCCGGATCCGACTACTAGAATTTTAAAAGTGATTCTTCACCATTGAGAGATCGGGCCAAAAACGATATATAGCACGATATCTCAAAAAGTTGGGGACGGATTCGGTTGAAACTTGATGGACATGTTGGGCATGTGACAAGGACGAAATGATTAGATTTTGGTGAAGATCCGAATCCTGATGTGCATACGAGAATTATTTAATTTTCATAGTGATTCTTCACCATTGAGAGATCGGGCGAAAAACGATACATAGCACGATATCTCAAAGTTGTGGACGGATCCGGACAAAACGTGGTGGACAGGTTGGGTGTGTGACAAGGGAGAATTTATTTGATTTTGGTGAAGATCCGAATCAGGATCTGGATACGAGAATTATTTAATTTATAAAGTGATTCTTCACCATTGAGAGATCAGGCCAAAAACGATATAGTTCTGTACAGCATGATATTTCAAAAATGTAATGGGCCCGATATGTTCTCGTGGATCAGGCATTACGGGGCGGAGGTATGTGCGCTACCGAGTGCCCTTCTACAGGGTGCCCCACAGAAAACCAGGAAATTTGGTACAGTTTGTTTAAAACAAAACAAAAGCAAACTTAGATGTAGTGTAAAACAAAGGTACACTTTCTTTTCAAACAAAGGCCAACGTTAGATGTAGTGTTCAAAGTGCTTTCCGTGGGCTGCTGAAAATTAATATGTTGGTTTATTGATATGGTAAAATACGGCAAAATAAATCTCAAAATCTCAAATTCCCTGGTTTTCTGTGGGGCACCCTGTAGTTTAATTATTGAATGCAAATGATATTGGAGGCAATTTATATATTTTATATTAAAGGGGAACCAAAATATGCCTGGTGTTGTCTTAATGTTTAGGGTGGTGGGCTTGGGATCCTTGGATCCTGAGTTCAAATCACCCTTAGCTGTTTTATTAATACCAAGTGGGGTTGACTCTGCCTGTTATCCTTCCGAGGTTGGCAAAATGAGTGGTCGCTTCCTGGTATCCTGTGTCGGAGTGGCAACCCACCCAGGATTGTACCCAGTGGCCCAGGAGACTGCTTAGGCAGCACCAACGCTCTGCACAGAGTGTGGTCCCAATGGATGGATGGATGGGAACCGAAATGCAATTTTTTCTTTTTCTTCTGAAAACCATTGAGAACCATTAATCACAGTCTAATTTGAAGGGGAAAATAAAAATATATATATATATATTTTTTGCCAATCATGAAGTGTCAAAAAAAGTACTTGTGTCGATTTTCGATTTTGCCAGTGACGTCACATCTGGAATCCGTATTGATCTGAACGGCGGTTTACATAGAGAAACAGTGCAGGTCGATGACGGATTCCGATTTTGATTCCACAGTCAATAGCAACTCCGATGGTTCTGAGAATGTTGAAAGTGATCATGGGGATTTTGAAGAATCTATTGGAGACAAAATTAGTGATGGAAATGCTTTCGGGGGAATTGTGGAGCCAAATCGTTTCGAGCCTTATGCGAGCGATTCAGAGGAAGAAGGCAGAAGTGTTCTTGAAGATTAAATCGCTGGTCGTATGAGCACTTTAGCTCGGAAGTGTTTGATTTTTCCGTTCAAATGACGGTTTATAAGAGAGGGGTTTTGTATTGATATATAAACCTGTTTATATGTTACTTGAGGGTTCTCGAATAACTATGAAATGGTTAATTTTGGTGCACATTTGTGCTGTGGTTTCATTTGTTCTCTGTTAAGCTTGTGATTGTTTGATGTAATTTGCAGCTTTACTTTGTCGTGTTTCTGATGTTTTAATAACGTACGTTTATAGTAAAGTTTCTGTTGTTTTAATAGAACGGATCAGGACGCAACGTAACAAAAGGAACAGCAAAAAGAGAAGGGGGAAATGCCAACAGTCGGGCTGAGGGACAAAATAGACAGAGATGGGCAATAGAGTATGAATGGGTAAGATTGATATGCAAGGCTGGATAGTGGGGGTTACAGAAGCAAAATTTTTGAGGTTGGAGGGGTGGTTTAACGAATGAGTCGAAAAAATCATGGTTTTGGATGTGTGATGATTTGAGATGGTGGTGAACAGCTGTCTCGTTTTACCTGTTGCATCAGTACATCTGACTGATAGTCTGTGCAGTATTGCAAATAAGCGTCACTACCTTGAACTATTTTGAAGACTTCATGCTGTCACATTTATTTTGTCTGAAATTGACATTTGTTTTTGATCTCAGAAATGAAAACTTTTCATTCGTCATCCTCAATGTTAATGCTTGGTAGGCAGGGTGTTGATTTAACATTGGGTTTATTCTCAAGGTGCTTGTATTTCTGCTCTCTGCATTTTGCAGGTGCTGTGCGCAGCTTGGCACGCTTGGTTGAAAGTGCTGATGCGTTGGAGGAAAGTCACACAGATGGTTGGTGTGTGGCGTCTGCGGACACTGATCAGGGCTATGTGCAGAACATGTGGCGCGTTTGGATGCTGTTGCAGTTCCTGGAGAATCTCGAGAAACTGATGTATAATGCTGCCGAAGGATGTGCCACTGCTATTCCTGCTCCGTCTAAGGTTGTCGGGTTTTGTTTTATTCACCTGCAAAGATGATTGTCTATCTGAAATGGAGCTGTATCTGTCATGCTATTAATTAAATTGTAGCAAAAAATAGTTTCTCATGATGTTGGAGAATGTTCTCTGGTGCAGTATTTCGTGCAGTATCTGCCCAAGAGCCCAAGAGCTCAAATTGCTCAT
>CM068959.1:112350613-112370850 GCA_035128595.1 Eptatretus atami
TGAGGCCTCGTAATGGGAGATTCCAATAATTTAGATCTTTAGATTCTGCAGAATCCAGAGGAGACACACAGTGTGACCACTCCTTGGCTTTTTTCACAAGATCTTGGATATTCGTTGTTCACCTTGGCATCTTGGTTTTCTACAGTTTTCTTGGCGTATAGGTTTTCTATGATCATCGCTTTTCCAAATCTTGTGAATTCTTGGCTTTTTTCATTGGCTCACCTTGGAAAATGAGGAGTGGTCACACTGGAGACACATGTGATGCTTGGGTGATAGTCCACCCATAGTATGCCATTGCACTGTGGATGAAGAAAGGCCTTATAGACTGAGAATAGCTCAGATTTTCCAAGGAAAGATTTGAATCGACAGAGGATCCTGAGTCTGCAGGTGTCTTTGGTGGCCAGCTTTGCTATCTGGTTGCTCACCAAAGTTTATGGCTGATGTGTGGCCGAGACAGTCAAGAGACTAAATCTCTTCCTGAAAGTGGATGAACAATGAAAAAAAATAATAATAATAACCTATGACAAGTCTGAAGACGACGATGGTTCACGAGCGGTATTTGACGATGTACATTGTTTCAGAAGTCAAGGATGAGACAATGTGATAATGTTTGACCAAGTTATAAAAGATCTAACATGATGTGGTACGAGTGACAGGTTATTAGCTGCAAAATGTCGAAAACCCTGTTTCGTTCAACAACTTTCAAAATTTGACCTTTGCATAACCTTTAAAGGTCACAAAACAATGTTGTGGACATTAAAATAAGGAAACAGGATACTGGCTATAGCTTATTGGAGTTAATTCGTCGAAGAAGGTCGAAAACCGGTTCGATTCCCACAACTTTGAAAATTTGACCTTTGTGAACTTTAAAGGTCAAATGTCAAGGATTATAACTTTGGTGCAAAACTTCCTCTGGAACATTCCAGAACAATATAACGTCATATAGGCTATATGGCATTTCACACTCATCGGATTATCCATACTTTGATGAAATCAGCGTAAAAACAAACTTGAAGGGGGGCCACGGGCAAGGTGTTCGAGAAAGAGAAAAATGGTTTCAAGACTTTAGGTGGGAATGACCTCAAGATTATGCATAAAAAATATTGTCATCCTAGCTCTCAAAGTTTGGGCGGTCGTATGATTTTTATGTCAAAAGTCGAAATTTTCTAAGTTCGTGACCTTGTGACCTTGACCTTGGGACGAAAATGAAAAATCGAGCTCCGTGGGGCTATGCAGATGCCATTGGGCTAACCAAATACTGAAACCCCAGCCAATTCGACAAACCCCTCGGAGAAGATGGATTTTTAGTCAAAATTCGCAATTTTCTAAGTTCGTGACCTTGTGACCTTGTCCTTGGGAGAAAATGAAAAATCGAGCTCCGTGGGGCTATGCAGGTGCCATTGGGCTAACCAAATACCGAAACCCTGCCAGATTCGACAAACCCCCTCGGAAAGATGCAAATTGAAATCGGCTACCCCCTAAAAACACAATTCGCAATTTTCTAAGTTTGTGACCTTGTGGCCTTGGACGAAAATGAAAATCGAGCTCTGTGGGGCTATGCAGGTGCCATTGGGCTAACCAAATACCGAAACCCTGCCAGATTCGACAAACCTCTCGGAGAAGAATATTTTTTATGTCAAAATTCGCAATTTTCTAAGTTCGTGACCTTGTGACCTTGAGCTTGGGACGAAAATGAAAAATCGAGCTCCGTGGGGCTATGCAGTGCCATTGGGCTAACTAAATACCGAAACCCCTGTCAGATTCGACAAACCCCTAGAAGATGCAAATTGAAATCGGCTACCCCTAAAAACACATGTTTTTTGGCGTGGCTCGCCATAATGGGGTACCACGCCCATTTTCAGGAAAACACAACTAAATCATGATATAAACCTCCACCAAAATTTTATTAGGATCGCATCAAAACCACGAGCTATGCTCGCAGGACAGCAGGACGACAGACAAGACAGACACACAACTAAAGGCCTAAACTGAGAGTAGTGTGGTCACTAACTTCTATTCTCTCTGTACTGAGACACTGATTATTTACACATATCATATCACCATCACTGAGGGAATTTTCTGGACATCGAGACGTCGATTAAGTTAAATCGAGTAGATGCGGAAACCTGGAATTATCAACAAACGGCCGTGCCCCAACAATACCAGGCCCCACAACATTGGCTTGGGGAACTGCAGCCTCCACTGGGATGACTGAATCAACTTTGAGCTCCCCTTTTGTGACTGGTCATTGTTACCTTGTTAAAGTTGTTGGTCGATTACTGTGCTCAAGTGTCCTGTCCATTTTTGTGTACTTTGTTTGGAATTTGTGTGGCTTTTCCAAGTTTTTGCTACATCCAAATCAACCCATCAATAAAACATCACAAATCAAATGTCATTGCTAACTCTCTCTCTCTCTGTCTCTCTGTCTCTCTGTTCTCTCGTTCTCTCTGGCTCTCTGGCTCTCTGGCTCTCTTCTCTCTGGGCTCTCTGTGCCTCTCGTCTCTCTGGCTCTCTGTCTCTCTGGCTCCTGTCTCTCTGGCTTTGTCTCTCTGGCTTTGTCTCTCTGGCTCGTTCTGTCTCTGTCTGTCCTCTGGCTGTCTCTCTGGCTCTGTCTCTCTGGCTCTGTCTCTCGGCTCGTCTCTCTCTCTGTCTGCTCTGCTCTCTGCCTGTCTTCTGCTCTGTCTCTCTGGCTCTGTCTCTCTGGCTTCTTGTCTTCTCTGCTCGTGTTCTGCCTTCTCTCTGGCTCTGTGTCTCTGGCTCTCTGTCTCTGCTCTCTTTCTGGCTCTCTGTCTCTGGCTCTCTGTCTCGCTGCTCTCGTCTCGGCTCTCTGTCTCTCTGGCTCTCTGTCTCTCTGTCTCTCTGGCTCTCTGCGGCTCTGGCCTCTGCTGTCTTCTTGTCTCCTCCTCTCTCTCTCTCTCTCTCTCTCTCTCTCTCTCTCCTCCTCTCTCTCTCTCTCTCTCTCCTCTCTCTCTCTCTCCTCTTTCTCTCTCTCCTCTCGTCTCTCGTTCTCTCTCGCTCTCTCTCTCTCTCTCTCTCTCTTCTCTGTCTTCTCTCTGTCTCTCTCTGTCCTCTCTGTTCTCCTCTCTCTGTCTCTCGTTTCTCTCTGCTCTCCTCTTCTCTCTCTCGTCTCTCTCTGCTCTTGCTCTGTCTCTGTTCTCTGTCCTCTGTCTCTGTCTTCTGTCTCTCTCTCTCTCTCTCTCTCTCTCTCTCTCTCTCTCTCTCTCTCTCTCTCTCTCTCTTCTCTCTCTCTGTCTCTCTGTCTCTCTGTCTCTCTGTCCTCTCTGTCTCTCTGTCTCTCTGTCTCTCTGTCTCTCTGTCTCTCTGTCTCTCTCCTCTCTGTCTCGTCTCTTCTCTCTCTCTGTCTCTCTCTCTCTGTCTCTCTCTCTCTCTGTCTCTCTCTCTCTCGTAATAATATATATATATATATATATTTTATATATATATATATATATATATATATAATAATATTATATATATATATACATACATACACACATACAATCACTATATGAACAAACAACAATCACTCACATGAACACACACACAACTAATATCAAACAAACAAGGATGATGTCTGCTGAGGAAAATGAAAAACAAACACTAGTGTCAGAAGTTTGCATAAATATTATTTCCATTTGATGATTGGTTAGAATAAGGAATATAACAGTACAATAAGTCTGTGGTTTGGCCTTGCACCTCTTTGCCAGGATGAAGAGTCCCTGCTACAGTCTCCAGACTGCCCAGGGGGCAATTTTTATGAGGGTGATGGTGATGGAGCAGCGGAAGATGATGGTATAGTAGCAGTAAAGTGTCGTTTGCTGGCGGCTTGCCCTGCATTAGCTGAAGAAGGTGATCACTGGCTCGATGGCCTTGTGTCCATATGGCAAAGTGTGGGCCGCAGAATATTTGGCCTCTACAGAATTTCCTGCGATGCGTATTTTTCCTTCCTCAGGCTTGGCGGCTTGAAGGTAAGGTGTTTCATCAAACTGAAGCAAGTTGTTTTTATGTCTTGTCTTTTTTTCATTTTATTTATTTATTTTTGCTTGTTCTTTACATATTTATTACATTTTTCATTTATAGGTTTATAAAACACAGTCAAAATCAACTTTTTTTCTCTCTATCTCATCACAAATGGTGTGTTGTTAAATAGAGCTGAGAGTACATGAGGTAAACATTTACATGCTGAAAAGAAGAAGGAAAATATGCTGATTTCCCCTCTCATGTGCTCAGAGCAAAGGAAATACAAATTCAGACACAGAAAAATCGAACACATCTTGTCCTGCTGCAAAACAAAACAGAGAAGATACTGTCATGGCGACTTTGCGACTTCTCAGGTTACTCGTGAAACATGGCACTGAGCTTCAGTGGGAGCTGGAGCATGGCCTGGCTTCAACACCTACCGGAGTTTGGCAAGGTACGTTTTTTTTTTTTTACCACACAGCGCCCGCGAAGCGAAAAAGTGGGGCTCAGCAAGGGGTTTTATGTCTGTCTGTCTGTCCTGTCCGCGTACCATCTTATCAGTTTATGATTGAGGAACAACTTATTTATATTTAATGTTATATTTTGAACACTAATCGGAAAATGAATTGGAAGACAAATCTACCGTTTTACCGTATGTTGTCTCTGAAGTTGGCCTGATTGCACTTGCACAGAGAGGAGTGAGATATTTTTACTGTCTGCCTGCCAGTCAAGCAAAATTGAAAATCATTCCAAACAGGAAACACGGTTTTTAAGGATGTCGTACAGGACAAACAACAGGCACGAATAATGAAATGTATGTTGATAGGCTGGTGTAAGACACTGGGTAAAATGGCTGAAAAACCCAGAATTTATTAATCTGACTTTTACAATCTTTATTTTATTTGAATTGAATTATATACTTGAACACTGTGGAGCACAAATCACCTTCATACCATCCAGTTTAGCAGTACAGGTATCCCCGCTTAGGGCCTGTCACCTTGACGTTTTAGCCAGCGTATGGCAACGTATCAAAATGTATGTAAAACGCTGGCGTACGCTGAACTATTGATGTTTTTTTAGTTTTGGCGTATTCATAACGAGTTGGACGTATGCATAACGTATTAGTAACGTACACAGAACGTTTCGAAACTTATAGATAATTATAGATAACTTATACAATGAATGCTTAGCGTGTTGTCGGCGTTCAACAACCTATGCCCAACGATAGTCTAACTTATGCATAGCGTGCGGCAGCGTATCGCTGACGATCACGTGCGTAGCCTATTAATAGGCTGCCGCTCAACGATTTAAATCATAACGCACTAGAAATCGAAGTGTCAACATACCGTCATGCCGAAGAAAAAAAAAAATAAAAAAACATGGAGTCTGGAACACAATGGGTTCCTCCTGTGAAGCCCATTTTTAGGTCATCTCTATCATCTCAGTAGAGATGACCTAAAAAGCCAGTCTCGAAGTCCTGTCCGCCCGTCCGTACGTCCGTCCGTCCACAATCAAACTGAGTGGAGACAAATAACTAATAGTGGAATGGATAGAGGTCGATGAGACATGCACAACGATATAACTTTCAAGGTCGTCCAAGGTGAGGTCAAGTCACGGAGGCTGTCAAAGTTGCGAAAATCGTGATTTCAAATCGTATCTCCCTCATTTATCAAGAGAGATCAAATGTTATTAGTGATTCAGATACGATGGACTATTATCTAGAACAACACGAGCCATTTTTTTGAAATTTGCTCTCGTTCCGATTTTATAGCCCTTCAAACTTCGCTCTGATTCTTACATGTCCGGTGCTAATTTGAAGTGGTCATCCGGAGGCCGGCGCCAATCTCTGAAGATGCTCGGTCCTGCGCAAATTTTTGCACATTTTTGTCCGCATGGGCCGTTCATAAAGTACATACAAAAATGAGGGGTGGGTGGTTTAAAGCCCACGTAGGGCTGCGTACAGGGTGGTGGTGGGTGTACGAGGCTGCATACATACTTTATGAAAGTGGTGTCGGACTACATGAAAGCGTTTCAAATAGATGAAGTGAGCCTGTCTCATCGCGAGGGAGCCATGGAATCGATTAATTAAGATGCCCCTAATTTGATTTTGCTTCTGTCGACCTCTGGCAGAGATGACCGGCACTCCTGCTCGGGGTATTTTATATACCAATTCCCCTAAAGCTGCCAATACGCCATTATACGGTAGCTTAAGTTAGAAACACGTTCAGTAAGTTCTGTGGTCTCCGGAAGACGTCAATACGTCTACATACGTCAATATGCGTTGGAGATACGTTACACATAGGTTCAAAGCACGTTACTCATAGGTTAGAAATAAGTTTTCGGTACGCTAAACATTACCTCGACGTGTTTCGACTTATGAGTAACTTACAAGTAACGTGTGTCGACGTGTGTCAACGATCGCATAACATGCCTACAACTTATGCCAGCGTATGCGGAACGTGTGAGTCATACGCTGGCATATGTCGAAAAATTTGAGCATGCTTAAAATTTGTCGACGAGCTGGCGTACTACGACTATGCCAGCGTGCTTCAGCGTGCTCTTAACGTATACAAAACTTACCCATAACGTATTCGACGTGTGCCAGCGTATTCGCCAAATTTTTCATACGTCCGCATACGCTGGCTAAACGTCAAGGTGTGACAGGGCCTTTAGCGAAGGTTCGCAGGGCGAATGTTCACTGCAACGAATGGTTTTCATTAGGGCTATTCATCGCTTAATGAAGGTCTTCATTCACTACAACGAAGGAGCCATCACAGTGTCATGGTGAGTGTGCAACGTCACTTCTGTGGAGATGATAAGTACGATATGTTTTTCCACCGATTAACTTTTCAATTGGGGGGATTAACTTTTCAGAAGGCTTGTGAATAATTAACTTTTTCAGAATGAAACGGTTAAAAATAGCCATCAACTCCACCACCTCTCACCACCGCCTTCTGTACGGAAACATGGACACCCCAATATTGTTTTGGTTTGTGTTGAAACTAAATTAACTTTATTATTGTGTTACTATCTCTATTATTAGCTCAGCAATAATATTATAATGTCACTTGCAACTAAAATCATTATACCAGCATATGGCTTTGCTTTAAGACCGGAACATTATGGTTAGGAAACGAAGTGTAATCTTCCCAAAGGAAATAATGGAAAATGAGCTCCCGCATAACGAAGGTTCACATAACGAAGGGTTATAAAGGTACTTAACCTTTTCTTTAAGTGGGGGATATCTGTACTTGGACATGTTAAATAGGGTGGTGTATAGGTGTGATGTATTAACTTCAACAGCGCAAAATGTCCAATTTTCATCCAACAATGATTTTGAAGATCGTTTAAAAAAAAATAATATATATATCCAAAGTATATACTTGAACACTGCACGGGGTATCGTGTTCTATGAACTCTCTATTTTGTTTTGTTTTTATTATCGTTGTATCATTGAATGTTTTTGTTTTTTATGCCTCCGCTGACGAAGTCGCCAGAGGCATTTTTTTCGGGTTTGTGCGTCCGTGATCGGTTTTTCATTGCAGCGATAACTTAAGAACGGCCGAAGGGATCCAAGTCAAACTTGGTACAAGTATTATAATGATGTAAAGATAAACTGATTTGATTATGGGGTCAAGAGGTCAAAGGTCCCTTTCTGTAAAAATTCTGTTACCATGCTAATGTTGCCATGCTGCTCTCTCTTATGCACAAATTTATCCCATCTTGTCTTCAGTTATCTTACCCATCCTCATGCTCTTGATACCATGAATCCTGTGGTGAGGCAATTGCTTTTAAAACAACTTGCAGCATTCTCCTCCTGGAAGGCAAATCCAACCGAATGCAACCTCAGATCATTCCACAAAGCCTGCAACAAGTGTGTGTGTGTACTCTCAGGAGAGTCAGAAAAAAACATCTGTCCAATCTCAAGAATGAGCTTTTAAACTTGTATCCCTCCTCTAAAACCTGGTGGTGCCTTTGTCAAGTGTCTCTATTGTGCATGCTTCCTTCCATCCCATTCCTCACTTCAAATGGCACCACAGCAGACTCTGCTGTTGAGAATGCCGAATGCTTCAACTCTGTTTGCTTCAAAATCACGTGTCCCTAACCCCTCTCTCTGTGCCCACCCTTCTGAGTCATACCCAACTGTTCCTGCAGTCAGTCTTTTGCGCCTAAGAAGGTGCAAAAGTTTCTGGCAACCCTTGACTCTGACTCTGCAACTGGACCGGCCGGCATCAACTCACGTGTCCTAAAAACATGCTCTGCTGCTCTTGCACTTCCTCTGTCTGCCATTTTCACCCTTTTCTTTACCATAGATCATCTTCCATCTGATTGGAAATCAGCCAACATCACAGCATTAACTAAAAAACAAAATAGTGCAAAAAGATCCCCTTAATAACAGATCAATTGGCTTATTTCCAATAATCAGCAAGGTCATGGAATTTGTCATCACAGTTGATATAAAATAATTCCTTTTCTCCAACAGCCTCATCTCAGATCACCAATTCAGATTCATACCAGGTCAATCCACCTTGAACATGCTGCTTCAACTCTCCCACCAATAGATGGAGACCCTCAGTATCAGACATGAGATGAGATCAGTGCCATCTCTCTGCACATATCTCAAGCTTTCAATATAGTCTGGCATCCCGCCTTGCTCTCCAAACTGTCTGCCTATGGAATCCAAGGCCAACTCCACTCTTGGATTACTGACTTCTTCCACTCTCATAGCCAACGGAACCCTTTCTTCTCCTTTCCCTGTCAAGGCTGGAGCACCCCAAGGCAGTGTTCTTGGCCCCATCTTATTCCTAATCTTCATCAATGATCTCACTGACTCTCTGCAAAATCCTCTTTATCTCTTTGCTGATGATTCCACACTCCTCATCCTTTTGACAGATGGGCAGCAGCCTCTTCCCTCTCCTCTGACCTTGAGGAAAATAACAAACTGGTCAAACACTTGGAATATCTCTTTTAACCCTGAGAAGTCTCTCTGTCTCTGTCTCTGTCTCTCCGAAAGGACCATACCGCAATCCCTACGATCTACTTTCTCAACAACCCTCTCGACGAGGTTCAGTCACTAAAACTCTTGGGTCTCACTCTTGGCCATGATCTCTCTTGGGCAAGCTACATTTCAAAGTTGGGCTCCAAAGCCAAATGCTGACTGGGCATCCTTCTTCATGTAAAGTCATTTCTTGGCACACCTGAGCTCTTATCCATCCACTAGGCTTTCATTCGCTGCTTGATGGAGTACTACTGTCAGCTCTGGGCTGGCTCCCCTGCCTCACATCCGTCTCACCTTGATGTGGAAACCAAGGCTTTCAAGATCATTGTAATCTGTCGTGATGAAGCTGAGTCTATGGGCCTATCACTATCGCAATCGCCAACTTTTCTGGTCTTGCACCCTCTGCCCTCGTCCTGCTTTGTACCCCCCCCCCCCCAGGTATCTGCATGATGCATGTGGACACCAGCAACTCTCTCTAGTGAAACTGCCTCAATCCAGAACCACTGCTCACCTCCACTTTATCCTCTTTTTTTTTCTGCCTGTAAAATCACCTTCCACACACTCTTCAATCTCATTCTTCCCTCCCAGGTCTTCAAGACAGCTGCTCACCACCATCTCAAGCCCCCCACCCCTCCCAAAATTTTGCTTATGCATCCATCCACCCCTTGCGTTATTTCACATCCTTCATCGTTACCTGCATCCCTTGTTTGTCTGCCTCTGTCTTCTTTCTCCCTCTGCCCTGCTGTTGGCATTTCATTTTTCCCCTGCTGTTCCCTTTGTTATGTTGTGTCCTGATCTGTTCTGTGTTCTTGCTCTTTCATGAGCCTTGACTGTATGCAAAAAAATTATTTCATGGTCGAACCGAAGCGCATAGTAGATTGGGACTATACTCTCTGCAGAGCATTGGTGCTGCTTAAGCAGTGTCCTTGGCTATTGGGCACAATCCGGGACGGGTCGCCACTCCGACACAGTGTACCAGCATGTTGGCACTCATTTTGCCGACCTCGGAAGGATGACAGGCCGAGTTAACCCCACCTGGTATTAATTCAACTTCTGAGCGGGATTTTAACTCAGGACCCAAGGATCCCAAGCCCACCACCCAAACCATTAGGCCAACACCAGGAAGCGCATCGAGGTCCCAAAATCCCCAAATCACCCAAAAAACAGAGGGCACATAGAGGTGTAGGTACTTCAGAGTCTGGGCAAGGTTTTTACTGACCACATGTTGGCTTTGACATCCGTTTTGATGCCACAAAGGGCTGCTATAAAGTGTATATTGGGGTGTGGGTTCAAGCAGTGCCGTTTTTGGCCTGCAGGGTAAAGGTAACCACCATGAGGCCTATAACTCCATAGCTTTTCAATGTCCACCACATCCCAAAACAACCGCCGGGAAAAGCTCGTCCAGCCAGGCAGTGCTGGGTATCCCTTGCTCGTGTGGTCCTAAAAGAAAGTTTGTTTTTCTTCCGGTCAATGTTCATTCTGCATTGAACAACTTGCATTTTGCAATGTTGTTGCATTTTTATGAAAGGGCTAGTCAAGTAGCAGCACGTCTAAAATTACATTATTTGTTCAAAAATACCCTTGAAAGTGAGGCAGTTTATTTTGGAATCTCACTTTAAAAAGGCCTATTTCACATACAGGGGTAGATAGGTACAGTAGATACTCAGTTTGGGAAGTCCATGGAAGTAAACACTCACATTTAATTAATTACTTTTTCAAACCCTGCATGGACCTCAACTGCTCTTTCAGTGTTGTAGATATACAAATAATGTGCATTCAAATCACCAGATAATAATTTCTGTGTTTGAGACTGATGCTTGCATTCAATGTGGCTTTTACCCGAAAATACTTTACAGGAAAATTTCCATGAGCTTCGGTCTTCTGGAAAAGAAAAAAACCATTTCCAACAAACACAACACGAAGGAAAATGCTTTTAAAAATTCGCTATTTTTTTCTCAACAATGGAGCCTTTCTTCTCTCCATTTTTCACCAATATTCTGTTGATTGGGCGGCCAGATTTCATAACCTTAAAACTGATATTTCAGTTGCATTCCTTCACAACTGATATCATGCGACGGTGTGCATTTTTTTTTTTTTGTCATTTTGAATTGGAATGCTGCTTTAATTTCAATTACCTTGTCTTTCAGTACCTAAGTTAAGCTGCTCATGGTACGACTGTAGTATGACATTCTAGAACTGACAGCTTTGCTCATGAGAGCTCCCCCTGTATGCAGGTATAATTCCACAGCTGTTTTCACGCCTCAACCACCCTGAGTCATGTGCAAGAAGCAGCATTTGCAACCTTCTATGTCGTGTTGCCGAGGACTCTCCACACCTGGTTCTCTACCTGCTGTCGTTGGTTCCCTTTCCTTTGCACCTGGGGCTGGTGAGGGCAAAAATCATCCTGAACCTGAATAATGTTTTCTGCTCCATTGTTAACTAATATATATATATATATATAATATATATATTAATATATATATATATATTAATATATATACATCTCTCTGTTCTGTCCTGGTCTCTGTCTGTCTGTCTCTGTCTGTCTTGTTGTCTGTCCTGTCTGTCTGTCTGTCTGTCTCTGTCTGTCTGTCTCTGTCTGTCTCTGCTCTCTCTGTCTCTCTCTGTCTGTCTCTGTCTCTGTCCTCTCTGTCCTGTCTTGTTTCTGTCTTCTGTCTGTCCTGTTGTCTCTCTCTCTGTCTCTGTCTGTCTCTCTCTCTGTCTCTGTTTCTCTCTCTGTCTCTCTCTCTCTCCTCTCTCTCTGTCTCTGTCTCTGTCTCTGTCTCTGTCTCTGTCTCTGTCTCTCTCTCTCTCTCTCTCTCTCTCTCTGTCTCTCTCTCTCTCTGTCTGTCTCTCTCTCTCTCTCTCTCTCTCTCTCTCTGTCTCTCTCTCTCTCTCGTCTGTCTCTTCTGTCTCTCTTCTCTGTCTCTGTCTCTCTGTCTCTGTCTCTTGTCTCTCTCCTCTGTCTCTCTTCTCTCTGCTCTCTGTCTCTCTGTCTCTCTGTCTCTGTCTCTTGTCTCTCTGTCTCTCTGTCTCTGTCTTCTCTCTGTCTCTCTGTCCTCTCTGTCTCTCTCTGTCTCTCTGTCTCTCTGTCTCTCTCTGTCTCTCTGTCCTCTGTCTTCTTCTCTCTCTGTCTCTCTGTCTCTCTGTCTCTCTGTCTCTCTGTCTCTCTGTCTCTCTGTCTCTCTGTCTCTCTGTTCTCTGTCTCTCTGTCTCTCTTCTCTTCTGTCTCTCCTGTCTCTCTTCCTCTCTGTCTCTCTGTCTCTCTGTCCTCTGTCTCTCTGTCTCTCTGTCTCTCTGTCTCTGTCTCTCTTGTCTCTGTCTCTCTGTCTCTGTCTCTGTCTCTCTGTCTCTCTGTCTCTCTTCTCTCTCTTCTCTCTCTCTCTTCTCTCTCTCTCATACATATAATCACACACACAACTAATCACACACACACATAAATAAATGGCTGTGTGTTTGTCAGTGTGTCTATATACCTCCAAAACCCTAAAAATTAGCAACTTGAAACTTTGCATGCATACTCAGAAAACTCCAAGGAAGTGCATGAGTGAAAATAGCGTTTGCGTTCATTAAAACACCCCTTTTGAAGACAATGAACAGCTTTATTTAATTATATCCTTTGTCAGGTGCCATCCTCGGTCACCCCTCTCTATGGGGTCTTAAGGCGTAGCCTAGGTAACTTTGCCTGGGTTTGAAGCCACCATGTATTTTGGCCTGCTCAACCATGCCTTGACTTGGAACAGGCGCAACGATTTCTTAATGATATATATATATATTTTTTCACGTTCCTAACTCATTGAATGCCTGTTCATCAGAGCTACACATCACTGTATACATCACTTTTGTAAGTGCTCTAGTTTTCAAATTAGGAGCTTGGAGCGATTTCATGCATTATATGATACGATTTTCCACGATCTACTCTCATGGACTAAAGTATATCATCAAAATATTTCCGTTTTGAGGATAGGATATCGTCCGGACTTCAGTGTCCGAAACCTGGAGTGAAATCTGATGATTTAAAGAAATAACGAGTCTTGTAACCAAGCCGATATACTTCACTTTAAGCAAGCAAGGCTATGTGCCCCCCTCCTCCATACATACACAAGAAAATGTGAAATTTCCAAAGCATTAACCTTATCTTTTTCTACTGTTTGGAGAATTATATTGAGTAAACAAAATATTTAAGCATGTGCCAAAATTAACCAGCTTCATTGAGCTACACTGTCATGGTGAAAAATATTGGCACCCTTGCACCTTTTTCAAATAACACAATTTTCTCCAAAAATAAGTTGAAATTGACAAAAGTATTTTGTCTCCACAATTCTTTATTTCACTAAATACTACAGAAACTTTGTTTTTGATTCAGAACTTATATCCTTTAAAATCAGGAAATAAAAAGAAATGGCATTGACAAAATTATCGACACCCTCGACTTAATATTTGGTAGCGCAGCCTTTGGACAAAATAACTGCAGCCAAGCACTTCCTATAGCCATGAATGAGCTTCCTACACCTCTCGACCGGCAATTTGGTCCACTCTTCTTGTACAAACTGCTCCAGTTCTCACAGATTTGAAGGGTGCCTTCTCCCAACTGCTGTTTTCAAATCTCCCCACTGGCGTTCAATTGGATTTAGATCTGGACTCATTGCTGGCCACTTCAGAACAGTCCAGCATTTTGTCTTGAACCATTCCTGGGTGCTTTTTGAAGTGTGTTTGGGGTCATTGTCCTGCTGCAAGACCCATGACTTTTGATGGAGACTCAACTTTCTGACACTGGGTTGATCATTGCACTCCAAAATTACTGGGAAATCTGATTTAATGATGCCGTGCACTCATTCAAGGTACCCAGTGCCAGAGGCAGCACAGCAACCCTAAAACATCACTGAACCTCCTCCATGTTTGTCTGTAGTGAAGGTGTTCTTTTCTTTGAAGGCTTCATTTTGTTTTCGGTAAACAGAGATGATGTGCTTTACCAAAAAGCTCTAATTTGGTCTCATCTGTCCACAGGCCATTCTCCCAGGATTTTGGCTTGTTCAGGTGTGTTTTGACAAACTCCAGATGGGCTTTCTTATGTCTCTCTCTCTCAGCAGTGGAGTCCTCAATCTCCTACCACAGAACCCCCTTTCATTGAGTTGGCGACGGATGGTGCGAGTTGAAACTGTCGTACCTTGTGTCTGAAGGTCAGCTTGAATCTGTTTTGTCGTTGAACGAGGTGCTTTCCCCACCATTCGAGCAATCCTTCGCTGCAATCTTTGATCAAGTTTTCTCTGGCAACCACATCCAGGGAGATTGGCTACAATGCCATGGGCCTTAAACTTCCTGATAACGTTGTGTACAGTGGACACAGGAACATCAAGGTCTCTGGAGATAGATTTGTTGCCTTGAGATTGTCCATGCTTGGCTACAATCTTGTGTCTGACCTCCTCAAACTATTCTCTGGTTTTCTTTCTTTTCTCCACGCTCATTGCAGTACACACAATGACACAAAACAACAGAATGGTTGAATGAGTGATTTTTGTATTGCATGCACCTGCAACTCACCACAGGTGAGTTCAATTCCACAGTAAATTCCACAGTGTGTGTATATATACATATATATGTTTGAATTCTGGTCAAATAGTCATTGAAGGCTTGTAAAAAGTTGTTGTTGCAACTCTTCCCAGTTATATAACTCGTAGAATGCTGGTGTTTAGTCTTTCTAATTGTGTTTGGGTGGTTCCTTTGTTTGAGCTTATCATTCCCTAAATTGTGCACTTTTGCTAATGCTAATGCTGTTGTTTAGGTAAAGATGGTGAACTTTGGTGTATTTCTACAGGGAATTCAGGGCTGTCCATGGCTCTTCTCGGGGGTCTTGGTGAAGGAAGCCTGTCTGTGATGGAAGTCATGCCTGGTAGTGGAAGCTCTATTGGTGATGACGTGGAATCTAGGACTTTCCCCACTGAGCCTTCGCCTGGCCCAGATCAAGTTCACATGCGAGATTCCTACAACAAAATAGTGGACCGGCTGACAACACACAATCCCACAATGGTTACCCAGGTGTGCATTTTAAAAATTATTATTCTTTGTGAATTCATTTATTGGTCGTTAGGAAGCAACATTTGGCTACAGTTGTGGAGGTGAAGGACTATGGGGCGGTGGCAGGAGAGCATGTCACCACCAAACACAAGCCTGTGTTGTTTCTTTTACGCATGCAGAAATGGATGAAGTTGAGAGCAGGGGGTGGAAGATGAGAGGTGGGGGAAGTGCAAGGACAACATTGCCATAGAGTACAAGGATAGGGTGAGGACCAATTCTGAAGAACCTGGCGAAGAAGCCGCAGGTTTGGAGGAGTGGAAGAAGTACAGAGGCGTTTAGGGAAATTGCAGAGGTTTAGTGTGGAAGGACATTAGGAATGGGTGCACCGTCTTGGAATAGAAACCAGATATGGTGGACTGAGGAAGTAGTGAAGGTAGTTCGTGAAAAGGAGATTTGGGAGAGAATCGAGAATATCAAGAATAGATGGGGACAAGCAGATGCCGTGTGATGCACTTGTATTGGCAAAAGAAGAATGCAGCAAGGAGAGCTGTTGATAAGGGGAGGAATGATATGGAAGTGGAAGAGGAGGTTCACAACGAGTTAGAAGAGGATGGTGGGAAGAAGATGATGTATAAATTGGGTTATGACAGGGATGAAGATGTTGATTAAGAATTGTGATGGAAGGCTAGTGACAGAGAGGGGGCAGTGTTGAAGGTATGGGGAAGCTTGAACCAGGAAGAAGCAACGGAGAGCCAGAGCTACTGTTATGTGGAGGAGAAAGTGGAATTGGTGGAGATCACGGAGGAGAAGATGTGGACAGCATTAAAGAGGATGAATAAGGGAAGAACCCCAGTCATTGATGAAGTGCGTACGGAGATGCTAATTGCAGGGGGGGAGAAGTTGGAGTCAGTTGGACGTGGAGGCTGTTGAATATATGTATCGGAGAGGGTTTGATTCTGGAGGATTGGAGGACTGTGCTAATTGTACCAATATGGAAAAGAAAGGGTGATGTGTGGGACCCAGGGAGGTACAGTGGCATTTTGCTCCTCAGTCCTGTCATGAAGTTACTGGAGAGAAATTTGTATGGAAGGATGGGAGGATGAGAAGTGTGGAGAAGGAGATGGGTGAAGAACACCAGTGGTTTAGCAGGGGTAGGGGGATGATGGATGGAATGTTCATGCTGAGACAGTTGATGGAAAAGAGGTTGGACATGCAAGGTGAAATGGTATTTGGATTTGTGGATCTTGAGAAAGCATATGACACTCTCCCGAGAGATTGTGATGGTGTCAGATGGATGAGAGTGCTGGAAGCAGAAGTTAAGTTGCTGGAAGGTTTTGATGAGGGAGCAAAGGGAAGAGTTTGGGTTGATCCTTGGATGTCAGCGAAGTTCAGTGTGAACATTGGTTTGAGGCAGGGAAGCTCTCTCGGCCCACTCACGTTTATCATGGTGACGGAGCTGATAAGCAGGAGGGTAAACGCGAAGGGTATTCTGGGGAAGATGTATGCGATCGATCTGGCTGTTGTTGTGTAGAGTAAGTGGGAGATGCAGGATATACTGGGTGAGTGGAAGGAGACATTCTGGAAACATGGATTGAAGATGAGTATGGAAAAGACTGAGGTGATGTGGGTTGGGCAGGAGAGGAGAGAAAATAAAATGAATATCAAGTTTGAGGAGGAGGAGAAGAAGATCAGGCAGGAAATAGGTCTGAATGTTTGGGGAGAACAGCTACTGTGGATGGTAGTTTGGAGGCAGAGGTGGTGAGTAGGATAGAGGTGGTGGCAAATGCATGGAGGAGGGTGGAGGGATTGATGGCAGACAGACAGACAGACAAATATCAAGGAAATTGAAAGGGAAAATTCTGGTGTCTTGTGCAATGCTGGCCTACCTTTATGGGCTGGAGATGGTAGCACTCGAGGCAACAGGGTCAGGAGGATTGCAGGAGTGAAGAAAATAGATAGAAGGAGGATTGATGAAGTGAGGGAGGAGATTTGTGTGCAAATAATCTTGACAGTGAGATTGGTAAAAATCCAGCTGAAGAGGGCTGGACACTTGGTGCGGATGGAGTAAAAGAGAATGGCAAAGAAAGCTGACAGGTTGAGGGAGAGGTAGACAGAAAAGAGGTAGGCCGTGGCTGAGATGGGAAGATTGTGCGATGAGGGATCTCAATGAGGTGAGGTGGTTGGAGAGTGTAGACAAGGGGAAGTGGAGTATCGTGGTCAAGGCAGGACAGAAGCTTGGTGCCATTCAGCCTCACCCCTTGTGAAGGTAAGAGAAGAAGAATTGTTGTACATGGCAATGACTGCATCTAGTTCATTTTGCATGAATCACCGACATACAATATTCTCTGGGATTGGAAGTCATGTCTAACCTCCCAAAGATATAATGAGATGGGCATTGCTTATTTGTGCCTGAGATGCTGCACCATGTTTTATTCAGGGTTCATGTCATGATTCTGTTTAAGTTCTGTACGTTCCCCATTCTCACACACGAATGTTGGCCAAAGTATGTCTTTCCCATCTACTCAGGTGCGGGTGCTAGTTGCAGAGTTGCGCCGCATCACGGTGCTTTGGGACGAGCTGTGGTTAGGGGTTTTGAGTCAACACCAGGCGACTGCGTTGCGTCACGTGCAACAACTTGAAGATGAAGCCCGTCGGGTGCATGGAAATTCAACTCTCCGCAAGTATGACTTGCATTAGGCGATGAAAAGTTGTCACCTCATCGATCCTGCTCAGCTCGTGTGGAAGAATGGTTATGTCAATTATGTTTCCAAATAGTTCCATGCCCTCTTGATCTGTCTGCTTACTAGAGATGAGAAAATTGCCATAATGAGGGAGAAGCACTCTGCATTGATGAGGCCTGTATTGGTTGCCCTGGAGCACGCGCACACTGTCACTTCCGCCTCTCCTGAAACACCACACGAACGCTGGTTCCAGGATTCATTTGGAACAATCATTGACTCTGGGCTCGCCAAGCTGAGGGATCCGCCCTCCCTGTCTAACCCCGGAGCCAGCTGGGCACCATTCAGGCAGGTTGGGCTCACATATTTGCATTGCTTGCCAAGCTATTTGATAATTTTCAGTGTTCCTTGTGGGTGAAACCTTTGTGACACTATAATTTTATGAGCAAGCCTGTGGCTCCCAGCCCCAGTTTTTGTTGCATTGTATTTAGCTCTGCTTTTTACCACTCAGCCGAACTGGGCTAAGGGTATTGTCGTCACAGGCGTTGTCCGGCGGGTGTCCGTCCGGGCGTCTGTCAACTTTTGGTTTCCGTCAATTTTGAGGAGAACGCCTTGTCCGATTAAATCCATTTTTGTAGGGTATGTTGGGGTTGAGTAGAGGAAGGTTCCTTTCGAAAATGGGCGTGCTGCGATTTTCAATGTGGCCTCCATGGCAGCCATCTTGAAATTGGTTTCCGTCGATTTTGAGGAGAACGCCTTGTCCGATTAATCCATTTTTTGCTGGTGTGTTGGGGTTGAGTAGAGGAAGGTTCCTTTCGAAAATGGGTGCGCTGCGATTTTCAATATGGCCACCATCTTGAAATTGGTTTGCGTCAAGGGGCTGAGGGGTTACGCCCGCTTTGCGGTGCTATTTTTACTTCTGCTGCCGAAGGTGGAAGGAGGTTATGTTTTCACCCACCCATCTGCTTGTTTTTCCGTCTGTTTGTCTGTTTGTGTGCAGGATATCTCAAAAAGTTGTAGACTGATTTGGAGGAAATTTGGTGGGCAGGTTGGGTGTTTGACAAGGACGAACTGATTAGATTTTGGTGAAGATCTGGATCTGGCAACTGGAATTTTAAAGTGATTGTTTATCATTGAGAGATAAGGCCAAAATGATATGAAGCACGATGTCTCAAAAAGTTGTAGACGGATTCGGACAAAACTAGGCGGGTGAGTTGGTTCGGTGACTAGGAAGAATTGGTTTGGTTTTGGTGAAAATCCAACTCCATATCTGGATACGAGAATTTTTAAAATTTTCAAAGTGATCCTTTGACCATTGAGAGATGGAGCCAAAAACGATATATAGCATGATATTTCAAAATTGTACTGGGCCTGATATGTTCTACTGTATCAGGCATTGCATGGCGGGGGTATGCGCTCGACCGAGTGCCTTTCTAGTTTTTATCCCCCGCCGCGTGGCGGAAGGGGATATTGTTGTCACCCGGGTCGTCCGTCCGGCTGGCTGGGCGTCAACATTTATAGCTGTGAGTGCGATAACTCATAAACTGTTCGCCATATCGATTTGAATTATTGGGTCACACATGTACCACCTGAAAAGGAAGAACCCTATTGATTTTGGGCGTGGCCGGATCCAAGATGGCCGACTGGGGCGGCCATCTTGAAAAAAATGTTTTTTGTAATAAATGGAAAAACGCTTTCTGATTTCAATTATTTTTCAATGGAGGGGATTCCCCATCTCTGATGGGTATATTTTTTATTATTAACGGAGAATGGGGAAGGCTGAGACGGTCGATTAATGATTCAGTAAACGTGTGTTGACGTCACTTGCCAGGAACCAATCACAGTGCACCTAGCCTCGCTCAGCCAATCGGTGGTGTTCCTTGACCATCGCCAAGCCATGCGACGCATTGTTCACGCTTGCTATTTCTGGGGATTTATTGATGTGAATATTGAAAAAGTTTGTTCAAATCAATATTTTCGACCCTGCCCTGCCTGGGTCCTTGATGATTAATGTGACAACATTTTCAACTTTGTGTCACCAGTGGTTTTGGAGCAGATGCCAAAATGACACTCGCATTGAACCTTGTGATGTAGATGCATGACTGTTATTCACATCAATTTTTCAGCCTGACTTGGCCTATTATGGGTTGTTTTTTTCTTGAAATTGGTACACATTTATATTGTTGCGGACCTGGGCTCGTGGGGGCACTATGAGGTTGCCGGTATCCCCGGTTCTCCCCCCGGACTCTCCGGGAATCAAGTCTGTGTGGTGGTGGGTCGCTAATCGACCGTGACCGCGACCTCGAACGCCAACGATTTAACCACATGACCCAGTGTCCTCTGTCTGACTACCGTTTAACTGTGTTATGCGTAGTCTCCTTATCGGGGAATCGCACCCTCGATGCATACTTGCATTAAACTTACCATATCAGGTGCAGCTGAGTGGAGCTACCAAGTATGCACCGGCTAATAAACAGATTATTGGGGTATAACTTCTCAGCTTGGCTAATGTATGCCTGGTGTTGGCTTTATGGTTAAGGTGGTGGGCTTTGGATCCTTGGGTCCTGAGTTCAAATCCCGCTCAG
>CM068959.1:112382761-112419870 GCA_035128595.1 Eptatretus atami
TCCGATGCGAATAGGTTCATCTGACCACGTGCTTGCCAAAGTACAGATCTCTCTGGCTGTTATTAGAGAACCACCTCAGCTCCGTCGAGTCTGGCATTTCACTCAGGCCGACTGGCAGGGACTTCAAGCAGCCATCAAACTTCTAGACTGGTCTCCATCTCTACTTCCTCCGAATTCAACTCGTCCTGGGAATTACTTCAAAGAACTTGCTCTCCCTCATGCACAGATTTATCCCATCTCGCCTTCAGTGGTCCTACCCTTCCTCCGCCCTTGTTCACTGAAGCCTTTGGCAAGGCAGTTGTCCTGAAACAACTTGCTTTCACCTCATGGAAGGCACCCAACTGAAGCATCTCAGTTCTTCCACAAAGCTTGCAACAAATTTGTATCTACCCTGAGGAGAGCAGAAAGTAACATCTATACAATCTTAAGTCTGAACTCTCAAACCGATCTCCCTCTTCCAAATCGTGGTAGCATCTAATCAAATCCGTTTCTGGTGTATGCTCCCCCTTCATCCCCTCCCTTTCCTCAAATGGCCACTTACTGACACTGCATGTGAAAAATCTGAACGCCTAAACTCGGTGTTTGCATCTAAATGTTGTGTCCCAAACCCATCGCTTTCTGCACCCACCGACCCAGTCGCACCCAGCTGTTCCTGAACTCTGTGGTCTATTCCAGGCCTGAGAGTGGGCCGTTTCAAAAATATCTGTTTTAGCGAACGTAGGGAGCGTAGCGACCGGAGTCTCGCCCCTACGGCGGGTCCAGGGCCGCTCAAGGGCCCTGGTGGGGTCGAGGGGGCGAAGCCCCTGAAGCTCATGGATTTAGGGTTTTCAGAGGGTCTAGAAGGCATCTCCTCAACAACCTGAAGTACCTGGAATTTAGCTGTATAAAAGGGAAAGAATTGGTTTTCTGAGGCACAAAGTGCTTAAATTCAGCAATATCTCTCACTATACATGCCTTCTAGACCCTCTGAAAACTTTTAAATTGCTTTAAATAAATGTACATGTAAGCTCATCAATTCGTCACAATGACCAATCAGATTCGTGCTTAGAAGAATGTGACCAAGTTGCCGAACTATAATTTGTATTGGGCGCAATTCAAAGAAAAACATCGCTGTAAACATGACAATTTGGGCGCAATGTGCCCTTCATTTCCTAGCAATTTTTGGCGAAAAGGCATAGAAAATAGACACCCTAACCCCCCCGAATTTTTAACCCGGATTTACATTGATCTCAGAGACCACCTATTTTGGTGGAAAATATCGGGAAACCGATAAATATCGGGAGAATATCAGGCCCGGTCTATTCTCCTGACAAGGTGGAGAGCTTGCTGTCAAACCTCCACTCAGATTCTGCAACTGGTCCAGACAGCATCAGCCCACATGTCCAAAACCTGCTCTGCTTCTCTTGCTCACCCTCTCTCTGTTCTATATTCACCCTCTCATTTGCTCAAGGTCATCTGCCATTCTGCTTGGGAAATCAGCAAACATTACCACCCTGCATAAAAAGGTGCAAAACAGATCCCTGCAACAACAGGCCAATCAGCCTTCTCCAATAATCAGCAAGGTTATGGAATTGATCATCGCTTCAGACATTAAATCCTATCTCTTCTCCAATGGCCTGATTTCCGATCATCAATTTGGTTTCAGACCAGGTCACTCTACCTTGGATATGCTGCTTCTGCTCTCTCAACAATGGATGGAGGTCCTCAATGCCAGACAAGAATCAGAGCCAATATCCTCGACATATTACGTGCTTTTGAACACGGTCTGCACCCTGCACTGCTCACCAAACTCTCTTCCCATGGTATCCAAGGCATCTCACTCATGGCTCGCAGACTACCTCTCCTGTCCAGCCAACGTGTGGCCTAATGGCAGTTCTTTTATCCCTCTTCCTGTCCAGGCTGGAGTCCCTCAAGGCAGCGTTTTTGGTCCTGTTTCTTTTTCTGGTTTTCATCATATCTTTCGACTCTCTGGAAAATCCTCTTTATCTCTTTGCTGATGACTGCACCTCTGTCATATCATCTGTAATCCCTCGGATCGGCAGTAGCAGCCTCTTCGCTCTCTGCAGATGTGGATAAAATCACAAGCTGGTCCAACACATGAAACATGTCTTTCAATCCTGACAAAATCTCACACTCTCACTTTGTCTCTCCGAAAGGAACATCTGAACCCCCTCCCCCACCACATCTACTTTCTCAACAATCCTCTTGAGAAGTCCTTTCATTCAAGTTCTGGGTCTCACTATCTGCCATGATCTTTCCTGGGAAAGCCGCATTTTACATCCTGGCCTCCAAGCCAGTTGCCGACTGGGCATCCTCCGTCATGCAAAGTCCTTCCTTGACACACCCTGAGCTCCTGACCACATACAAAGCTTTCATCTGCAGCCTGATAACTCTCCCCTTTGGCTGGTGCTCCGCTCTCACCTTTCTCGGCTTAACGCTGTGGAAACAAGGCATTTAGGATTATTGGTATCTCCCACGATGAGGCCGAGCCTTTTTGGTCTCTCACTCTCTCCACAGGCAGGTCGGGTCTTTCTGTCTTCTATTGTCTCCTCTCCGGCCTCACCACCCCTGCTCTGTCTGCGATATGCCCCCCCCATATTTCCGGAGGCGCTCCAAGGTCCACCAGCAACCACTTTCGTAAAACTACCAAAATCAGAATCACTGCTCACCTTCACCCTTTCATTCCTCTTTTTTCCCCACCTTTGGAACAAACTCCCACACTCTCTTCAATCCCACTCTTCCCTCCAGGATCTTCAAAAGAGCTGTTCACCTCCATCTCTTATCTTCCCCCATCCAAGACATGATCTTTTCTACCCCGCTAATCCACCCAACCACCTCCTTCAAATTTCCTTGCTTTCCTCCCTGAATCCCTGGAGTGTCCATCTTGTTTACCCTGTGTACCCTGCTCCATCCTCTCCTTCCACAGATCTCCTCATGTCTGTCCACAATGTTTCTTCTTCCCTCTCCCACCTGTTCTCCTGCTCCCCTTATTGTACGTTCTGTGAATTAGCTCTCATACGAGCCTCGACAGTTTTATAACAAAAACCCTCCAATCAGTCCTCAATTTCAAATCACATGTGCCTTGTGCATCGCCATTCACCTTCTGCTGCCTGTGCCAATGCCTCTCGTTGTTTGCCAGCGCTTGTAAGTCCAAAAAGGCGGAGTGGCCCGTCTACCCAGCGAATGAGCCAGATCGTGCCCAAGGGAGTCACGAATAGTGGCGAGCCGCGGAATGGAGGGCTTCCTGCCGGCCAGCAAGTCGGTGCTCGGTTACCAGGCTTCCTCAGCATGCCATTAACTATGGACAGGAACTGCATGATGCGCTCGTCAAGATGGAGGTCCTTCCAGGCCTGTTAAGCATTTTGTCATGGTATTGGCATTTATTTATGCAAATAAAACAGCAGCAAATAACCAAACGTCCAGGTACATGACAATGCTGGACATAAATCAGCCTGCCTCCACGGGTACTTCCCTTATGATCATTTTTTACCCACAGTATGTATGATGGAGCAGGCAAATTAGGATTTCCATTGAATACTTATCTGTAAAACTGCCTCTTCATTTCGACCTCTTGATAAGAATGACAAATATTGCTGTCAAAAAAAACTTCATAACTTATAAATTGTATTATTTATAGCCTAAGATTCAATTGGTAGCATAATCATATTTTAAAAGGTTCCAAATTGAAAATTATTTAAAGAACCTCACTCTTTGAAAAGGTAATTGTAAGTCTTTCCATCAGAACAAGCAGGCAAGCTTCTTGGTTTTTGTCTTGGTTGGAAGGATTATGACTGTAGCTGCAATGCTATGGAGGCACGGGCATCAGATGACCCCTTCGCACAATTTCTTCACCTTCACCAGGCAAAACCAGCTGTGTGCCAGAGAGGCTGGCAAGACGAGGACTAATGTTCCTCGAGACGTAGATGTCCACCACGACGCTGTATTCCGCTGCTGCAGGCTAGACATTTACTGGTGCAGGGTACAGAAAGTATTTGCTCATGATAAGCAGTAGCAATATGGTCATGAGATTTACTTAAAGACAAAGTAAAGGAATAATAAAAACTGGGGAGGGGTTGGGGTTGGGAGGAGACGTAGAAATTTTTTTTTTTTTTAATCACTAAAAACTTTTCTTTTTTTTTAAAGAAAGCAAGGAGTATAAAAATATATATAGCCTTTTAATATTGGTGCGGTCCTGCAAAACCAGCACTCCGAGGCAATGGCACCCAATATATAGCAATCCTAAGACAGTTATCTCATTAGTTTCGTTTAGTTAGCCTTTTCCATATGTCTAGTGGGTTCATGGGACATGATGCATTGCGTGGGCTTTTAGTTAAGTCTTCAACCCGATATTCTTTCCCTGCCACGTTTGCTTTCATAAGCAAACTCAGCCACGCAACCATGCATGTCAGATCAGTGACTGTCTGTGGAGCGTCGGGGAAGCACAGGCACATCCACAGCTCATTTGCATTATGTGTGCCACTTACTGTTCAAACATCGTGCCATTAACACACGACACCTTAACTCAGATCAGATCCTCACTATGCTCACCAACCAATGCTACAGCACGAACCTTGATCACTCCAAATGCCTCTTGAAAATCCCCACAATAACCTACCGCCTGACTCTTCACCACAAACACCACAACCGCTACCATCACTTCAACCTCATCAGCACAATGCGCCTCAACCACTCCCAACATTTCAAAGCCTTGACTGCAGACACCACAGCGCTTCCCTCGCCTCACTATAACCACCACAACTGCCATCAGCCCCCTGGATGCTCACCACAGTCTTTGAGGATGCCGGAGGAATAAAGGACATGCGAGCACAGGGTGCTTCGGTGGATAACTCGAAGCGCAAGCTGCGCTGGGTTCGTTCAAAGACGTGCGGGTAGCTCCGGTGTTTCCCGAAATAACCACGCTCGAACGGAGTCCAGTGCACGTTCCAGGGCCGGCGAACGTTCGCGAAAACCCTCGGCCATGTTAATTGCGAAGCTGTGTCACATGCCAGTCTCGGAGACAACCAAGGCATTTTCGGTTCTGAAGCCTGGCAGGGCGGGACGACTTCTCAAGGTGGCATCTACACACAATCGGGACGCCTGAAAACCTACAGGGTCGTTTGATCACTTCCTGGCTCCTCCTCGCCCAGACTCTATAAAAGAGAAAGATTGGGCTAAGTCGAGATATCTTTTCCTCCAGGGTCTCTTCCTTCGTCCAGCCTCTGAGTCTAATCCTCTCCAGAGCCTTTGCCAAGCCAAGCGCCACGAGCTGAGTGGCAGCACAACCGAACGAGGCGAGTGAGGTGGAGCGAGCTGTTTCCAAGACGTGCCGGGGTCATCTCCTGGTCATCGGCGCTCGGCTTCAAGCTGCGTTCTGCAGCCAATATTCACAACACCTACAGACTTTCTCACACATCCCCGTGAAGCTTTTCTCTCACGCATCTTTTCTCATCTGTGCCTCATTCACTTAAAGAGCATTACCAATGTGCACAGTTCACACTTCCTTTGCATCACACGCTGCACTGCATTTGCACCTCCCACTCACAACCGTAGAACCATCCAGTTTTCTTCCCTCCTCCCTTCCGAAGTGATTGGTTGCATAAGGTCCGTCGACCGCACCAGGTACAACGAGGTCGCAACACTCAACTGGTTCTCCGCTTTCTGGGCTAAATCTAATTTCCTCGGGTGTGCGTGTAATGGCACATGAAATGTTTAACATGAGTTACGAGTTGTGGAAGTTATTCTCGGGTTAACTGTGCACTGTCTCTTTCTTTTTGTAAATATTTGCATTCCTTTTGCCGCACCACCAAATTCCTTGCATGACCGCTGTGCCACATCATTTTCCTCGCCTTGTGTAATAAATTGCTTGTTATAAAATATACCCAGCTCATTTTCGTCTTTTCTTCATTGGTCCAGCATGGTTCGCACATTAGCCTAGAGGAGGAGAGGAGATGGACACTACCCTGTGGCAGAGCGTTGGTGCTACCTAAGCAGTCTCCTTGGCTATTGGCACAATCCTGGACGGTCGCCACTCTGACACAGTATACCATTATGCTGGCGCTCATTTTGCCGACCTCGGAAGGATGACAGGTCGAGTTAACCCCACCTGGTATTAATTCAACAGCTGAGCGGGATTTGAACTCAGGACCCAAGGATCCAAAGCCCACCACCTTAACATAAAGCCAACACCAGGCATACTTAGCCAAGCTGAGAAGTTATACCCCAATAATCTGTTTATAGCCGTGCATATTGGTAGCTCCACTCAGCTGCACCTTGATATAGGTAAGTTTAATGCAAGTATGCATCGAGGGTGCGATTCCCGTAAGGAGACTACGCATAACACAGTTAAACGGTAGTCAGACAGAGGCACTGGGTCATGTGGTTAAATCGTTGGCGTTCGAGTCGCGTCACGGTCGATTAGCGACCCACCACCACACAGACTTGATTCCGGAGAGTCCGGGGGGAGAACCGGGGATACCGGCAACCTCATAGTGCCCCCACGAGCCGCAGTCCGCAACAATATAAATGTGTACCAATTTCAAGAAAAAAACAACCCATAATAGGCCAAGTCAGGCTGAAAAATTGATGTGAATACAGTCATGCATCTACATCACAGGTTCAATGCGAGTGTCATTTTGTGGTCTCTGCTCCAAAACCACTGGTGACACAAAGTTGAAAATGTTGTCAATTAATCATCAAGGCCCAGGCAGGGCAGGGTCGAAAATATTGATTTGAACAAACTTTTTCAATTTCACATCAATAAATCCCAGAAATAGCAAGCGTGAACAATGCGTCGCATGGCTTGGCGATGGTCAAGGAACACCACCGATTGGCTGAGCGAGGCTAGGTGCACTGTGATTTGGTTCCTGCAAGTGACGTCAACACACGTTTTACTGAATGCATTAATCGACCGTCTCAGCTTCCCCATTCTTCGGTTTACATTAATTAAAAATATAACCCATCAAGAGATGGGGGATCCCCTTGCCATTGAAAAATATTGAATCAGAAAAGCGTTTTCCCATTTATTACAAAAACAATTTTTTTCAAGATAGCCGCCCCAGTCGGCCATCTTGGATCGCGGCCACGCCGCCAAAATCAATAGCGGTTCTTCCTTTTCAAGGTGGTAATGTGTGACCCAATTTTAAATCGTATGGCGAACAGTTTATGAGTTATCGCACTCACAGCTATAAATGTTTGACGCCCAGCCAGCCGGCGGACGACCGGGGTGAAACAATATCCCCCTTCCGCCAGCCGGCGGAGGATAAAACTAGAAAGGCAACTCGGATTCCGAGCGGCTTATACCCCGCCAATGCAATGCCTGATACCAGATAAGAGAATATCAGGGCCCAGTACAATTTTGAAATATCCATGCTTATATATCGTTTTTGGCTCCATCTCTCAATGTCAAAGGATCACTTGAAAATTTTAAAAATTTTTCCTTGTATCCAGAATATGGAGTTGGATTTTTCACCAAAACCAACCAATTCTTCCTCGTCACCGAACCAACTCACCCGCCTAGTTTTGTCCGAATCCGTCTACAACTTTTTGAGACATCGTGCTTCATATCATTTTGGCCTTATCTCTCAATGATAAACAATCACTTTAAATTCGCAGTTTGCCTAGATCCAGATCTTCACCAAAATCTAATTCAGTTCGTCCTTGTCAACACCAACCTTTGCCCACCAAATTTCATCCAAATCAGTCTACAACTCTTTTTGAGTATCCTGCACACAAACAGTACAAACAGACGGAAAAACAAGCTAGATTGGGTGGGTGGAAACATAACCTCCTTCCACCTTCGGCAGCAGAAGTAAAATAGCACCGCAAAGCGGGCTTAACCCCTTCAGCCCCTTGAGGCAAACAATTTCCAGATGGTGGCCATATTGAAAATCGCAGCGCCACGCCATTTTCGAAGGACTTCCTCGTATCTCAACCCCCAACACACCAGCAAAACAAGGTTAACGGACAAGGCGTTCTCCTGCAAAATCGAGCGGATAACCAATTTCAAGATGGCTGCGCATGGAGGCCACATTGAAAAATCGCAGCACGCCGCATTTTCGAAAGGAACCTTCTCTATCTCAACCCCAAACATACCTACAAAATGGAATTTAATCGGACAAGGCGTTCTCCTTCAAAATTGACGGAAACCAAAAGTTGACAGACGCCCGGACGGACACCCGCCGGACAACGCCTGTGACGACAATACCCTTTAGCGCCCAGTTCGGGCTGAGTGGTAAAAAGCAGAGCTAATACAATGCAACAAAAAACTGGGGCTGGGATGCCACAGGCTTGCTCATAAAATTATAGTGTCACAAAAGTTTTCACCCACAAGGAACCTGAAAAATTATCAAATAGCTTGGCAAGCAATGCAATATGTGAGCCCAACCTGCTGAATGGTGCCCAGCTGCTCCGGGGTTTAGACAGGGAGGCGGATCCCTCAGCTTGGCGAGCCCAGAGTCAATGATTGTTCCAAATGAATCCTGGAACCAGCGTTCGTGTGGGGTTTCAGGAGAGGCGAAGTTGACAGTGTGCGCGTTGCTCCAGGGCAACCAATACAGGCCTCATCAATGCGCAGAGTGCTTCTCCTCATTATGGCAATTTTCTCATCTCTAGTAAGCAGACAGATCAAGAGGGCATGGAACTATTTGGAAACATAATTGACATACCATTCTTCCACACGAGCTGAGCAGGATCGATGATGGTGACAACTTTTCATCGCCTAATGCAAGTCATACTTGCGGAGAGTTGAATTTCCATGCACCGACGGGCTTCATCTTCAAGTTGTTGCACGTGACGCAACGCAGTCGCCTGGTGTTGACTCAAAACCCCTAACCACAGCTCGTCCCAAAGCACCGTGATGCGGCGCAACTCTGCAACTGCACCCGCACCTGAGTAGATGGGAAAGACATACTTTGGCCACATTCGTGTGTGAGAATGGGGAACGTACAGAACTTAAACAGAATCATGACATGAACCTGAATAAAACATGGTGCAGCATCTCAGGCCACAAATAAGCAATGCCCTCATCTCATTATATCTTTGGGAGGTTAGACATGACTTCCAATCCCAGAGAATAATTGTATGTCGGTGATTCATGCAAAATGAACTAGATGCAGTCATTGCCATGACAACAATTCTTCTTCTCTTACCTTCACAAGGGTGAGGCTGAATGGCACCAAGCTTCTGTCCTGCCTTGACCACGATACTCCACTTCCCCTTGTCTACACTCTCCAACCACCTCACTCATTGAGATCCCTCATCGCACAATCTTCCATCTCAGCCACAGGGCCTACCTCTTTCTGTCTACCTCTCCTCAACCTGTCAGCTTTCTTTGCCATTCTCTTTTACTCCATCCGCACCAAGTGTCCAGCCCTTCTTCAGCTGGATTTTTACCAATCTCAACTGTCAAGATTATTTGCACACAAATCTCCTCCCTCACTTCATCAATCCTCCTTCTATCGTATTTCTTCACTCCTGCAATCCTCCTGACCCTGTTTTCCTCGAGTGCTACCATCTCCAGCCCATAAAGGTAGGCCAGCATTGCACAAGACACCAGAATTTTCCCTTTCAATTTCCTTGATATTTGTCTGTCTGTCTGTCTGCCATCAATCCTCCACCCTCCTCCATGCATTGCCACCACCTCTATCCTACTCACCACCCTGCCTCCAAACTACCATCCACAGTAGCTGTTCTCCCAACATTTCAGACCTATTTCCTGCCTGATCTCTTCTCCTCCTCCTCAAACTTGAAATATTCATTTATTTCTCTCCCTCTCCTGCCCACCCACATCACCTCAGTCTTTTCCATACTCATCTTCAATCCATGTTTCCAGAATGTCTCCTTCACTCACCCAGTATATCCTGCATCTCCCACTTACTCTACACAACAACAGCCAGATCGATCGCATACATCTTCCCCAGAATACCCTTCGCGTTTACCCTCCTGCTTATCAGCTTCCGTCACCATGATAAACGTGAAGTGGGCCGAGATGAGCTTCCCTGCCTCAAACAATGTTCAACACTGAACTTCGCTGACATCCAAGGATCAACCCAAACTCTTTCCTTTGCTCCCTCATCAAAACCTTCCAGCAACTTAACTTCTGCTTCCAGCACTCTCATCCATCTGACACCATCACAATCTCTGGAGAGTGTCATATGCTTTCTCAAGATCCAAAATCCAAATACCATTTCACCTTGCATGTCCAACCTCTTTTCCATCAACTGTCTCAGCATGAACATTCCATCCATCATCCCCCTACCCTGCTAAACCACTGGTGTTCTTCACCCATCTCCTTCTCCACACTTCTCATCCTCCATCTTCCATACAAATTTCTCTCCAGTAACTTCATGACAGGACTGAGGAGCAAATGCCACTGTACCTCCCTGGGTCCCACACATCACCCTTTCTTTTCCATATTGGTACAATTAGCACAGTCCTCCAATCCTCCAGAATCAAACCCTCTCCGATACATATATTCAACAGCCTCCACGTCCAAACTGACTCCAACTTCTCCCCCCTGCAATTAGCATCTCCGTACGCACTTCATCAATGACTGGGGTTCTTCCCTTATTCATCCTCTTTTAATGCTGTCCACATCTTCTCCTCCGTGATCTCCACCAATTCCACTTTCTCCTCCACATAACAGTAGCTTGGCTCTCCGTTGCTTCTTCCTGGTTCAAGCTTCCCCATTACCTTCAACACTGCCCCTCTCTGTCACTAGCCTTCATCACAATTCTTAATCAACATCTTCATCCCTGTCATAACCCATTTATACATCATCTTCTTCCCACCATCCTCTTCTAACTCGTTGTGAACCTCTCTTCCACTTCCATATCATTCTCCCCTTATCACAGCTCTCCTTGCTGCATTCTTTCTTTTTTGCCAATACAGTGCCATCAACGGCATTCTGCTTGTCCCCATCTATTCTTGAATATTCTCGATTCTCTCCCAAATCTCCTTTTCACGAACTACCTTCACTACTTCCTCAGTCCACCATATCTGGTTTCTATTCCAGACGGTGCACCATTCTAAGTGTCCTTCCACACTAAACCTCTGCAATTTCCCTAAACGGCCTCTGTACTTCTTCCACTCCTCCAAACCTGCGGCTTCTTCGCCAGGTTCTTCAGAATGGTCCTCACCCTATCCTTGTACTCTATGGCAATGTTGTCCTTGCACTTCCCCCACCTCTCATCTTCCACCCCCTGCTCTCAACTTCATCCATTTCTGCATGCGTAACAAGAAACAACACAGGCTTGTGTTTGGTGGTGACATGCTCTCCTGCCACCGCCCCATAAGTTCCTTCACCTCCACAACTGTAGCCAAATGTTGCTTCCTAACGACCAATAAATGAATTCACAAAGAATAATAATTTTTAAAATGCACACACTGGGTAACCATTGTGGGATTGTGTGTTGTCAGCCGGTCCACTATTTTGTTGTAGGAATCTCGCATGTGAACTTGATTCTGGGCCAGGCGAAGGCTCAGTGGGGAAAGTCCTAGATTCCACGTCATCACAATAGAGCTTCCACTACCAGGCATGACTTCCATCACAGACAGGCTTCCTTCACCAAGACCCCCGAGAAGAGCCATGGACAGCCCTGAATTCCCTGTAGAAATACACCAAAGTTCACCATCTTTACCCAAACAACAGCATTTAGCATTAGCAAAAGTGCACAATTTAGGGAATGATAAGCTCAAAACAAAGGAACCACCCAAACACAATTAGAAAAGACTAAACACCAGCATTCTACGAGTTTATATAACTGGGAAGAGTTGCAACAACAACTTTTTACAGCCTTTCAATGACTATTTGACCAGAATTCAAACGATATATATGTATATATACCACACTGTGGAATTTACTGTGGAATTTGAACTCACCTGTGGTGAGTTGCAGGTGCATGCAATACAAAAATCACTCATTCAACCATTCTGTTTGTTTTGTGTCATTGTGTGTACTGCAATGAGCGTGGAGAAAAGAAAGAAACCAGAGAATAGTTTGAGGAGGTCAGACACAAGATTGTAGCCAAGCATGGACAATCTCAAGGCAACAAATCTATCTCCAGAGACCTTGATGTTCCTGTGTCCACTGTACACAACGTTATCAGGAAGTTTAAGGCCCATGGCATTGTAGCCAAGTCTCCTGGATGTGGTTGCCAGAGAAACTTGATCAAAGATTGCAGCGAAGGGATTGCTCGAAGCGGAGGAAGAATAGCAGATGTTTTCACAGGTTCTGATATACCTCATGATTGAGGTTCTGATATACCTAACGTAGTGGTCTTATGCATCACAAAAGCAGTGATAACCCTGTGTTTGTGGTCATAAACATTGTCTGGGATCATGCACCGACATTAATTGTGCACATCTTAACTGCAGAACATTTTGTCTGAGTGTTATACTTGTTTCCATTCCATTGTTCATGCCCAGACGGGTGTCGAGACTGTTGTAAGTGGTGTGCCACGGCCCAACGAGCTGTTCTACGGGAAGGTGTGGCCAGCACTGCGTGCTGCTGGCTTAAGTGCAGACACACCCCGTCGCGACTGGCCAATCGGCATTCTCTGCAGTGTGCTCCAAGCACTTGTGGAGGAAACACCGGCCACGTTGTTGGCGCGCGAGCTGTGGTGTGCCAGCGCTACTCCACAGGAATGGTGGTGTACAACACAGGTATGTTGTAATCGGCCTGTAAATGGCTCATATCTTTCCTGAGGCCCCATTTCCTCGTACACTTTTCCCTCAGGTTTTTGTTTATTTGATTTTTGCCCCCACTGCTTCATGCCTCTTTGATAGCGTGCTAAACTGTATACAGTCATGTATAAAAGCATTAGATTAGCTCAGTCAGAGTATGTTTTGGTTGAGTTTTAAAATAACTGCATGAAATAACAATAGATTACAGTTTATCGGGTTTCTTCGCAAGACTGCCACATGTTCATGATTCACACTGACAGAACTTTGACGTTGAGTTTTGCTTTGCAGAGGACACTTGAAGCAAATTCGTTTAATCATCCGTGATCTGTCGGTTATGAGAAAAACAAAAAGAGCATTCTACTCTTAAACTAGAACGACACTCTGTGGAGTGCATACGTCCACCAGGCTGAATGAACATTTTACGTTTTATTTTAAAAATTCTCGTATCTCCACCAAAATCAGATCAATTCGTCCTTGTCACACACCCAATTTGTCCACCAAGTTTCGTCCGAATCTGTCCATAACTTTTTGAGATGTCCTGCTCACAGGCAGACAGACAAACAGGGGTGAAAACATAACCTCCATCTGCCTTTGGTGATGGAGGTCGTTTTTTATTTATATTTTATTGTTTTTTAACTGGGGAATTTTTTTCATAGGCTACTTGAATTTTGGTGTTGCACAAGGCAACGTAGGCGAGTGCTGTATTTCTATTCAAATTGCATCTTGAAATTTTTCATTGGTTTCTGTTGGTGTGCTTTGACTCTCAGGCGATTGTGTGATGCTGCATTGCACTCTGTTTGTTAGTTTGGCTTGATTTTCCATTATAACTTACAATGGAAATTGAATCAAACTTTACAGTCTTTGTTTGTTAAACGTAAATAGGACCTTTATTAAACGAGTTAAAACAGATGAGAATGCACTATTATTATTTTATCTAGATTATTTTTATTATTACTAGTGCAGCCCGTAGGTGCATGCCAGTATGTGCAGCTTCGTTCCTTCGCTCTCGTAAACGACGACTGGATTGGGCATTTTTTCAATTAGATCGGACCAACCGTATCATATAATGGCCATAACTTGGGAAACACCTGGGAAACGTACTCAGGTCCCCAGCGTCAATTGTGATGCATATCAAACGAAGAAGAAGAATTGTGACGCCCACTCTCTCCCCCCCCCCCTCTCTGCCCCTAGTCTCACCCTCCTCTCTTCCCCTCTCTCTTGCCCTCCTCTCTCGCCCCCACTCTCACCCCCCTCTCTCGCCCCCCTCTCTCCCCCCCCCTCGCCCCTCCTCTTCCCCTCTTTCCCCCCTCCTCTTTCCCCCTCATCTCCCCCTCCTCTCTCCCCTCCTCTCTCACACCTCCTCTCTCACCCTCTCTCTGTAAATGTATTCACAAATGTCTACCAGCACAACAATTAATTCAAACCCTTGGAAACAGCTGTTTCCCTGGGAAAATTTAAACTTGGATTAATTAATAATTTGAACAAATAATTCAAACTTGGAAACACTTGTAGTGGGCAACTTAGCTAAATATACCATAACAATTGTGCATTTTGTGAGGAAAGCACCAAATTGCACACTAGTAGCCTATCATATTATGAAACAGATTTGGATATTGGCCATCTCAGATTCAGCCGCTGATGGCTGTGCAGCCATTTCCACTGCCATCAAAAATTTGAGATGGTCCAATATCCAAATCTGTTCATAATATGATAGGCTACTAGTGTGCCAAATTTGGTGCTTTCCTCACAAAATGCACAATTGTTATGCTAAGTTGCCCACTATTGGGAAACACTGAAATGATGAAAGAACGATATCAAACCTTGAAAAGGCACATACTCAGGTCCCCAGCGTCGATTGTGACGTCATACCAAACGAAGAAGAAGAATTGTGACGTCAATCGTGCAAAAAAATAAATAAATAAACAAACATTAATTGTGACGTCATTCGTGATTCATAGCACCGTGCCTGTCATTGGTTGACAGATGTATTGGTCATTATTGGTTGACAGACAATATATAGGTCGTTATTGTGACAGACATTGGTCATTGTATCATGTTGTTCTTTTTATTACTGCCATTATTGTGCTATTATTATTATTATTAATATGCTGTTATCATTATTCTGAGATATCTTTTGGAAAAAATGGCATGATAAGGTGGAACGACACTTCAGCTGCGATATACACCTTTCCAACACTGAAAAATGCAATAAAATGGCTGTAACTTTGGAACCGCTCGTCCGATTCTTATCAAACCTTGAAAAGGCACATCCGCGGGTCCTGCAATATTCCTGGCAAGTTTCAATCAGATCGGACCGGCATGTCGAGAAACGGCGGTCACAAACAGACACACACCAAACGAAGAAGAAGAAGAATTGTGACGTCAATCGTGCAAAAAAAAAACAAAGAAATTAAATAAACATTAATTTGTGACTCATTCATGAAATCATAGCACCGTGTCCTGTCATTGGTTGACAGACGTTATTTGTCATCATTGGTTGACAGACAATATATAGGTCGTTATTGGTTGACAGACATTGGTCATTGTATCACATTATTCTTTTTATTACTGCCAATTATTGTGCTATATATTATTAATATGCTGTTATCATTATTCTGAGATCTTTGGAAAAAAAATGGAATGATAAGGTGGAACGACACTTCAGCTGCGATATATAACACCTTTCCAACACTGAAAAAAGCAATAAAATGGCTGTAACCGCTCGTCCGATTAATATCAAACCTTGAAAAGGCACATCAGCGGTCCCCGGCAATATCCTGGCAAGTTTCAATCAGATCGGACTGGCGGTTGTCGAGAAATGCGGTCGACAGACAGACAGACAGACAGACAACAGACACACACACATTGCTGGAATTATAGATAGATTATTATTGTTATTGTTATTAGTTTTTTTGTTTGTTGTTTTTTACAGTTTTGTTTTTAAGTCAAAGAAGTTAGACCTTATAAAATAATTTTGCATTTTCCCCAAAATTTGTTTAGACATATTGCCGTTCCACTGCGGTGATGTCTGTCATCGGCTACGTCATCGGACTTGGAGACCGGCATCTGGACAACGTCCTTATTGACTCGAGCACGGGCGAAGTTATTCACATTGACTACAATGTGTGCTTTGAAAAAGGTATTGGGCAATGTGGTGTTCCTCATTGCTTTTGTAGATTTTATGATGGTTTTTAATTTTAATAAACCTGAGCACCTCACTTTTTTGTTGTTTTGGTGGTATACATTGTCAAGGCTCATGGAAGAGCTATAACGCAGAATGGATCAGGTCTTAGCAGAACGGTAGAAAGAGAGGGGGAAGCACACCGCTTTTTCTGCTGTTGGGACGAGGGACAAAATAGAGGGTGACTTGGAAAAAAAAGAGGGGTCAGGAAGGACACATGGGTAGACAAGATGTATGTCAGAAGGAAATAATCTCTTAGGAAGTAATATTGAAAATTTTGAAAGAGGTTGGCTTGGAGAGGCTTGACAGGTATAGAAATCATGGTTTTGGATGTTGGGGGGGGGGGGGGTGACCTGAGATCGTGGTGTACAGCTGTCTTGATGACCTGGAGGGAAGATGAGATTGAAGAGGATGTTTAGTTGGTTCCACAGGTGTGCAACAAAAGAGTAACAAATGAGTGGAGATGAGCAGTGATGCTCTATTTGGGGAGTTTCACCAGAAGGGGTTGCTCGTAAGACCACGTGTGTTATGCAGAAACTTAGGAGGGGTAGGGAGGAGAACAAAGCACAGAAATAGCAGTGGGTGCAAGATAAGAAAGTCGGCGGTAGAAGATGGAGCGGCCACTGACCTGATGGTGTTCCTGTCTTGGTCTAATAGTGTTCCTATCTGAACCCGTTGCTCATGATGCAGGTAACCCAAACAAGTATCCCATGTTCCACTTGCAGTGATGGCACTTCATTTATTAGGGTACCAAGCCTTACGGGCTGGGTAACCTATTGTTTTCCTTCTGTTTATTATTTTTCTTATTCTGCCGACAATTTTCGGGTTTATTCCCTTTTAAATTCATTTTCTCGGCAACCGTTAGTCCGATTGGCATGAACTTTTCACCACAGTATGTGTCTTCTTTCGTTGAATCTTGAAGTGATAATTATGACATCATCGGTCACGTGATTCAGGCACCATCTTTAAAAAACGGAAAAACTTTGGACCTCTGTATCTTCGAAACCGCACCATGGAAAAAAATTGAAACTTGGCACATGGCAAGTACTCCCCATGGGGAAGATGTGAAAGTGGTATACTGATAAATTTTGACACTTAGAACGCTGCATCCAAAAAATTTGAAATTTCTTGAGCGTCATCTACGCAGCAACTCACGGAAGAAAAAGAATTATGACATTATAGCTTTATAGGTCACATGATTCGTCAGCCATCTTGGATTGAAAATTAATAACTTAAAAATCTCAAACGGCTGAACAGATTGAGGCAAAATTTTACACTTGTTCCCCAAGCGATGGGTGTGGTGTACCAGTTTGTTCATGAATATAATTGATGGGTCACCTGGTTTGGCAGCCATATTGGATTTACCCTAAAACTTTTTTAAAACTTCTCCAGAACGACTGGACAGATTGAGGTGAAGCTTCACACACACCTTCCCCAAGACTTGGAGGTACAATTTTGTTCACGAATAATTAATGTCACATGGTTTGGCACCCATATTGGATTAAAGGAAAATATTAAATAATGTTTTCTCTGTAACCGCTTCAGCAATCAACGTAAAACTTCACAGTTATGATCTAGTAGACATGTGGAATGTAGGCTTTCAATTTCAACCCCATCGGCCACATGGTCTGGCAGCTAGAATTATTTATTTGTTTGAATCCGAGAACTTTTTTTTTTTTTTTTGAATAAGGCTCACTTGGCTGCGCCTGGATGGGTTTAAAGGTAGCGGAGTATCAAGTCAATTGATTCCGACGATGGCGCCAGGAAAAAGGGTCACCTACGTCCGTAATTAAATATATGGAACATGGCCTGTTATCAGGTCCATAACTTGTCAATCCTGCGTCGTAGAGGAGACGTGTGGGGCCTGGTTAAACTCGGGTGAGTCAGAGTTTACTCTTTCTATCCATGGTGTCAACATTTATTACTTCTTGTTCAGGTTATTTAAAAAAACAATTCAATTGATACTGACTGTGTATTCAGGAAAAAGGGCTAACTGCGTACATAATAAATAGATGGAACATGGCCTGTTATGAGGTCCGTAACTCGTCGATCTGCTGTTGCATCAAAGCCGTACGTCTTGGTACCTGGTCATCACTGCCAACAGTTATAAAGTGGCAGTTCTCGTTATTATTTATTATTTTTTTTATTATTATTATTTATTTTACGACTGGTACAATATGTCTTGCAATTGCTAAACATTTAAGAACTCGACCTTGTTTCTGTGTAGCCTATGGTTGGGGTTCGCTCGTGAACTTCATCACATTTGTTTTGCTGACTCTGCCTTCCTTAATTCAATTTTGTTGTGTTGTGTGCACCATAACATGAAACCATTCATTGCTCCAGGGACAACTTCTACCACTCATCAAGAGAGATGCGACTCAGACTTTCTTTGGTTAAAGTGTTCGGAGAACACAGTGTTTATGTCATATCGTTAATTTGGATTATCATATTTCCTTCTCTCAGTCAATAGCGTTCCTAAAACGCCACACAGTTTTTATGCCTCTGCTGACCAAGATGCATTGTGTTTTCGGGTTGTCCATCCCTAAAATGCCCCGGCTGTCCGTCCGTACATCCTTGATAGGTTTTCGTTATTGCAATAACTTCGGAACGGCTGAAGGGATCCAAGTCAAACTTGGTACATGTATGTATAATGATGTAAGGATGAACTGATTAGCTTATGGGGTCAAGAGGTCAAAGGTCAGAGGTCATGTAAGGTAAAAATCTGATACTTGAGAATAGCTGAAAGGATTTAAATGAAACTTGGTACAAGTACAGTTTGCTTAATGATGGAATGATGTGGGTGGAGACGTATCGGTCAATGCCGCGACGTCAAATTATATCTAGTTCGACCTGATCTCTGATGTTCATTGAGATATCTTGCTAACCTGCTGGTAAAATCGATTTCTCTGACATGCTGCATTGTAACCATTTGAAGACACATGCTTGTGTATATTATCCATGGTGCAAATGGTGTCATGAGCCTGAACCGTTTTGGAGTACTCAGAACTTTTTCTTTTTTTTCTTCTTCAGGAAAAAGCCTTCGAGTTCCTGAGAGGGTCCCATTTCGCATGACGCAAAATTTGGAGATGGCCCTGGGCGTGACTGGTGTGGAAGGAATTTTCCGTCTCTCCTGTGAACAGGTCATGTCTTCACATTCTTCTCAAGTTGTTCTTTAGTTGCCAGCCCTGAACCAGTCCTTGAATGGAATGCACTGAAGTTTTGTTGTTGACGTTGTATGTTTATTTTATTTTAATTTTATTTTTGCAGGTTTTGCAAGCTATGCGTCGTAGCCGTGAAACACTGCTCACTCTCCTCGAGGCATTTGTCTACGATCCTCTAGTAGATTGGACTTCTGGCGGTGAGGCAGGTGTGGCAGGAGCCGTATACGGTGGAGGAGCTGGTGTGCCGGAAGCTCGGCAAAGCAGGAGGCTCATGGAGCGAGATATCACCCAAAGTCTTTTTTCTTCACGTGTTGCAGAAATCAAGGTATCCATCCATTGTGGCACTTTGTGAGTTGTGCTCGAGCTTTGTTCGAATGTGGAATATTGTTTTTGTATCTTGAGCAGGATAATGGTTGTGGTTGAGGTGGTATTCAGCATTTCCTGTTTTGCATTATATTTCCACAGGTGTCATGGTTTGCCAATCGGGATGAGGTTCTCCTATTGCTAAGTCACTTGGAAGATGCAGTGGCAGAGATTCAGCAGTTTTTCAAAGAGCAAGACAGGTTGGCAACAGAAGAGCAAAGCCTTCAGGAGGAGAAGGCATACCTTGAGGAGACAGAAACTACCACTCAGAACTCTGTGAACACACTGCTTTCCAGGTTATCCTCATATTTGTGGTTCTTTAGCTGCTTACTCTTTAATTTTATTTGCAGCACTTGAGTAAAAATAAAATAGGACCACCTGTCCTGCAGCTCACCTGGATCAGGAGCAACAGTCACTCAAACCCCCCTTCGACCCTGAATTTTTAATGTCGTGAACAAACCTTGGTACATCAATGGTGATGAAGGTTGTAGTCAAGTTTCATTGAAATTCTGCAGATGAGTGCACATTTTGATGCAATCGATGCACTTTGGTACAGCACTGGTGATGAAGGTTGTGATCAAGTTTCATCAAAATTGGTGTATATAGTTTCAGAGAAGAGATCAAATACTGATGTTGGTGGGTTCTACCCCCCCCATAGACCCCAAAATGAGTGCAGATTTTGATGCGGTCGATACACTTTGTTATATTACTGGTAATGAAGGTTGTGGACAAGTTTCTCAAAATCGTGTGTTTTGTTCAAGTAATAATGACTGAAGTGTTTACTCACTCACTTCCTGACTCACTCACTTGCTGACTCACTCACTTCCTGCCTCACTTACTGATTCACTCACTCACTCACTGACTCACTCACTCACCTACGGACACTGCTCAATCGCATAAGCTCACCTGACTAATGTCCAGGTGAGCTAAAAAATGATGTGTACTTTAACTCCTTCACTGAAATTGCCAAATGGGTGATCAAAAATCTATGTGTGTGCGTGTGTGCGTGCGTGTGCGCAACTGTGCGTTCATAGAGCATAACATATTCTTTCTGCTAACTCCCCTACCTCCACCCCCCAAAAATAACTCTCCATAACTCAAAAACCATGAAACCTAGCAGCTTAAAACTTTGCATGCACATTAAGGGAACTCCATGGAAGTGCATGGGTGAAAATCAGGTGTGCGGGAAGGTATTTTGAGAGGGGGTGCTGAGGTGCTGTCTATTTTAGCGATGGTGGTAGTCGTCATGAACCCCAACCCCGTAGCAAGATCTCCTTGTCTGTGATGACTAAAAACTAACAAATACATTTTTTCACTTGTATTTTCTTCCCCAAAGCAAAATTATTTATTATATCGTTTTAATATATATTGTTGTAGATTTCCCGCCTTTCGGCGTGCGAACGACCGCGTCTAACCAATAGCGATCGCTTCACCCACCGAACGGACAATCCAGTCGCGGCTTTCCGGATCAACGCCGGAAACCAGCCACGGGTGTGTTTTTAACCACACCACAACCTCGTCCGCACTCTACCCGCGCTACAGGGTCCGATCGCCAAATATTCGATTTACCTAATTATTCGCGTGGGTAGGTTACCGAGAGATTGTACCTCAACGGGACCGCTTGGAAACGAGCCGCTTAAGCAGCTCGCTTCCTTTTGGATAACCGAGGCGGGTATTATCGCGCAGTCCCGTTGGACCGATCATTTTACCGGCTATTTAAAACCAACTATATTCCGAGTGCAAGATGGGGCAGTTCAATGAGGGAATGGACGCAACGAACAGGTTTACATTCACACAAGGACATTATTATAATAAAGCACGTATGCAATTAACAAGGCAAACACGTATGCAATTATACAAAGCAACAAAAGAACTACAACCGTCTACTTATTATGTACAGTCACTTGCACTTAACAGCAGTTCCTACTTATTAACGGGCCCACGGACACACGTACGCACACACACACACCCAAGAAATGGTGGCAGAGGCCTTTAATAACGAGCTCCAGCTCGGAGGACAGGTGAGCTGAAACTCAGAACCTATCTCGAACCTCTCCACCTCGTGTGATTTTCAAGTTGCTCGGACCCGGCTCCAGCGAGAGTGAGCTGGACCCAATCGCCGCGAGCTGCGATCCTTCCGAGCTCCCGCGAATCCTCCCGCGCTTCTCAACACGTGCTGGTGAGACGAGGCGCCGATCCTTCCCGTCGATGCGTCGCTTCCCGAGGAACCACCTCCAAGAAGAGGTCGATGAGTCGCACCAAGCCGGGAACCAAAAATGGAGAACAAAGAGCTCCACTAACCAAGAAGAAGAAGAAGCCACCATTCGCAGCTCGAGCCAAGCAACCGGCTCAACTTCCTTCCAAAACAAAGCAGCTCGAAACAAAAAGCTCTCCTGAGCCAAACAGAAGCCGAAGCTCACTGAACACCAAAGCAAAAAGCCTCCTCCCGAGCCAGGCCTCAGCCGAAGCTCACTGAGCCAGCCGAAGCAAAAAGCTTCGAAGGCTCACCTAACCCAAGCCAAACAGGACCCGAAGGTCTGCTGAACGACTACTCTCTGACGAAGCAAAAAGCTTACAACTCCAACTCCCGAACACGAACAAAGAAAAGATCTCTTTTCCTTCTCCCGCCCTTCCCCCGCTCCCGGCGTGACTCATGACTCATGCCCTCGTGCTCCATCCCCCACTCAGCCACGGGTCGGAGGGAGTAGTTGACATCATGAGTCACGGGACGGCAGGGTTCTTCTTGCTCTTCGCAGAAGAGGGGGAGGGATGTCTCCATTGTTCGTTCCCTAACTATTAAATCGATCCGCAGCGCATCTAATCGATTTCTGAACATTTAAACAATGGAAGGTGAGCTATCTAGGGAACAAGCACTTATCGACATAGCTGACTAAAGGAACCTGTATGTTGTGTGCAATCGAATTCCAAATTCGTAACAATATATTTCATATAAAAAAAGACTTTTTTTTTTTGCAGGCAGGCAGGAGGTGCTGTGCTCCTCCTGCCTGCAGCTTGGGGGTGCTGCAGTGCCCTCAGCACCCCCTTCCCGCGCGCCTGGTGAAAATTGGTTGTTTGGGTTAATTTTAACATTTTGAAGATAATCAAGGGCCTTATTTAATGACATCCTTGATTGGGCACATCCTCTGTCACCTCTCTCTTGATGGGGTCTTAAGGTGCATCCTGGGTTACCTCGCTCGGGTCTTAAGCCGCCATCTTTTTTTGTTGTTGGCCTTCTCAACCATGCCTTGACTTTGAACAGGTGGCAATGATTTCTTAACAATAGTATTTTTTTTTCCACTTTCCACACTCATATTATCGAATGCCTGATCATCGTACCTACAAATCACTGGATACATTTCAATACTTATAAATGCCCAGAGATGCTAGCGTTCATGGCTTTATTTCATTTGTGCACGTGCCATAACCTCCGGAATCTCTTAAACTAAGCCAAATTACAAAATTTAAGCTCCAGAATTGAACTTGGCAGCAGTTTCAACTGCGAAACAAACAAAAAACAAGTGTTCATTTGTTCAATTAGGACATATTTGATATTTTGGGTCTGTCTGGGAGGTGTGTGTTTCATGTGACCGTTCGGTGATTGCTAATTGTGTGCCAAGCGATCAGTTACTTATCAACCATTCATTGGAGTGCTTCAGCGTCTTGACGAGTGCTCTACTATATTCGCACTGTCACTGAATACTGTATGTTAATCAACTTGAGCAAAGTACAGGGGCCACTCGCCTGCGATGGCCCCACATTTAATACAAATTTTAAAAAAGTGGAACGTTTCGTTAACATCATGGCAGGATAGCTGAGAGGTACGTATGCACACTTGCTCGAAGCTGTCGATCCTGGTTTTGAATCCTGACCCAGCTATAAACTGTCATCCCAGTATTTCACAGGCAGGGTGATTCATCAATGTGTGTGAGCTTAAACTGGACGTCACATCTGTCGGAATCCTCCTCTTCTCCTCCACCTCTCCTCCCCTCCCCTCTCCCCCACTCTTCCTGTCCCCTCTCCCCCACTCCTCCCTTCCCATATCTCATCACTCTCTCCTACCTCTATCCCTCTCTCTCCCACCCCTTTGCCTCTCTCCCTCTTCACCTCCTCTCCATCCTCTCTCCCTCCATTCCCTCTCCCTCCATTCCATCATTCCTCACTCCCTCCTCTTGCCCTCCAGTATCCTTCTCCTCCCTCCTCCCACATCTCCCTCTTTCTCCCCCCAAATTCAAAACTAAACCGTCATTCCTTAACAGTCCCTTTAACAGAGGGAGAGGGGTGGAGGTGGAGGAGTAGGGAGAGGGGGGGATGGGAGAGAGGGAGATTGTCTCTCTCTCGTCTCTGTTCTTCTTGTCTCGTCTCTGTCTCTGTCTGTCTCTGTCTCTGTCTCTGTCTCTGTCGTCTCTCTCTGTCTCTGTCTCTCTCTCTTCTCTCTCTCTGTCTCTGTCTCTCTCTCTGTCTCTGTCTCTCTCTCTGTCTCTGTCTCTCTCTCTCTGTCTCTGTCTCTGCTCTCTGTCTCTCTCTGCTCTCTGTCTCTGTCTCTCTGTTCTCTCGTCTCTCTCTGTCTCTGTCTCTCTCTCTGTCTTCTGTCTCTCTCTCTGTCCTCTGTCTCTTCTGTCTCTCTCTCTCTCTCTGTTCTCTCTCTCTGTCCTGTCTCTCTCTCTCTGTTTCTCTCTCTCTGTCTCTCTCTCCTGTCTCTCTCTCTCTGTCTCTCTCTCTGTCTCTCTCTCTCTGTCTCTCTCTCTGTCTGTCTCTCTCTCTGTCTCTCTCTCTGTCTCTTCTCTGTCTCTCTCTCTGTCTGTCTCTCTCTCTGTCTTCCTCTCTTCTCTTCTCTGTCTCTCTTCTCTGTCTCTCTCTCTGTCTCTCTCTCTGTCTGTCTGTCTGTCTGTCTGTCTTCTGTTCTCTCTCTCTTCTCTCTCTCTCTCTCTCTCTCTCTCTCTCTCTCTCTCTCTCTCTCTCCTCCCCCCCCTCGCGCTTGCTCTCGCTCTCTCTCTGGGAGCCAGAGTCAACAAGTGTGAGGTTGTGCAGGGGGTCCGTCCTGTCCCCCGAAGGAAGAGGTGGGATGGGAGTCTGGATTCCCACCCCACCCCCGTCGCCAGGATGGACCCCATGCATATGCCACAAGTAGTACCAAATTAGGCTGTAAGTAAAGCAACTTGCAGCCATAAAAAATTGGCAAATCTCAAATTTTTATTTTTATGGGCGCTTACGTGAAGTCGAGTTTATGTATGTCAAGGCTTTCATAACCTGAGGACCACCTGTATAGAATAACAATAAAATAAGCATGAACATAATTGCATACATTTCACAATTTTATCTGTGCATGTGTACACTGATGATTTACTACATTGTTCTTTGCTCTCGTTTGAAACCCAATTCTACACATTATAATTACCATTCATATGTAAACCTCAATACAATACTGTGAGATCGGTAACTTATGTCAGCAGTTCTGATGAAATTCAGAATTGGTGAAACTTCATGAACTCAAAACCCAATATCATGATTGTCCTTACTTAATCTTTCTTTACAAGGTTGACTGTTTTTGGTGCTCTCCAGGTATGAGGAGCACCGGCACTTGGAGGAGCTGCACCAAAAATTTCAGGAATCTCTGAATGCACAGCTGACTGACTGCCAGCGGTGGGTGGGTCAGTATGAAGCTGCTTTTGGTGGGCTGCAGGCTACAGAGATCGCTCGCCAGCTCCAAGAGTCCTCGGTGCCTCTTGCTCTCGGTGCGCTCTCTGATTGTATATCAGTTTTTTTTTTAAAAAAAACGGTAGCCTTTCAGAGGCATTAGCCTGTCTGTTCATTCTTATTTTAATTTTTTTTTCTTCTATATTCTTCAGGTCCACCAAGCTATGTTCCAGCAACCACGTTCTTACAGTCTGCAGGCCAGTCAACTGTCATTGCCCAGTGTGAGAACATCGAGTCTGACCTCACTACAGCACTGCGGCGGCGCCATGCTGCTTTCATGTCTTGTCTCGATGCCCTACACAGCTATGCCACGATAGCCCTCTCATACCCGAAGACAGCTTGTGGGCCAGGGCACAGAGCTGCTTGTTGGTTTGCATGGCTGAGTCGCCTGCAAGTTAACCCATCACGAGTGACCTGTCAGGATATTTATGACAGGTCCGAATAAAAAGAATATGTAATCACTCATTTATCTGAAATTATTTTGTGAAGTTGTAAAATTGATACATTTTTTTCCCCTCTGTTCTCTCCCCCCCCCCCCAACCCTCCCCACCCACAAATTCACCTCAAAGCTATGAGATAGCATTTGGGAGTTCAAGAGGTGCACTGCGGACTTCGTCTGCTTTAGCAGTTGAGACCGCTCTGCAGACTGAGGTCATGGAACTTGACTCGCAATATACATGCCAGCTAAAGCGCATGGAGTTGCCCATCACTGATGAGTCAGACAGTAATGCAGAGTTGAGCCTGCATGCATTTATAACTACGGATAGGGATGATGTTGGAACTGCTGTTGCCTGCATGCTCCTTGCTGCACTCGCCACTCTTGCCAGGTAAGTGCAATGGCAGCAATTGGCCTTTGAGGTCAGTTAAGGGACATGGTCAGGCAAGGGCAGGTTGTAGCTTCTTGTGAGACCGATGAGCACCAGATATTGTATCTCGGTTGGTGGTTGATTGCAGCGAAGTATTAGAAATGAGTGGGCATGGTGATTTGGTATGGGGTTTGCCTTCTCCAAAACTGCTGCTGAACCTACAACCTGCCTCGCACAAAACAATCATTAACAAAGTGGGGCAGGTTTTCCAGTGAATTGGAGAAATAGACCAGGAAGGCTGCTTTGTGGAGCATTGGTCTCCAAAAGTAGTGATAACTAATGCCACACACCATTATGTTTCTTGGTTGCATGGAAGAAACCAGCTATCCATTGAAGAGTAGATAGATATTCGATGCTGTTAAGGTTATAAATGGCTTTCAGTGCAAGGCTGCGGAGGCCCGAAAGTGTGCACGCTCTGAGATGTTAAGATGTTATTATATGATAATTCCTTGACCTATTGTTTGACATTCAATGCATTTGTCCATTTGCTGAGAGAACTGGGAAATGTTAAGGGTGCAATGGCCTGGACAGAAGTGAAACTGGTGATCAGAGATCAAATATGAGGAGAAGAAATCGGACATGGTCCTCGGTGATCATGTTTAATGGATTAAGCCTGATTGGTCTGAACTTAAGTGGATTTTTCTTGGGACCCTTCCATGTGGATATCGGTGATTTTTACTTTTCTTTCCACCATGGTGGGTGGTCAGTATACAGTACTGTATATAAAGAAATTATCAATTAATACCAATGATAGAGGAGCAGACTATTCATATGCGCAGAGGTCTTAGGATTGATTCACTACTGCTATCCAGACTGCTTGATAAAGATTGGTTCACTTTGCTTCCTTTGCTTACTTGTTCCTTTGAACAGCCTTTCGGGAAGGAAGGATTCTGTGACCTGTGCCTTTTTTGGCCAAGATCAAGTCCAGGTGCTTGTGGTCTTTATTCACCTTGATATCATCCTTCAGAAGTAGACGGATGATGAGCATGTGGTGGAGGCTGACTTGAACCTGCAATATTTCAATCAGTCACTCAGTCATGTACCATGCTCTACACAGAGCATCAGTTTTTCAGAAGCATTGTCTCGGCTAGGGTTACAATCCTGGACGATATTGTTGTCCATCTAACTAATAAATGAGGAAATCTCTGTTTGTGTGTGTGTTTGTGTCTGTTATTCACTTTTCTCGACAACTGTTCATCCAATCTACTTCAAACTTGGTGGGTGTATTGCTGGGGACCAGAGGAAGTGCAGTGTCAAAAAAAAAAAAGTTTTTTTTTAGCTCTAAACTATTTTGAAAATCTTAACACTCACGTTTGAATACTGTAGTTATTAAAATTTTACTTGTTCCAAAAATAGTTTTCTTCTTTATTCTGTATTTTTTCTGCTGCAATGATGGATGTGAACGTTTCGAATGGGCACTGCACTAGTTGACTTTAATTACAAGCACCTTAGGAAACACTGGATAGTAGGAGACAGTTGCTGGGATTTGAATCTTGGCTCCCAGCATCATAGCCCGTGGTTGAGATGGGAATGCCAAAAAGGCCAAGGTGAAAATTATTGAGTCACACTAAAGGACAATATTTTGGTAACAATCAGTGATTTGCTTATTCACTGGTTATTTCGTACTTTGTGCAAGTGTTTCATCTAGAGCATGACAAAAGCCTTTTTGTCATGCTCTTTCCAGTGTTATAAATGATTAGTTCCATACATCCGCCAATAGGATTTTTAACAACTTTTGTATTTTGTTTTGAATTAACATTAAAAAAAAAAAAATTCTTCCTTTTTATTTTCTTACAAATTGCTGAATTCACCCACTTTTCCATTGGTGGAATAAGCTCCAGTCTGCATACGATGTCAGCATGTTATTGTGTCAGCATGTGTGCAGAAAGCACAGTAATTTTTTTATTTTATTTGGAGTGTACTATTAGGCAAAGCTATTTCACATTTGTCTCCTTTTCTTCAAATGGCAGACAATCCTTGGTGATGGATAAAGCAACACATGGGGCTGGAGAGCAACTGGTTGAGCTGACTTCACGGGACGGAGACTGGTTCTTGGAGGAACTGTACAGCCTCAGCAGAAATGTCATGTCGCTTGTGTCATTCCTTTCACTCTGCCAACTACATCCAGCTCTAACCTTTACATCTACAGCAGTTACCACCGAGCATGTTTGTCAAGCTGTATCACTTGCCAATGGAGTCTACATTGCTTTACATGTAAGGTTTAAAAAAGAAAAAAAAATCTGCGGACCTGAACTAGAATCTAATTGGCTTGTTCTTGGCATTGAACCAACTCACCCACCTAGTTTTGTCATAATTTGTCCACACCTTTTTGAAATACCATGCTGTATATTGTTTTTGGCCCCCATCTGTCAATGGTGAAGAATTGCTTTAAAAATTCTCAGATCTTGATTCAGATCTTCACCAAAATCAAATCATTTCTTCCTTGTTGCACACAAAACCTGTCCATCAAGTTTCATCTGAATCCATCCAACTTTTTGAGATATCATGATATATATATATATATATATATATATATATATATATATATATATCTATATATCATTTTTCCCCTATCTCTCATTTTTGGCCCAATATCTCAACTATGTTGATTTATTACTTGCAAATTCGAAGATTTTTCAAGTACATTGGTCAGTGGATTTTGTTATTCTGTCTGTGTCTGTCAATCGCCTACAGGTCACAATTTGAAACCGATCGTCACAAAACTTTACCAAGTTGTCGAAGTAGTCTCAACTGAGAAGCCTGTTGATTTTGAGGTCAAATGTCATCGTGAGGTCAAATTTCTGAAATCAAATTTAAAGTCAATCAGATGAAAAATGATGAACAGGATATGCATATTGTCACTCAATTGGGAAACCAACTATTTTTGAGGTTTAAAGGTCAAAGGTCAACCCGAGGTCAAACTTCTGAAATCAATTTTCAACTGAAAAATAGTCTATTTTCATCCTATAAACTTGAAAGTTGAACAAGATTTGCATAGTCCATCACTGAATTGGGAAAGCAACTTTTTGAGTTCAAAATGTCGAAAGCCAACTCAAGGTCAAACTTCTAAAATCAATTTCAATCTGAAAAATCAATTTTCGTCCAATTGACCTGAGCTTTGATATTGCCAATTATAATCTTAATGAAATGGACAATTTGATGTATCCATGACAACCGAGGGGGTGGGGGAGGGGGGGGGGGGGGGGGGGGGGGGGTGAATTTTGCAAGTATCATGCTTTGCATGTCTTTTTCTTCATTGTATCTTCATGTTCATATCATTTTTTCACATTTTACATTGCCTCTCAATTTCCCCAGGAATTTTTTTTGCACAACTTTATTGGTACCAGATTTAACTACCTCCTGAATTTACAATTTATAGGGTTTTAATCACCATTACCGGGCGTAGTGGCGTGCGCCTGTAATCCGGCTACTCGGAGGCTTGGGTTGGAGAATAGCTTGATGACGGGAGCTCTGCGCTGGGCCACGCTATGAGAGGGTGTAGGGTAGCCTGGAATCATGGCGAAACCCAATCCTTATCCCTGTGTCGTAAGAGGCGACCAGGGTTGCGTCAGGAAGGGCATCCGGCATAAAACCTGTGCCAAATCAGTATGCGGATCATAATGGATGATCCGCTGTGGCGACCCCTAACGGGAGCAGCCGAAAGACGAACACACAGGGTTTTAATCACCATTGATTAACTTGACATTTTGGTTCAAAGAAACCAAAACATTTCATTTTCATAATAAATATAGTTACTGACAGTTATATAGGGTGTGAGTTGTATAGGGTGTCCACAATTTACCATTCTATATTCAGACCATAATTAAAAACAAAAAATTAAATGGTATGCAATGATGTGGTTTGCTGCATGTAAAATAACATTTCTCAAAGTTTTATTCTCAAGATTTGTGAAGATCATCATCCGAACCTGAATGGACTAATAGGGACTGTGCTCGAATGACTCACAAATGTGTTCAACATCCTCACCATTTGTGCTTGGCTGGCCTGCCCCCTTCCACTACCAGTCTCCATAAACTTTTTGTGCCACTCACGAATCGTTTTTCTCGATGGTGACTGCCTTCCATAGGTTGTCCTGAAGCTTCATTGAACCTGTGTAGCTGGTTTTGTCTCTATAAATCGGGCAACACGCTGCGCTTTTTCTTGTGGTGATGCCATTTACAGTAAATGTGATGTCGCCTGTCACAGAAGACACCTTGAAACGAAAATCAAGTGGATGCAACTTTGAGAAAAAAATAGTCGGGACTACTTTGAGAAATGCTCGGGTTCACATGCAGCAAACCACATTGCTGTATCCTATTTCATTTTTTTAATTATTATTATGACGGTTTGAATTTGTCACAGTAATTTGGGGACACCGTGTACTTTATCAGCAATGCATGGCTTGGCAAATTAGAGTGGAGAGGTGCCATTTATGGGTTAGAGAATACTACTCTATCTCTGCATTAAGAGTTGGATCAGCTTGGAAAGGAAGAATATTAATACCATGAACGTCTTCAACCCCTTCCCAACTCCAAGTCCTCAAACCTTCCTCACTCTCAAAGCCTCAACACCCCTCTTCCAACTATCTGCTCCACTCCAACTCTCTGACCTCCCCTTCCCCTTTTTTCTTCAACTCCTCAACACCCCCTCTCCCCCACCCCCCCCCCCCCCCACCTGCTAAATCCCAAACCACAACCTGTCTCCCAACCATAAGTCTTCAACCCCCCTCCCAATCTCAACTCCAATCACTTTAAGTCCTCAACCCCACCCCCCCTCACCCACGCCTCAAAACTCCCTACCCAAGCATCAATCCCCCCTCCCCCAAACCCTATGTCCCCTCTCTGCCCCAACTCTCACCTCCAATTCCTCTTTCTTCTTTAAATCCTCAACTCCCCCTCCCCACCCTACCCCAAGTCCTCAACCCCGCCATAAGGTTTCTCACCCGCAACCCCACCCCCAAAGCCTCAACCTCCTCTCCCAACTCTGTCTCCTCTCTGACCCCCATTCAACTTTCTGATCAAGTAAGATTTCAGGACTATGGCCCATTGAGATAGTCACATTCCTTCCAGATAAATCCTTTGCAGCTTAGACTCTCATATGTGTGTCTTTATCAGTCGTGTCTTTACACAGTACAGCGATAAAAGCAGAGCTTGGTGACTCCATCGTCTGTGAGGACTCCTTTGTGTCAAATTTCTACTTCCCCCTGCCAAAACCAGTTAAAATGGCATTTCTCATAGAACCTAGTCCATTCCAGATTAACTAGTTACTATATGGCCTTTGGACAACCACTAATTTCAAACCATAAACACACTTCCTGTTTGTACATATGCTTTTCATTTTGTTTTTGTTTATGATGTTACAAATCTGATTTCCTAAATCTTATTGAGTTATTGCTTTACTCCATCATATTAATACAGTATTGGAAATAATTATGGAAACCGAGTTAAAATTTGGTATGACGTGCAACTAACGTGACAGAATCGCATCTCGTATAAGAATGAAATGCTCCAGAATACAATCCCGTGCTGATGTAGTGCACCATGGTTGGTTCTCCTGTAAGCAATCAGGAAGTTCCACACCTACAGGATATATATATATATATATATATATCTATATATATATATACATATATATATATATATTGTTACGGTTGTGGAAATTCACAGAACACCATTCACGTTTCCCAGAGATCAGTTATGTCGATAAGTGTGTGTTCAGATTAGATTTCCCCACCGATGTCTAAAGGGAATTATTCATGTGCCGGGCTGTGATCTTTGAGGTAGTATTATTCTTTTGCTATTTTTATTTTGGCAAACAAACAACATCTCACCGTCTCCACAACCAACAACATCTCCTCACCACCGTCGCCACAACAAACATCATCTCCTCACCTTCATCTCCACAAACGCCGCCATCTTTTTGCCAGCAACGGCATTCCACGGACGAACGGCATCTCCGCGACAGACGTGGGGACTCCCTTGTTGGGGCGAGAGCTGATGATCTCTACCACGTCCGCTCTCCCCGCGTTTCACGACGAGATCGGATCAAAACACCAAAAGGGGCGGAGCCAGCGGGGGGTAAAAGGTTGAAGGTGGGAGATCAAACTCACCCCCCGGACTCCATAAAAAGGCACGCTGGAACGCCAAGCGAGCAGTCTGTTGGGGTCCGAAGTCTGTCGGGGATCGAAGTCTGTCGGGGTCCGAAGTCTGTCGGGGTTCGGAGTCGAGCTGCAGTCGGGGTGGAGAGCGCCAAGGTTCAAGTCCAGTGGACGGCAATCGGGGTCGTCGGAGCGCAGCCAAGCCTGCAGTACCGTGCCAAACTGTGGGTCGGTGGTGACGGCCGGAGAGGGGTCGCGGCCAGCAACAGAACGATCCGAGCAAACGCCGAGGAACGGGCGGGCTCGTAAAAGAGCATCAACTCTTGAAAGAGCAAAAGCCCGTTCGTTCCTCTGAGGCGTGTCGGATAGGCCGATCGACCAGGCCGCACGGAAGGCCCGACAACCGAGTCGCCATTACACCAACCACCGTGTTGACGGAACATCGAGGGTCACCGCAGCAAGTCACCACGAGGTGGCAGGTAACCAGCCCGGTCTCACGGAGCTCCTTCGTCTCCACAGCTCCGCGAACATTAAAGGCCTACGGGCCCTGTTCTTACCCTTTCCTTTCCTGGGGTTTTCTTTGTATGGAAGTTGTGGCGCCGTGTCCATAAGTAGAATTGTGGTTAAGTGATTGTGTACAATAAATAGATTACGGCTGCAGGTCTTTTGTTTGCTCGTGTCTTGTCCCTTCCCCCATTCGTTGCATTCATTGCATTGCATACTGCTTGTATATCTGCATTGCTTCATTGACTGCATACGTGACAAATAAATGTCATTGTTTGAATGTTCACCTGCTCGTTGCGTCCCCTTCCTCCATTGAGCTGCTGTAATTACGTATGGAATATTAGTTAGCTTTTAATAGCCGATAAAGTAATCGGATCCGACGGGGCTTGGCGATATAAACCGCTCGGCAAATCGCAAACGGAACGAGCTGCTTAAGAACGGCTCGGTATCCCGTCGAGGTGTAAATCCCGGCATTTTCTGTCTGCAGCATACTTAGGTAAATCGACAATTCGGCGATCGGACTCTGTCGCATGTGGACAGAAGAGTTGGTTGATTTACGGTGTGATTAAAAACACACCGTAGCTGGATTTCGGCGTTGATCGAAAGCTGCGACTAGGATTGCCCGTCCGGTGGGCGCACGCGCCGATTAGCTAAAAGCGTTCGTCTGCACGCCGAACGGGTGGGAGATCCACTGCAATATTTATATATATATATATATTATATATATATATGATATATATTATATATATATATACGTGTTATATATATTTCTATAATTATACACACACACACACACAACCACACACACACAACACACACACACACACACACACACACACACACACACACACACACACACTATATGAAAATGACGATATTGAAGTATGCTGAATACTGTGGCTCTTGGGAGGAAATATCACATGACACAAGCATATCGAAAGATGCCTATTAGCACATGTGGGTCTCTGAATGTATAGCTGAACTTGCAAACATTTCCTAAGGAGAGGCAAATTCAGCAAATGTTTTCAGGGAGCTGCACAACCATTGGATCACTCTGTTGTAAATGCGCATCTTGTTCTTGAAGATACGTTGTACCCATATTTTAAGCTCGGTCATTCACAAAATGTCTACTGGATCAAGTGTCTATCAATGGACAACATATCCTAAAGTACTTAACATCTCTTTTGGAGACTCTCCTCGACCACTTCTTTTCTCAACAGCAACAGTTTCACTTATCTTTCTCAGTTTGGCTGACAGCTCCTGCTGAAAACACGAAGTCAGGTTGCAATCTACCACATGGAGTAGCATTAACTAGCAAACACTTTTATTTGATATACAATGCCTTCAGAAAGTATTCACACCCCTTGACTTTTTCACATTTTGTTGTGTTACAGCCTGAATTGAAATGGATGAAATTGAAACAAATTTTTGTCACCGATCGACACAAAATGTCCATAATGAGAAAGAGAAATGTTTTTCGAATTTTTTTTTTTTTTTTTTACAAATTTATTGAAAATGAAATATAAATATCTAATTTACATCAGTATTCAGCCCCCCTGAGTCAATACTTTGTAGAAGTGCCTTTGGCAGTGATTACAGCTTCAAATCTTGGGTATGTCTATCAGCTTTGCACATCTGGATTTGGGGATTTTTCTCCCATTCGTCCTTGCAGATTTGCTCAAGCTCTGTCAAGTTGGATGGGAAGTGTCGATCAACAGCAATCTTCAAGTCTTTCTTTAGATTCTCAATTGGAATCAAATCTGGGCTTTGGCTGTATGGTTGGGATCCTTGTCCTGTTGGAACATAAATCTTCACCGCAGTCTAAGGTCTTTTGCACTCTGTAGCAGGTTCTCCTCAAGGATTTGCCTGCATTTGGCTCCATTCATTGTTCCCTGTATCCTTACAGGTCTACCAGTCCTTGCCGTTGAAAAGCATTCCCATAGCAGGATGCTGCCACCACCATTCTTCACGGTGGGGATGGTGTTAGATGGGTGATGAGCTGTGCTCAGTTTCCAGATGACGTTGCGCTTTTCATTCAGGCCAAAGAGTTCAATTTTTGTCTTATCCGACCACGTAATCTTTTGCCTCATCCTGTCAGCGTCTCATGTGCCTCTTTGCAAACTACAGGCGTGCTATCATGTGCCTTTTTTTCTCAGGGGTGGCTTCCGTCTGGCCACTCTCCCATAAAGCCTAGATTTGTGAAGTGCTGCAAAGATTGTTCTCCGTCTGGTAGGTTCTCCCATCTCAGCCAAAGAACTCTGTAGTTCTGTCAGAGTGGTCATTGGGTTCTTGGTCACCTCCCTGACCAAGGTCCTTCTTGCCCAGTTTCTCAGTTTGGTCAGATGGCTAGCTCCAGGAAGAGTCTGGGTAGTTCCATATTCTTTCCATTTCCTAATGATGGAGCTCACTGCGCTGCTCGGAACTCTCAACACTCAATAAATTGTTTTATACCCTTCCCCAGATCGATGCATCCTCACAATTCTATCTGTGTTCTCCGGACAGTTTCTTGGACGTAATGGTGGAGTTTCTGCTCTGACATGCACTGTCAACTGTGGGACCTTGTATGGAAAGTTGTTTCTTTCTAAATCATGTCCAATCAATTGACTTGGCCACAGGTGGACTCAAATTGAGTTGTCGAGACATCTCAAGGATGATCAAAGGGAATTGCATGCACCTGAACTCAATTCAGGGTGTCATAGCAAATGGGTTGAATACTTATTGACTCGAGACATTTCAGCTTTTCATTGTTAATTCATTTGTAAAAATTAAAGAAATTAATAAATATTCCACTTTGACATTATGGTGTATTTTGTGAAGATCAGTGACAAAAAAGCAATTAAAATTAATCCATTTTAAATTCAGGCTGTAATAACAAAATGTGACAAAAGTCGAGGGGTGTGAATGCTTTCTGACGGCACGGTACCTTTCATGTGATATTTCCTTTCCAGGAGCCATATTATTCACCAAACATCAAGCACACGACCACCTTCTATACTTTTGTACTCTTTCTGCTGGTGTGGTGCTTTGCATGACAACCAGTCACAGTGTACAACATTTAACACATGACTTTGCCATATAGTTTTCCCTTTGCTATTATTTCCATCTTCCATGCAGTTTTCCCTGTGTATCCATGATTCTTTACAATTCTGTATGTAAGTGTTTATACATATGTATGAGAGAGATAGTTTTCTTTGAGATGTTGCCTGTGCAAAAAAAGCATGACTAGTGTTGCCATATTAACGCAGTTCTTTGATCACTCAGCAGCAGAAAGTATTCAGTGATTTACGCAGCTTTTTTTTTAAGGCCTGTCACACCTTGACGTTTTAGCCAGCGTATGGCAAGGTCTCAATATGTATGTAAAACGCGGCGTACGTGAACTATTGATGTTTTAAAAAAGGTTTTGGGCGTAATAACGTGTTGGACTATGCATAACGTATTAGTAACGTACAGAACGTTTAATCACATATAGATAACTTATACCAACGAATGCTGAGCGTTGTGTCGGCGTTCACAACCTATGCCAACGATGTCTAACTTTGCATTGCGCGCGGCAGCGTATCGCCTAGGCTGCGCTCGAGATTCAAATCATAACCGCTAGACATGGCGAAGTGTGAAGCGCGTGTCATTTGACGTTTTAGCCAGCGTATGCGACGTTGAAATAATTGCCGCGCAAGCTGGCACATCGTCGAATACGTATGGGTAAGTTTTGTATAGTTAATAACGTGGCATAGTTAGTAGCTGGCATATGTCGTCAACGCGAGTCGGTGAGAAATTTTCAGCATGAAATTTCTGACGTACTCGACGTATGCACACATTCCGCATACGCTGGCATAATGTTGTAGGCACGGCTACGCGATCGTTGAACACGTCGACATACGTTTTTGTACGTTATTCTCTAAGTCGAAACGTCAATGTAATGGTTAGCGTAGTGTCCAGACTCTGGTTTTTTTCTTTTTTTTTCTTCGTATGACGGTGATGTTGACACTTCGATTTGCTGCGGTTATGATTTAAATCGTTGAGCGGCAGCCTATTAATTATTTATATTATGCGACTAAAATCGAAGTGTCACATCAGTCATAACCGAAGAAAAAAAACAAAGAAAAAAAACCAGGGAGTCTGGAAACTGATGCTAACATTATTGACGTGTGTCGACGTGTCAACGATCGCGTAACGTGCCTACAACAACGTTACTCATCGGTTAGAAAATAAGTTTGGGTACCTAAACATTACCTCGACGTGTGTTTCGACTTATGAGTAACTTACAAGTAACGTGTGTCGACGTGTTGTAACGATCGATAACGTTCCTACAACTTATGGCCAGCATTATGCGGAACGTGTGAGTCATACGCTGGCATACGTCGAAAATTTCAAGCATGGAAATTTGTCTAACACCTCGCATACTATGAAGTATCCAGCGTACAAGACGCTATGCCAGCAGTACTTACGACGTATGCCAGCGTGCTCTTTACGTATACAACTTCCATAACGTATTCGACGTGTGCCAGGTTTTAGCCAAATTTTGCATACGTCAGGCAGCTGTGTAAATCGCAAGGTTTGGGGCT
>CM068959.1:112421100-112434016 GCA_035128595.1 Eptatretus atami
AGTGACCCTGATGACTTCGACCAAAAAGAGCATCAAGCTGGATGGAAGGCCAGTATATGATACCGAATTGTTCTACACCCGAGTCGTATGTCTCCAACAACACAGGGATATTGATATCAAGGATGTCCTCTCTTAGGAACTGTCCCCTGTCCCAGCCTCCTTGTTTGATGAAGACGCAGTGCGATGCGGGCTCAGTCGAAAGCAATCCTGAAAACGAAACTCCAAGTTGAGCAATCAAGTCGAATCCAAGGTGTTCCAGATGCTGTCATCATCGATGGATGTGCCATGTTATGGACTGTACATTGGCCCACAAATGGTACAGTTGAGGATTATGTGATCAACTTCATGGGAACCATCAAAATACCACCTGGAGTGTTGTGACGTATACCTGATTTTCGACAGGTACATCAAAATCAGCACGAAACAAATGACGAGATTTAGTCGCGCAGGTCATGATTCAAGTCGAAACATCAACTCAACTTACACTCAACACTTCCAGCGCAAAAAGTGGTCCTAAATGTAGCCTACAACAAAGTACAAACTGACGATTGATCTGTCAGTATCTGATGACCCACATTGTGGACAACTAGACCAAACTGGTGATCACCGGAAAGATCTACACCAGTACAAGTATGGAACAATTCCACTCTCCAGAGACAGGATCTGAAAACACACCATGAAGAAACAGATGTCATCATCATCCATCACTTAGTTAGAATTGTGTCAGGTGTCAGTGGTGACTTCACACATCAAAGTGGCCTGCGACGATACAGATATCTTTGTCCTGTTGATTCATTTCTACCTCGAGGAAAAGATGACTGTGGATGTCAGCATGGAGAGTCCGTGTGCTGGGAGGGCGAACGTAGACATTGCCAAACAGCACTGAAACACAAAAGCAATGCCAAATATCTGCCTGCTGTACATGCTCTGACCGGATGCGATACTGTGTCGTATTTGTTTGGCATTGGAAAGGCCACAGCGCTGAAGGTACTAATGGCGGAATCATCCCACCTTACTTGGTCAGCTGGAAGCAGACGAGGAAAAGATGATATCTGAGGCAACTACCTTCATTGCTGCCTGTTATGGTTCCAAAGTCGAAGGTGATATGTCCACACACGTATCAGTTGTGGAAGTCTAAGATGGCAACTCCAAGTTACCTCTGCTCCGAAATTGAAGTCGTTCCCATCGCATGATGCCTTTGTTCAACATGTACATCGCGCTCATCATCAAGTCATTATATGGAAATCAGCCACTCAGTCAGACCCTCCGAACTTGGATCCCATCAAGTATGAATGGCAAGAAGGTGAGGACCGTGCGACGTTGTGTCCAATCACACTCTCACCTGATGTGTCTGCTGCACCAGTCACCATTCTGCAGCTGATCAAGTGTGGATGCTCCACCAGCCGGCCATGTTCCACCGGGAGGTGTGGTTGTGTGGCAGCACAGATGTCATGTTCGATGTTTTGCATTGTAATGCTGGATCAGACTGTTGTAACGAACAGACAAGGGCAGTAGCTGCTAATGACGACGACGATGACGAAGATTGAACATAATGTAGAACATTGCATCCTTAACAAAGTTAATATTGTTTGCCTAAAAATAAAAGGTAGTTTCAAAATCATATACATGTGCATACTTACTTTAAGACATAACCAAAGTCATAGTCAACTATCCACATGTATCCGGATATATTTGTGTAAAAATCGTATTCCAATATCTTATAATTATTTCCGAGTTTGTGGTTTCGTGTCGCGCTATATTCGACTTTTGTGTGCTTGAGTAACGTAATATTCGGCTTACATTATCTCAAAGACCATATGAGGTGCATGGTACAAAAAAATCTTATATATTATTTCCGAGTTTGTGGTTTCGTGTCGTGCTATCTTCGACTTTGTTCTGCGCTCGAGTAACGTGATATTCGGCTTACATTATCTCAAGACCATATGAGTGGCATGGTACAAAAAAAAAGTAAATAAAATGGTTCTGAAACAGTGAAATCGTATTCCACTTACTGCATTAAAGTAAAATTACTACTGATACTCTGCATCAGTTCCTTTCTCAAACAACCCACCCCAACATGTCACGCAGAGTGCGGGTTATGCTAGTAATCATCAATTCATTGATCATTGCAAGTAAGTTACTTCAGCTGTCATTGACTATTATTGTACGTAGTATTAATATTGAGGGTTCATCAAATTCTATTTCTTACTCGAAGTGATCAGTGGAACTGCAAAATAGCCATTTTTCATATTAAAATGGTGGCCATCTTGAAAATATTAGACAGGTCTTGTATATATACACCTTCAATTTTATCATTATCGGATTCCTTGACCATGAAAACATGTAGTAGACACCAAAATTGTGTGTGTAAGTGCATTAGAAGTGAAGATATAGCCCAAAACAGAATTTATCAAAAGTCGGTTGCGGCATTTTTTTTTCGCCTCTAAAAAAAAATTCCTCAAGGGTGTGAGTCTGGCACCCGGCTGATTCTGTTCAGGATAGCTCAGAGATGATGAATCAACACAAAAACTTCATAATGACGCCACAACATGCTTTTTCACATTTCCGCTGGACTATCAGGACAGTAAGTCTCTGGGATTGTGCTCCATATCCGGTTATGCCCATTTAACGGGGGTAAAAGGGAATTTTTTCCCCGAATATTGATATTTCATTCAAAAATCTTTCTTTTCATAAACCGACAACCGGATCCAGACCAAACTGGCCATGCGGCATCATGACCATGCCTTTACCTTAAGTTGTGCTCCCCATGGTCATATCTCCCCTGGAAAGGGGACCACGGCCTCTGTCCGCAATCCCTAATATATTCAGTAAAATCTATTTTCCTCACAAACTACATGTCCGATTTGGTACGATACATCAGAACAGTGAGGTCTCATGGGGTTGTGCTCCCCATCCAGATCCACCCCCTATAAAAGACTTGAGTTGGGTGGGGGGGGGGGGGGAGCATTCACCTCGAATCTAGGTAATTTATTTTAAAATCTTCTCACACTGACAGCCAAATGCAGAAGAAACTTTATGAAACATAAGGACCATGCCGTTCACTTAAGTTTGCTCCCCATGACCGTATCACTTCAGGAAGGGGTGGGGGGGGGCATAGCGCCTTCCACCTAATCAATAATTTTCACACTGCCTTTTGGGGAAATAACCGTCAATCCCCCATTGGGTTATTTATATATTATCTCCCTTATTTTTACAATTCTCGATTTATTTTGGTATTTTTATCTCAACCTTGAGATTATCATAAGCTGTCTTTGATAAGTCTGCTCATTGTTCTGCAGGAGCTGAATGATAACTTCCGTCAGATAATTTTCCCCGAGACGATGCGCTGCCTCATGAAGGAAGACAAAAGCCTCATCGGACTGCTGGACGAGCTGCAACACATAGTACAACAGGCTACTGGAGGAGCTGACTTGTTGCGACTTGCTGATGCCTTACAAAGGAATACAGAAGATGAGGATTTTGACCCACACCTCGTTCACTCTGTTGGGTAAGTGTAAATGCCATCACTGGCCCAAAACCTCCTATTTGTTATATTGTCAAGAATTTTGTTGCAAGAAAATTATTTTGCTGACTAGCTTCAAAAACTTCATGGCTTTTAATTCCCCCAAGGTCACCAGTTGTTTGTCCGGTGTTGTCTCGTGTCTCTGACTGCATGTGTATATACGATTTGTATCAAAATAATGGGAGAAAACAAGAAAATGGTGAGAACATCACTACCGATTGTCTGATTCTTCATCTCCTCCTCTGACCACTGCTGTCTGTCCCATGTGCAGCTGATCTTGCATTTGTCCTTCCAATCCACATCTATCTTCCTCAACAATAGTCGTCAACTTTGTTTAAAAGCCTTTTCATAATTCACAAACACATACAGCTTCTGTCCATAATTCCAAACATATTTCATTTGAACTCTGATCATGCCTTTAATTGATTCTCTGATACCACAACCTTTCAGAAATCCTTTCTCACCAATATACTCATTTGAAATATTCATGAATGTTTGCAATTTTCCAATATTCATCATGACCTTTGATGCATGAGGAATCAAACTTATTGCTCAGTGGTCTTTGCATTCTGTGGCTTTTCATTTTTATTTCTCCAAAGAGGTCATGAATTTTTAAAAATTGTCCAGCCCTTTGTTATGCATTAATTTAGATATCTCTGTAACTTCCTTGACTGCCTTCTTACCAAGGTTCTTGATCATTTATACTGAGATTCCATCAACTGCTGTTATCCTTTCTATGTCCTTTGTTACTGCTTTAATTTTCTTCAGCATGACTTTCTCAGGGCCTCGATCAACTTCAGCTGCTGGAAATTCGTCTTCCAATTCTTTGTTTTGCAATTTTGCATCTTTGGCATAAAGATCCTCCACATATTCTTTCCATCTGTTATTGATTCTGTTCGTTTCTGTCAATACATCTCTTGCTCTCTTGCTGTGAGCAGAGTCCTCTTCTTTTTTTTTCTTCTTTCTGTTGCTTCGTCCTCTACCTCGAGTTATGGCATGAAAATTTCAAATTCACCTAAAATGTTATTCTACACGAACAGGAAACAACTGTCCCCACCCCCACCCCCCTGCACAAATTACATGTTTGTGAGAATGTTGAGGAAATTGTGTTGATTTTGACAAGAAAAAAAGCATGACCAAGCCCTAATCCTGACCAATTGAAGTTGTTTTGTCAACGTGGAGTCAATCTCCTCCAGTGAGCACCTTCATTTTATAGATGGCCGCATTAACCAACGTGACAAATTCCGGTGACTAGATATATACATATTTTGGCTATTATAATAAAAAGAAGGCACAGCTAACCAATAAATAAAACTGAACACCACTGTCCAATTTTGAAAACAACGGGGAGAGCAGGGTCAGCCTCCGGAAACATCTCGCTTGTGATCCACAAGCTTTATCAAGCCAAAGGGGACCAAGCTGGTGCACGTGGCCATTTTAATATTAATTTTGTGGACCACTCGATCTACTTCTGGTCGCACACAGAAGCATGGAACCCTTTTTTGGTTAAAACGAAAGAAAGCTATGTCATCATTTGTTTACTTCTCATTTTGATGTTGCAAATGTCATGATCTGGTATTATAATGATGTGCATGAGTGGTCAGGACTGTCCTCCCCTTTTTTTCCTGCTGATGTGCTTCTGGTTGAGCACCTGCTTGAGCTCCTGGGTGGTGTATGGGTAGGGTTGGCTTGTCAATAATCTTGGTTTTACACCAACCCCTTCTTGATGTCTTTATTAGTGTATTATATTGAGTTGGGAGATCAATCGTTTCACTGGTTAAACCCCTCCTCCCTGTTCTTTGGTGTGCCAAGCTTCAAGAATCAGTCGTCAGTGTTTGGTGGGCGTGGCGCTCAGGATGCGGGTTCCATCCAGGTCAAACGCATGACCAGTTTGTACTTGGTGCCGAGCGATGGCTGATGGATCTGCCAGACCCAGCCACATTGCCCTTTTTTGTTCATCCAAACATGACTTCTCCCAGTTTCATCATCATACGCCTGACAACAATCATTGCAAGTGGTACTGTACACCACTGCTGACGTATCACCAGATGGCATGAGATCTTCTAATTTGGTGATACCGCTGCAGATAGTGCATAGTGGTTTATAGGCCACTCCGATTTGTGCACGTTGCATCACTTTGGCAATTCTTTCCAAGAGGTCCGGGTAATACGCCATACGGTAGAATTCATCGACCAATGATGTCTTGTTCCTTGCTGTTTTTGATACAAGGTTTCTTGAGTCCAGGTAAAAAACCATTGTTGGATATAATGTGCCGTGTAATGTAACCATTGTTAACCTAACCATCCTTGCTGTAACCATTGTTGGATATAATGTGCCGTGCTCGTGCTATCTCTTATTACAGAATCTTTGGACGATGAAATTTTCCATGCTCGGGACGCTCGTGTGCGAGCAACACTATGTTTGTGACAGACAGGATTACACGAATTAAAATCGAGCAATTTATTGGTGTGGGATAGTTTTCCATACCGAGACGTTTCCAAAGAGCCGTCATGTTGTCGGAGTACCTCCACATCCAAAAATGTCAATCGTCTGTCTTTCTCCATTTTATTGATGAATTTTATTCTGGGGTAAACATCACCGTGTTTTTTCAGGAGGGGTTCTACTTTGTCTCAGTGCACGATGGCAAATGTGTCATCTACGTGTCTGTACCAGACCCGTGGTGACCAATCATTGCTCACAGCAAAGACTTTCCGTTCTAACTCTTCCATCACCAAGTTTGATACCACTGCAGACACCGGAGAGCACATCGCCGTTCCAACGATCTGCTTGTAATGCATACCGTCATATACGAACGTTGTACTGTCCAGACACGTTTCCAGAAACCCTGTGATGTCATCGACATCAGCCGATTGTTTGGGGAGGCCATTTTCCAGTCATCCGACTCATCGAGGCGTTCCCGTGCCACTTTGACCGCCAAATCCGTTGGAACATTTGTGAAGAGACAACATTAAATGATACCATCACCTCTTCTTCACGAATTGTGATATTCTTGAATCTTTGTACAAACTCGCTCCAATTTCTGATGGTTGTTTCGGTTTTGCCCACTAGTTTGCTGATAATGCGAGTAAGATAACGCAATGTTCTCTATGAAGGAGCGTTGACGAAAGACAGAATAGGTCTTAATGGGACATCCTGTTTATGTACCTTTGGTAGTTTATTTAATCTTGGTGCTACTTCCTTGTTGCTTTATAACCAGTGATAGTCCTGCACTATATATATATATATATAATATTTGTATATAATTTATATGTATAAATTACCCTGCACTTTGATTCCCTTTACGATTCCCGCAGGTTATTCCCAATTAAGCCAAATTTGGGTGAAATGCGCAGCGCGCAAACAGCCGAAAGGTAGGAAGCTAAACTGTTTGAATACAAATTACCCTGTCTTCAATTCACCCAATGATTCTCCAACGTTATTCCCATTGAAGCCAAATTTGGCAGCAGAATTTGCCCGTCATGTGAAAGATGAGAACACATCTCTTACCTTTAAAAATTTAACTTGTACTGCAAATAAATATGAGGAGAAGAGATCGACGGGACGTGTGGAGCACAATGAAATGAAATAAATAAACTTAACCTACTATGGCACCTCACACCACACTCACTGACAAAGGGAAAGCAGGCAACTTTAACATGCACTAAGGTGAGAATGTGCAGGGTGGACCAGCGGCATGGCCGAGAGAGGAGAAAGGTGCAGGCAGGATGGAGGGAGGATGGTGCAGAGCAACACTCTGACAGGCCCGATGTGTCTCCACGTCCAGGGACATGTGAAGTTCCCAGACAAGAACAAGGGCGCAGAGAGCACGATGTCGATCTCTTGAAGGTCTGGCTCCGACTGTAACTGACACTCGGTATTTTTCCACAGAGACTTCTGTACGGTGGGCCATCATTGGCCACCGCTTCTGGTGGACAGTGCCAAGTGTCCCACCCCTCTCCAAGGATTTCCAACGAACTGTGCCGCCATGTCCCGTAGACGCCAACTGAATAGATCATGCTCAGTCCCTTGAAGCGCAAAGTGCTTTCCTGGTGGCTTTTGTGCCCATGTCTTCACCTGGCCCTACCCGCTAACAAGAGTTCATTCACCATACGATGTTATCACTAGTTCTACTGTCTATAAATTACATACACTGCTTCCTCAGCATCATCTTCAACAACGAGACTTAGCTTAACAGGCACATGGCAATCGAACCAACTCTAAACACATGGTCCATACTGTAATCTGATGACATTCTGTCAATATTCCCTCCCTCCTCCCACGTAACAATATCATGATGTGTTTCTTCAGCGTATTCAACGGAAACGGGTCAACTCGTTTCTTTACCAATGTGAGAATGTTCGATAAAATAATATGGGCTGATGGGAATATTGAAATTGATGTGAATGTTTGATTTGTAGTGTTTAAAAACAGGAAATGTCTCGGATATGTTCAAAAATTTGTTAGGGATTTCATTTTTTTGTTGGATAAAATAGAAGATTGGGAATGTTTGATGAAATTGTGTGCAGATTTGATTTTTGTTTTTTAGTAAAAACAATCTAAAATCCCTATGAAGTCTAACATTAAAATAAACGTCATTAATCAATATTACCCATCGATCATTTCAACAAACTGCATTTCCCATTCAAGACATTTGAACAAATAAACCCTGTCGAGTATCAACCATTCCTCCCACTAAGTACACTGAAGTTACAGGTTAGTAAAGGTACGAGTTGGGAGTGGATGGTAAGAGTTGACTCGAAATCGATGCAACTTGATACCGAAGAATTGAAAGTTTGTGTGAAAATGTCGACTTTGGCCTGTAATTTTCAATTATTTACTTTTATGCCTTCCCAGCCAATGGCTGGAGGCATTATGCTTTCGGGTTGTCTGTCCATCCGTTTGTCCGTTATGGTTTTTTGTTACCACCACGATAGCTTGTGCACCGCTGAATGGATTTCAAACAACTTTGTACAAGTATCTACTTTTATACAAAGATGAACCGATTAGATTTTGGGTTCAAAAGGTCAAACAAAGCTCGATGGTCATGTTCCCGTCAAATTAAACTCATTTTGTTACTGCAATAACTTTTGGGTGGTACATTTGAAGTTCCAGAAGACATAGTGGAATTGCTGGAGAAGTTTATTTGACAGATGTGTGCAGCATGATTGTGCAGAATTAAATATGGCTAGATGCAACACGTTCTGCTTGGTTATATCTGAGTCTGTTATTTCGCCAGAGGTTCTCTGTGCAAGCATAACCAGAGGGCAAATTCCCAGGCTGCAACACACCAGCAAAGCCTTGAGCATATTCCATCACACCCATCACCTTCAGGACATGGTTGGCAAGTGGAAGATGGGTAACTGACCATAGATTGGGCAAGCCTTCCACCAGCTCCAGGGAGTGTGTTTGGAACTTACACACTGCTCTGATAGATGAAAGCATAGTAACTGCACAGATGCAGCTTCATGTGCATGCCGAGAAAATGGTATCCCCTGCACTGATCTGTGTGCGTTTATGTAGTTGAGAGAGTTGTTGCAATGTTGCTGGCCATGTTGATGACTTCTAAAATGAAAGTTACCCAAGTTATTCTGAAGTAGAGTTGGAGGATATGGATTTTATTTTTAATTGAATTAATTTTTCGAAATTATTGAATTCTATGTACGCTATTCCGAAATGATATACATGTACATTGTACTGTCAATAATGTACAGTATATATATATATATTTATTATTTTCCTGCTTCTTCTTCTTTCGGCTGCTCCGTTAGGGGTCGCCACAGCGGATCATCTGTTATGACCGCATAATGATTTGCACAGGTTTACGCCGGATGCCCTCCTGACGCAACCCTGGTCGCCTCTTATGACACAGGGATATGGTACACCATTCTAACCAGGGTATACACCGGGCCCAGTACACTGGTACTCACTTCGCCGACCTCGGAAGGATGACAGGCTGAGTCAACCTCCTGGTGTGTATTAATTCAAGCAGCCAACGGGCTTTAACTCGGGACCTTTTGATCCAAGCCGCTGCCTAACCACTACGCCAACACCAGGCTCTATATATATATATATATATATATATATATATATATATATATATATATATATATATATATATATATATATATATATATATATATATATATATATATATATATAATATATATATATACAGTGGGGAGACAAGTATTTGATACACTGCCGATTTTGCAGGTTTTCCAACTTACAAAGCACGTAGAGGTCTGTAATTTTTATCATAGGTACACTTCAACTGTGAAAGACGGAATCTAAAACAAAAATCCTGAAAATCACATTGTATGATTTTTAATAATTAATTTGCATTTTATTGCATGAAATAAGTATTTGATACATCAGAAAAACAGAACTTAATATTTGGTACAGAAACTTGTTTGCAATTACAGAGATCAGACGTTTCCTGTAGTTCTTAACCAGGTTTGCACAGACTGCAGCAGGGATTTTGGCCCACTCCTCCATACAGATCTTCTCCAGATCCTTCAGGTTTCGGGCTGTCGCTGGGCAACACAGACTTTCAGCTCCCTCCAAAGATTTTCTATTGGGTTCAGGTCTGGAGACTGGTAGGCCACTCCAGGACCTCGAGATGCTTCTTACGGAGCCACTCCTTAGTTGCCCTGGCTGTGTGTTTCGGGTCGTTGTCATGCTGGAAGACCCAGCCACGCCCATCTTCAAGCTCTTGTTGAGGGAAGGAGGTTGTTGGCCAAGATCTCGCGATACATGGCCCCATCCATCCTCCCTCAATACGGTGCAGTCGTCCTGTCCCCTTTGCAGAAAAGCATCCCCAAAGAATGATGTTTCCACCTCCATGCTTCACGGTTGGGATGGTGTTCTTGGGGTTGTACTCATCCTTCTTCTTCCTCAAAACACAGCGAGTGGAGTTTAAACCAAAAAGCTCTATTTGGTCTCATCAGACCACATGACCTTCTCCATTCCTCCTCTGGATCATCCAGATGGTCATTGGCAAACTTCAGACGGGCCTGGACATGCGCTGGCTTGAGCAGAGGGACCTTGCGTGCGCTGCAGGATTTTAATCCATGACGGCGTAGTGTTACTTATGGTTTTCTTTGATACTGTGGTCCCAGCTCTCTTCAGGTCATTGACCAGGTCCTGCATGTAGTTCTGGCTGATCCCTCACCTTTCTCATGATCATTGGGCTCCACGAGGTGAGATCTTGCATGAGCCCCAGACCAAGGGAGATTGACTGTTATCTTGAACTCCTTCCATTTTCTAATAATTGCGCCAACAGTTGTTGCCTTCTCACCAAGCTGCTTGCCTATTGTCCTGTAGCCCATCCCAGCCTTGTGCAAGTCTACAATTTTGTCCCTGATGTCCTTAGACAGCTCTCTGGTCTTGCCCATTGTGAGAGTGGAGTCTAATTGTTGAGTGTGGACAGCTGTCTTTTATGCAGATAACGAGTTCAAACAGGTGCAGTTAATACAGGTAATGAGTGGAGAATGGGAGGGCTTCTTAAAGACAAAACTAACAGGTCTGTGAGAGCCGGAATTCTTACTGGTTGGAGGTGATCAAATACTTATTTCATGCAATAAAATGCAAATTAATTATTTAAAAATCATACAATGTGATTTTCAGGATTTTTGTTTTAGATTCCGTCTTTCACAGTTGAAGTGTACCTATGATAAAAATTACAGACATCTACGTGTTTGTAAGTGGGAAAACCTGCAAAATCGGCAGTGTATCAAATACTTGTTCTCCCCACTGTATATATATATATATATATATATATATATACAACGGTATATATATATATATATATATATATATATATACGTATATATATATATATCTATATATATATATACGGTGTATATATATATATGTTATATATATATATATATATATATATCTTCTTCTTCTTCTTTCGGCTGCTCCCTGTAGGGGTCGCCACAGCGGACCATCTGTATGACCGCATAGTGATTTGGCACATGTTTACGCGGATGCCCTTCCTGACACAACCCTGGTCGCCTCTTACGACACAGGGATATGGTACACCTACTTTAACCGGGGTATACACCGCCCAGTATCTGGTACTCATTTCACCGACCTCGGAAGGATGACAGGCTGAGTCAACCCCCTGGTGTATTAATTCAGTGGCCCAACGGGGCTTGAACTCAGGACCTTTTGGATCAAGCCGCTGCCCTAACCACTGCGCCAACACCAGGCTTGTTATTATATATATATATATATATATATATATATATATTATATAATATATATATATATATATATATATATATATAATATATTTGATGTGCCGCCATTTAAAAATTTTGATGTACCTTACTCTTTACAGAGCGTTAATGCTGCTGAAGCAGTTTCTTCTCAAGGGTTGTACTCGATGGTTTGCCATTGCCATCTCTGCATTATTTGTCCATGCACTATCCTTTTAAATGCTGAGTGTCAAGCAAGGAAGCAGCACGTACCATTCCAAAATGTCTTTGTTATGACTCTACCAGGGTTCGAACCACTGACCTTACAGACTCGGAGAGGATGCTCCAACTCTTTGAATCATTACACCAATTTGTCTACTTGTGCCACCATACAAATCCTTAAAACAAAGTATTTAGCTTCATACCATTTAGAATTTGGGTAAGCTTGAAACCTATCTGTGGCAACTTTCATATGATTTTACGATGGTAAGACAACTCAGACCTGCATTATTTTCCCCAAAACAAATTGCCACCAACTTTGATGCAGAATTGTTCCCAAGGGTGCAAGTTTTGCAAGGGGGAATGATTTCAAGTGTTAACTACATCCAACTGATCATTCTGTGATAATTTCATCAATTACCTCTGGGCAGTGCACAAATATCACTTTCGAGAGTCTACATATTTTGATTCAGTTGTTCCTCTTTGCACCTTCTGCCTTCTCAGCAACTATTTGATCTTGATGTTTGTTCATCAACTCAATTTTGCCACGTTTATCGAGCTTTTTATTTTTTTTTGTATGCACCTTCGAGGCTCGTATTAGAGCAACACACACACAGAACGTACAACAAGAAACAGCAGAGAGACAAGCAGGGTGGGAGAGGGAAGGAAAAAACAGTGGGGAACAGAGACATGAGATCTGTGGAAGGGAGAAGGATGGGACGGGGTAACACAGGGTAAACAAGATGGACATTACAGGGACTTTCAGTCCTTACACAACCAGGGAATTTCAGGAAGGAAAGCAGGAGAAAATTTGAAGGAGGGTGGGTTGGGGGGGGGGGGGGGGATTAGCGGGGGTAGAAAATATCGTGGTTTTGGATGGAGGAAGACAAGGAGCATACATGGTGGTATAGGAACACCTAGAAGTAGCCTCGCGACGCAAAGCCTGATTTTTGAATGAACAGTCAAATCT
>CM068959.1:112444933-112465133 GCA_035128595.1 Eptatretus atami
TGCTGTGCTCTTGGGTTTGAACGTTTTCGATGTTCATCTTTAAATGTTTAGTAATTTCGTTTTTTTCTGTTTTCATTAGGCGTATGACCTTATTGTGGTAGTGTCTCCAGCACCGACATTTTCCACGAATGCGGAAAGCACGCTCACTATTTTGTTCAAATCTTTATGTACGGCATTATCCATGCTTTGTGTTGCGGATGCTGATGAATACTTTGCTGTGGAAAGTGTGCGTCAATAGCCTGATGGAGTGTGTGATAGAAGACCTTGCACTTGTTCACATTCTTTGTAGACATGACTTCAGACCAGTCACGATTGCTCAACAACGCTCCAAATTCACGCATGTTTCTCTCTCTCTCTCTCTCTCTCTCTCTCTCTCTCTCTCTCTCTCTCTCTCTCTCTCTCTCTCTCTCTCTCTCTCTCTCCTTATGACTCGTTTGTGAACGTCACTACACTGGAGGGTGTCTTTCGTTCTTGCAATAACACACTGATGAAATAATTTCGCCCAGATCAGAAAGATTAGTCACAATCTTGACGAGAGTGTAATCATTGTGAGTTTGGTGGTTTGAATATCTGCACCATTGAGTCTGAAAGTAAAGTATCAAGTTGAAGTCTTGAAATCACTAAGGATGATGATTCCAGTATCCAGCTGATGAGTGAGGAAGTAATCTATCATCGAGCTAAGATGATCCAACAGTTCCTCTGCTAATTAACTTTTCTGAAAGTGATAGACTGCGGCAATGAATATGCTCGCTATCTGGCAGACGTGAAGGTCGGACCCTCAAACAAACCACTAATTGGTTATCAGGAACTGAGACTTTGAGAGGTGTAGCATGAAGATAATGCCTTGTGTAAATTGCCACACCACCTCCACTTCGCTCCGTTCTTGTGCGTGAAAACAAATCAAAGCCTGGAATATTTAACAAGTCTGCAGACTGATCAGGGGAAACACAAGTTTCAGCAATTGCTGCAGGATCTCTACTATTATTGTTCATAATCATGCCTAATTTGTCAACCTTACTATGAAGGGAGCACTGGTTGCATAACAGCATTGAAGGTAGACACACGTGACTAAAACAGCCGTTCAATATCACTTATTTTAATGAGGATTTTATAGCGAGGCTTCCTGAAATACTGATCTCTTGCTTTTCCAGTGGCAGCATGAAGACTGCATCGGAAGCCGCAGTGCCAGCTCAACTTTGCTGGGGCTCCCTCGGGCCACAGTGCTTAGTAACATGAAGAAGAAGCACCAGGCTTTCACTCAGGCAGATGCCACCATCACTAGCCTGCAGGCATGTATACTCGGGGGCGGGGGGGGGGGGTGGGGGTGGGGGGGGGGGGGGGGGTGGGGGGAATTGAACTTTATTTGAGACTTAACTTGGTTGTAAAACACCTTGTCCATGTATGTTCATCAACTTCTTTCTTTGAATAAAAGTCTGAATGTTGGAGAGAAAAATGTTGTGGTGATGCTTTTTCCACAGCAGATCCAGAAATCTGCCCCCTCTTTGTCCCCCTTGCACCCCCACCTCCCATTTTGGACATCTTATTGGTTCACGAGTCAGTAAGTGACCACTATATTCGTTATGGGTGTGTGTGTGTCTGCTGTCTGTCCCGAGCATAGCTCCGTGGGTTTTGATCCGATCCTGAATAAAATTTGGGTGCGAGGTTTATATCATGATCTAGTTTGTTTTCTTGAGAATGGGCGTGCTGCGCCCATTATGGGTGGAGCACGCCAAAAAACGTGTTTTTAGGGGTAGCCGATTTCAAGTTGCATCTTATCCGAGGGGGTTTGTCGATCTGGCAGGGGTTTCGATATTTGGTTAGCCCAATGGCACCTGCATAGCCCCACGGAGCTCGATTTTTCATTTTCGTCCCAAGGTCAAGGTCACAAGGTCACAAACTTAGAAAATGTCAAAAAAATCAATAATTTGGCTCGAGCTCCTGGGTTTTCAACTGTTTCAATGAAAGTTGGTATGCAAGTCGTGCTCTTCGAGTACTACATTTTTGGTTCACGAGTCAGTAAGTGACCATTATATTCGTTATGGGTGTGTGTCTGTCTGTCTGTCTGTCTGTCCCGAGCATAACTCCCTGGGTTTTGATCCGATCCTGAATAAAATTTGGGTGGGAGTTTATATCATGATCTAGTTGTGTTTTCTGAGAATGGGCGTGCTGCGCCCATTATGGCGGAGCCACGCCAAAAAACATGTTTTTAGGGGGTAGCTGATTTCAAGTTACATCTTCGCCAGGGGTTTGTCGAATCTGGCAGGGGTTTCGGTATTTGGTTAGCCCAATGGCACCTGCATAGCCCCACGGAGCTCGATTTTTCATTTTCGTCCGCAAGGTCACGAACTTAGAAAATGTCAAAAAATCAATAAATTGGGCATCGAGCTCCTTGGGTTTTCAACTGTTTCGAATGAAAATTGGTATGCAAGTAGTGCTCTTCGAGTACTACAACTTTCATCATTTACGTTTTTCCCGATTCCGCCAGTTTGCCCGTGGCGTCCCCTCGAAGGTCAAAAAATAAAAAAGGCGACCCGTGTACATTGCTCGTGAACCATCGCCGTCTCCAGACTTGTTATCTTACTGCCTTTTCTTACCGCCTTTTATTACCACCTTTTCTTATCACCTCTTCCTACCTCCTTGACCTCCACAAAAATAAATAAAGGGCACGAGCTTACGTTACACCACACTCGCCTTGAAAGTCTTCCACTGTTTGTGGCCATTCAGACCTCCCAAAGTGTAAAAAGGTAACATTAATCAACAACATCAATCGGTGAAACTTATCACCAAAGGCAGTTTTGCAAAGCATCACAAATATGTCGCTCAGTCTGCTGGATCGAGTACGATTTAGGAATAACAGTATAGATGAAGCTCCTTTAGAGTGAAGTTGGTGTCAATAGTTGTATCACCTGATATATGATGTAGATGCTAAAACCCTTGTGTCGAAAGAAAGAAGAGAGCAAATACATTTTTTACACTTGTCACAGCTTGTATATGAGTTTACCAACTGTAAAGTCTCGTGGATGTTTTCCATCTTGCAGGATCGTCTATGGACGTTGGAAGGCAGCATTGAACAGCGTCTTAAGTGGGCTGCGGGTGCGAATCCAGGACTGGCTGACGTTCTGCATGAATTTGAGGCGTCACTTGAACATCGTCGCTCGCTGCTACAGCAAGAACGAGAGCGCATGCTGCAAGTGAGTTCAAATGAGGAGTTCTGTTCCGCATCTCTGCCTGTAATTTGGTGCATGAGTGAAGATTGCTATCTTTGTCATTGTAACAGATGAAGGTGTAGATTTTACTTGGGATATTTGGGGGTTGGGAGGGAAGGGAAAATAAGTATATGGAAAGATTGAAGGTTGATTGTCACATTTCTATTTATTTTCTCCGATTGTCTCAAAAACCAAAATTCTTTATTTTATTTTATTTTGTCTTCAACCCATCAGACACTCTCTCTTTGTGGCACTCTGCTGCATTTTGAAGCACTGCGAACACGGACATCTGACAGCATTGCATTGGATAAAGGTGGATTTGACATTCTGCAGCGTTGTCGTCAGGGTTGGGCACCTGGCTCGACTCTGCTCAGCACATTGGAGCTGCGACTGCTCCAGCGGCTGGTAAAATGTTTCAGGATATTGAAAAGATTCTTGAAATTTCCTTTTTATTCTTTTTCTCCTCTTGGTTCTTTGTTATGGCTGAAGAGGTTGACATTTATGGGAGGTACTTATGTAACAATGCCCTTCTGTAGGACTCTCTAGGTGGCGGCGTACTTGGAGCCAGTGATTGGATGGAATTGGTGCGCAATCACCTGAACAACTTGCAAACGGCAATGGTGGCGCGCCGTGAAGACGTTGGCCGGCAAGTCGAAGCAACACTCGATCGCCTCCAGCAGCTTGTGGATGAGATGAAAGCGGCATTGGTGAGACACAACCATATGCTGAGCAGCCTCAAGAGTCTTCTCAAAGCAATGGCCAAGGTTAGAAGCTTTATGACAAATATCGCTCACTTTCCACCCTTTCATTTGTTGATATCATCAGGAACCAGCATAACCATTATCATATTCAATCTGCCGCTTTTACCCCTCTATTACTTGCATTTGGAACAATCTCCACAGATCAGCCTGGGCAGAGCTATCCCCAATACTTGATCTCCTGCCCTCCCACACCTTGATCTCCTGTCTTTTCCAAATTGTCACCTGGCTTTCTTTTATTATACCCAAGATAGTGTGATGTACATTAATCTGTAATGTTGGCAAACCTTTTTGGACTCCAACTTCCTCTGTCATACTTTTGTTTATCCTTTCAGTTCATGGTATTTTTTTCACATTCTACATCAACCCCATATCTCAAATGTATTTAAATGTTTCCCATCCGCTTTACTTCACTTGTGTAGCTTGTGACAAAACTATCAGGTTCCCCACTCAGGTGGGCCCATAGGTACTACTTCATTTCTGTTATCTATGGTGTCTTGGTGGCCATACAAACCTTCACAATAATGTTTCTATCTGTCCAAGATTTCCAGACCTTTGCAGACCTTATGTTAGAATCTGATCATTCCGATTTGTTATCGCACCAAATGAACTTTTTAACTTTTTGGAACTGCTTTGCCTTCTAAGATTATTTTGCATCATAATAGTGGATCTGCAATGAAGTTGTGTACCTGATATTTGATTCATGGCCTTGCCCTACTTTTTTGGATTGACCTAATTAACAAAGAAGCACATATTTAGTGATAACTTCAATTATTTTCCTTCAATTTTCATGATGTTGAGGTATCCAGATCGATTGTAGATGGCGACACATTTTCTTAATCTGCACTCTGTCCCAAAATGTTGAAGGTCAAGGTCATATGGTGGGCCAAACAAAATATGGCTATCATTGGATTGTGGGCCATGGGGTAATTCGCATGCGATCGCCAAGGGTCGGGGGAGGCTTACCCTTGGCAATCGCTTTGTGATCGTAAATATCTAGTTATGACCTGTTATACCGGCTTCCACCAGGTGGCGCTATACAATGCACGTACAATAATACCTCGCTTTACACTCGGGATGCGTTTCCTGAAAATCTGGGGGGGGGGGGGGGGGGGGGGGCCGTATCATGAACTCGGCGTGTTGCAAAACGTGTTTTCCCATAAGAATAGTGTAAAAAAACAGGCGGTGCATTCCTGAAGATGCCAAAAACCAGGATATTTCCTAAAATAAGACTTCTAAAGCATACTTTTTTGCTTATTAATGAATAAATCAGTCATCTATATATTACTACAACTCTCATCTTGTATGTATGTATGTATGTATGTATGTTCCCGAAATACAGCCAAAACGGTACACGATAGCGCAAACATTTTAGAGCCACCTTACTCACCATTCTCTTGCGGTGTCCAGTATCAAGCTTCGTTCAAATCAGGCAACGAAAAAAATATTAAAAAATCAATTCCCAATTCAGTCAAGTACTCTTCGGGAGAATTTATCAATGCAAACAACCTCAGCGGTATAGTTCGCTGGAGCTATCTTTTTTTTTTTTTGTTTCGAAATGTTTTTTATCACCGCTGTCACAAACGGGAATCAACGGGTTCACAGGTCGTCTCGTGATTAATAAAAGTGTATAAAGTAAAACTAAAATTAAGTGTGGCGTTGTCCACTCTCATAGCGTTTCAAAATGATCAATTGAACTTGAAGGGAGAAAACATAATTTAATTTTCTTGGACTTTGACATTTGAAACCTTTTAGCACAAATTTAAATGGCAATGAAAAGTGTTTTTCACCTCGGTGAGTGAACTGAAACTGAGTCGAGGTGTTCTCAAACCTGTTGTGCTGGACGTGGACTCAGAGTAAGTGTCGTCACGTGAGTCCTCACGTGGTTTGTTGCCCATTTGGGCCACGGTTTGTAGGAGCATACGTCTGAAGCAAGTGAGCTGATTGGGAGGCAGAGTTGTAATGTATAATGAGCTTAAAACCGAAGCAAGCGTGTTGAGAAACAGCGTGTGATGATATATTACTGTATACTTAGAGCGAATAGGGGTCCTCTCCCACCCTAAACTCTGGAGACTTAAGTTTTTGGTTTTTTTGGCTTGTTTTTTTTAACCCTTCCAGACCTCGTGCAACCCCACAAGTAGGACCACCAGTTTTCAACTCATTCCTGTCCAGCACTTGAGGAATGCATGAAGGTCAAACAGACACTCTTAAATTATTTATAGTAACTAGCAAATTCAACCCGTTTACTTCACTGACGGAAAATATTAAGTGGGTGGTGGATAGAGGGAGGGAGGTAGGGAGTGGAGCGAGGGAGGGGGAGGAGCGAGGGAGGGGAGGGGGGTGGAGCGAGGGAGGGGAGGGGTGAGCGAGGGAGTGGAGGTAGGGGAGGGGGTGGAGCGAGGGAGGGAGGGTGGGTGGAGCGAGGGATGGCGGAGCGGGGTGGAGGCGAGGGAGTGGAGGTTAGGGGAGGGGTGGAGCGAGGGAGGGGGGGGAGGGGAGGAGCGAGGTCGACAGGGAGGGGTTGGATTCTGAGCGAGAGAGGAAAGGGAGAAGTGGGAGTACCCCCTCCCGCGCCTCCCCCCGGCCCCCCCCCGCCATCCCCTCCTCCCACCCCCCGCGCCCCGCGCCCCCCTCCCCGCCCCCCCTCCCCACCCCCTCCTTCACCCACCCTCCCACCCCCCCCCCGCCCCCACCCGCCTCCGCCTCCACCCCCCCCCCCGCCCGCCCCCCCTCCACCCTTCCCCCCCTCTGGCGCCCCCCCCGCCACCCCCCCCCCGCCCCCCCCTCAGGCGAATGGGGAGCCGCAGACGGCCACTCACCCCCCCTACTCGGCCCCTCCCCCCCCCCCTCCCCCCGCCCCCCTCCCCCCCCCCCCCCACCCCCCCCCCCGCCTCCAACCCAACGCGCCGCCCCCCCTCCCGCCCCCCACCTCCCCCCCGCCCCCCCCCCCCCCCCCCCCCTCCCCTCGCCCCCACCCCCACCCTCCACACCACCCCCCCCCCCTTCCCTCCCCCGACCCCCCCTTCCTCCGCTCCCCGTCCCTCCTTCCCCACCCCCCACGTCCACTCCACCCCCCCCCCCCTCCCTCACCCCCCCCCTCCACCCCGCTCCCCCCCGCCCCCTCCTCCCCCCCTTCCCCCCGCCTCACCCCGCGGATGGGGAGGGTGGACGGCCGAAGCGGGGCAGCTCAGGTGAGAGGGGCCCCCACCCCTGCCACCCCACTGCCGTTTCCCCTCCCTGGTCGCCGCGGTTTGTCGCTCCGACCCCGCACGCTTCCCCTCGCCTCCCATGGACGCGACGGAAGGCTCCCGGCGGGCACTGCGTGCAGCTTCCGACGGAGCCCAGACTCCCGGACGGACTCCCTCGTCCAGCCCGCGCACCCTGACTCCCCATTCGCCCTCGAGCTCGCCCTCGGGCGGCCGCCGGAGCCCGCCAAGGCCCCTCCTCCTCCCCTCCCTCGCTCTGACCCCCCCTCCCCCCGCGGGTCCCGGGGGGCAAGGATCGCGCGTTCGCCCTCCGCCACTCCACTCCCCCTGCCTCACCCCTCCCCTCCCTCGCTCCTCCCTCCCCCCCCCCTCGCTCCAACCCCCTCCCCTTATCTCCAGACCCCTCGGCGATCCACCCGCCTGCCACCCCTGCGCCACGAGCCCCCCTCCAGGCCGCGGTGGAGCGAGGGAGGGAGGGGTGGAGCGAGGGAGGGGAGGGGTGGAGCGAGGGAGGGGAGGGGGTGGAGCGAGGGAGGGGAGGGGGTGGAGCGAGGGAGGGGAGGGTGGAGCGAGGGGGGGATGGGGTGGAGCGAGGGAGGGGATGGGGTGGAGCGAGGGAGGGTGGAGCGAGGGAAGGGGGGTGGAGCGAAAGAGGGGAGGGAGGAGGGAGGAGGAGGGTGGGGGCTGGGAGGGGTGAGGAATTGGGGGAGCTCAGAATGGGTGAAGAGCGAGGAAAGGGGTGGGGGAGCCATGCCTTACGAAACGTCGCGAGACACTCCTGAGGAGGAGGGTAGGAGCTAGGAAGGTGGGGTGGGGGAGGCAAGGAAAGGGTCAGGAAGGGCTAAAGATATGGGTGGGGGAGCGACGCCGAACCACTTGTCGGTAAACACTCAGGTAGAAAGGAGTGTGAGAGGGGGGTTGGAATGAGAGAGGAGAGAAAGAGAGAGAGAGATATAGGAGGAAGGGGAGCGAGGTGGATGGGAGAGCGAGGAACGGTGGCAGAATGGATGAGCCAGGATGAGGGGAGTCAAGATATGTTATAAACACACACAAACACACACACACACACACACACACACGCCACACACACCTATATACAGGTATTTACGTCATAGATGCGTTCCCGAAAACATCGTTTAAATGGAACTTCAAAAGCCCATTGATTTTAGATCCTCGTGGAGGATCTCTAAGTTTTACTCACGTTGTTGTTCTTCATCTTCTTCTTGTGGACTTTTTGTTTCACAGCCTACAGTTTTCATCGAAACTTCCTGAAACTTGGCATATATATGTAAAAATACCCTGCGCAGACAGTAACCATCTCCGATTTGAAACTTCCTCCTAGAAAAAAAAATTATGACGTCAAAATATCTCCGCTAATGGAAATCGCCTAAAAAATTATCTCCGAAACTAGGCAACTTTTTGAATTCTGTTTGCGGAATCGAACGGGGCATTAGCAGAGATGAATTACCGCACATATGATGCATCACTATCAGTCATATCAATTTTTATGACGTCATTCCTATTTTTTGACATTTTTTGTTTCACAACCCAGAGTTTTCATCGGATCTTCGTGAAACTTGCCATGTATATGCAGAAAGCCCACGCACAGGCAGTAACCATCTCCGATTTTGGAAATTCTTCCCAGAAAAAAAAGTTGACGTCATAATATCGCCGCTAATGGAAATCGCCTATACCATTATCTCCGAACTAGGCAAGCTGTTTGAATTTTGTTTGCGGGAATCAAGCCGGGCATTAGCACAGATAATTATTGCAAACCTGATACATCACAATGACGTCATATTCGTTTTTATGACGTCATCATGAGTACGAGGATCTTAGCTCATTTGAGCTTCTTAAGATATATGAAAGGGAAAATGCTTTCCTGACAAAAAAATTAATTGAGTGCAAAGTAGTGGTAGTACAAGTTGCTTTACTCGCCCTCATCTGTTGCTTCACTCATCCGAATCCTCCCGTTGGGTTAATCGTTCGTTCTTTCTTTTAATTTGATCTTTAATTCAATCTATTTTGCCTTCCTAACTCCAGAGATTCCCCACGTAGAAACCAGTTGAGGCTGCCTTCGCTTTGATCCCGCTGGTTAATTATTTTTGTTGCACTCAGTGAAACCATCTCAATGAAGCTGGTTAATTTTGGTACATTCTTAAATGTGTTGTTCACTCAATATAATTCTCCAAATGGTAGAAAAAGATAAGTTTAATGCTTTGGCAATTTCACATGTTCTTGTGTATATGTGGAGAAGGAGGGACCATAACCTTGCTTGCTTAAAGTAAATAGGTATATAAGCTTTGTTGTAAGACTTGTTATTTCTTTAAATTATCAGATTTCACTCCAGATTTCAACACTGTAGTGTTGGACGGACGGACACTGATAAGTAAATATCACGCACACATTTCCTTTTCTGATATTTTCCAACACTGATATCGGACGATATCCGATCCTCAAAGCCAAAATAATATTTCGATGATATACTTCAATTAGTCCTTCAGAGTAGATCGTGGAAAATCGCATCATGTAATGCATGAAATTGCTCTAAGCTCCGAATTTGAAAACTCTAGCACTTACAAAAGTGATGTATCCAGCGATTCTTAGCTATAATGAACAGGCATTCGGTAATATTTATGAGTGAGGAAAGTGGGGGGAAAAAAAAAAAACTATCGTTAAGAAATCGTTGCGGCCTGTTCCAGGTCACAGCATGGTTGAGCAAGCCAAAAAACATGGTGGCTTCAGACCCCAGCGAGGTAACCCAAGATACGCCAGCCCCAGAGAGCGAGGTGGCCGAGGATGATGGATACAATTAAATAAGACCGTTAATTATCTTCAAAAGGGATGTTTTAATTAACCCAAACACCCAATTTTCACTCTTGCACTTCCTTGCAGTTTTCTTCGTATGCATTCAAAGTTTCAGGCTGCTAGGTTTTATAGTTTAAGAGTTATGGAGGAGACACATGCACACACACACTGCCATTTATTTATATGGATGATGACTTGACAATCATAATTTGTATGTTGTGCTGATCAACAGCATGTGTACCTACTTGAAAGTCTGGTGTATGACCACCTGTTGCTTTGTTTCATTTCCTTTACTCACAGGATATGCACCAGTTTTAAATTGGCCTCTAACCACCCCCCTACCTTCCCATGATGGACCCAAATTACATGTAAGCATATTTCTCTCTGGCTTGCACTGATGTGTTAAACATGGCACTGATGTTTGACAGGATGAAGGTGCAGGTGAGAATGTTCTTGTGGAAGGAAGGGTACGTGATTGGTTAGCTCAGCACCGCGACTGGCAGGAATCCACACAAGATGTTCTGCACAGAGTTAATAAGGCCATCGAGAAGCCATCTGGTCATGATCAAACTGCCATTCTCCAAGCTGCAGGTTCATTCCTGCAAAAGTTGAGCCCAATGACACGCAGGTACTTTCGTTTTTGTTTTGCTCTAATCACTGTTGGGGAAATGTCTTTGATTTCGGAAGTTGTTCTGTTTTTATACATTACCTTGTATACACATTACATGTTGGACAAGGACATTCAAATGTATTTGTGTTTTAACATGAATTACAATTTTAGAAGACTATGGACAAATCAAAACGGTGCATTGTATTGAATTTCTAACTGTGATTCACATAATTAAGTTTTGGCGCTCAGAAGGAAATACCAAACAGGCCATCCATGGATTAGGAAGTTTATAGTTTAAATGTATAATTGGAATACGAAGATTCATCTTCAACACCTTAGCTGGAAGCTGACTTTTGTTTGAAAAAATTGTCACAAGCAAATGTCAACAAACAAGGCAGCACCATAATGTGGTGCAAACAGCTAGTGACTTCTGCTTTTGCCAGGAATATCCAAATTGGGCTAAAACGTAAGCAAAGCCTGATTTCTAAGCAGGATTATGCCGATTTTGAAAAGATAAAGGGCAAGAGACGTACCTACAGGTGTGCTTGCACATTATGCTTTAGAAAATTACCTGGGAACAAAGCTTTGTGCTGTTACTTTAAATGGCAAAGTAAACCATTTAGTTTGACAACATTGGGACTTGTTTTTGTTTGTTTAAACGTTTTGACAAATTTCAGCTTGTTTGCATGTACTTGATGATACCAACACAGTATTCCTTGCACAGTGTTTGCGATGACCTCGTTGGATTTGCGACTCCACTCGTCACCGATAAAACCACCGAGAGTTCCAGCCCGCCAGCTGTATCAGCTTCAGCAGCAGGTATTTTGATAATTTATCAATTGAGATGTATGTACAGATTGTTTACATAGTGCAAGCTTTCGTTGTTAATTTTGCACAAATGAAAAATATTAACTTTTAATTGTTTTCTTCGCTGTCTTTCAGGGGGGTTTTCTTTTCTTGTTTGTTTTGATGTGTTTAAGTTTCGAGAGTATTTTTGACCTACTTTTGATAAGTTGTATACATCAACTTGCCGTTCAGCATTTTTGATTGACATTGGATATGGTTTTATCCATTGCTGATACTCTTTTATACATGCCTTGTTCAACAGACCAACAAAGAACCCACCCATCCTTGTGGACAGTTAATTCCCCCATTTGTACGATGGCCTATTTCATTGCTTGTTCCCACCACTTCCAGGAGTATGGATTTTTTGGGGGGCTTAATTAATCTTCATGATGTTCATCCCACTCAGCTTTGTCTTAGTTTTGTTGTGTTCTCTCATAATGTTAATATTAAGATATGTTTGGCGTCCGGGAGTAGAAAAAAATTCCCCCCACCTTACGTTTTCTCGTGCACACCCCAAGTACAACCACCAGTTTTAAACTCATTTCGCCCAGCGTTTTTTTTTTTTTACCCAGACAAACACACCGCCAGACACTCCCCTGAGTACAAGCACCAGTCTTCATTTATTCTGTCCAGCGGTCAGGGGTGCACCGAAGTTAAAGAACAAAACAATCCCACAACCAACAAAAGTGTGCACACAAACAAACAATCCCAGAAACCAATGCCACACACAACAAAACCAACACGCATATGCACACGCATATGCACACACACACACACACACACACACACACACACACACACACACACACACACACACACACACATAAAACCAATGCACACACAAACCAGACAAAGCAACAATGTCACAACAAAAATGTTACGCATTCCATTTGAAATTCTTTGATACTTATTGCTGTGCGTCGCATTCTGCTCCTGCACTCGTTCTTTCGTTCTCGTGATTATTGTTTAAAGAGCAGGTTTTGGGTCGCTGATGACTTCGTGTGATTCAAAGGTTGTAATCACATTAATAATCGTTGGGTATTTATTTTCTTACATTTGAAACTCAAATATGCTAAAATTAACTTTTAAGTCAAAACTTTTGCCAGTGATCGAAAACAGTCCGGAAGTTACGAAGATGCTATGACGTCACGTTCTCCGAAACTTCATGAACATTCGGAAACAGCGTGTAAACAATGGTGAGATGCGAATCAGAGAGTGATTTCACGGCGATGAAATTGAGTGTTTTCATTCCGATATTGTCGAGGATGAAGGGAATTTATACTATGGAGTTTCTGGCCCTGAGCCATATAAATTTGAGCCACTTGCAAGTGCCAGAAAACGGCCTATTTTGTGTACAAATGGCAGGACTGACTGTCCGGCAGTTCACACTGACAGACTCCACCGACAGATTGGTTTGTAGATTTTCATTTTCTTGTTCAATGCATGAAATAATGTAAAGTTTGATTCGTCTGTGACTTGATATAATAATTTTTTTTAACCCTCTAGTAGCCTGGTGTTGGCTCAGTGGTTAGAGTGGTGGCTTGGGATCCGAGGGTCCTGAGTTCAAGCCCCGTCGGCCGCTGAATTAATACACTAGGGGGTTGACTCAGCCTGTCATCCTTCCGAGGTCGGCGAAATGAGTACCAGTTCCAGTGTGTGTACTGGTAGAGGGCGCGACTGTGTCGCTGATACAGTGCCTTCAAGAAATGATGGCTACCCCGGCAGCTAAGCTGCCATACGACCACCACCAACACTCTAGTCACTCAAGAGTCAGAAATAGAATGAATCAATAATGGACCCAAATATATTATTGCCGTAGCCTTGGCGTCGAAGTCTTTCTGACAGCTGAGCTTGACCCCAGTGAAAGTGAACAGTTAGAACAAACCACAACTTTCAAGAGACTGTTGTGGCATATAAATACCAAAACATGTTTAACCTCATTGGGAAATATTCTACCAAATTTAGAAAAAAAAAGTGGAAAATTGTTATATGCCGATAATACAGTGGGGAGAACAAGTATTGATACCTGCGATTTTGCAGGTTTTCCCACTTACAAAGCATGTAGAGGTCTGTAATTTTTTTTTCATAGGTACACTTCAACGTTGAAAGATGGAATCTAAAACAAAATCCTGAAAATCACATTGTATGATTTTTAAATAATTCATTTGCATTTTATTGCATGAAATAAGTATTTGATCACCTACCAACCAGTAAGAATTCCAGCTCTCACAGACCGTGAGTTTTGTCTTTAAGAATCCCTCCCATTCTCCACTCATTACCTGTATTAACTGCACCTGTTGAACTTGTTATCTGCATAAAAGACAGCTGCCACACTCAATCAATCAGACTCCAACCTCTCCACAATGGGCAAACACAGAGAGCTGTCTTAGGACATCAGGGACAAAATTGTAGACTTGCACAAGGCTGGATGGGCTACAGGACAATAGGCAAGCAGCTTGGTGAGAAGGCAACAACTGTTGGCGCAATTATTAGAAAATGGAAGAAGTTCAAGATAACAGTCAATTCCCTCGGTCTGGGGCTCCATGCAAGATCTCACCTCGTGGAGCCTCAATGATCATGAGAAAGGTGAGGGATCAGCCCAGAACTACACGGCAGGACCTGGTCAATGACCTGAAGAGAGCTGGGACCACAGTATCAAAGAAAACCAGAAGTAACACACTACGCCGTCATGGATTAAAATCCTGCAGCGCACGCAAGGTCCCTCTGCTCAAGCCAGTGCCTGTCCAGGCCTGTCTGAAGTGTTGCCAATGACCATCTGGATGATCCAGAGGAGGAATGGGAGAAGGTCATGTGGTCTGATGAGACCAAAATAGAGCTTTTTGGTTTAAACTCCACTCGCCGTGTTTGGAGGAAGAAGAAGGATGAGTACAACCCCAAGAACACCATCCCAACCGTGAAGCATGGAGGTGCAAAATCATTCTTTGGGGATGCTTTTCTGCAAAGGGGACAGGACGACTGCACCGTATTGAGGGGAGGATGGATGGGGCCATGTATCGCGAGATCTTGGCCAACAACCTCCTTCCCTCAACAAGAGCATTGAAGATGGGGCGTGGCTGGGTCTTCCAGCATGACAATGACCCGAAACACACAGCCAGGGCAACTAAGGAGTGGCTCCGTAAGAAGCATCTCAAGGTCCTGGAGTGGCCTAGCCAGTCTCCAGACCTAACCCAATAGAAAATCTTTGGAGGGAGCTGAAAGTCTGTGTTGCCCAGCGACAGCCCCGAAACCTGAAGGATCTGGAGAAGATCTGTATGGAGGAGTGGGCCAAAATCCCTGCTGCAGTCTGTGCAAACCTGGTTAAGAACTACAGGAAACGTCTGATCTCTGTAATTGCAAACAAAGGTTTCTGCACCAAATATTAAGTTCTGTTTTTCTGATGTATCAAATACTTATTTCATGCAATAAATTGCAAATTAATATTTTTAAATCACACAATGTGATTTTCAGGATTTTTGTTTAGATTCCGTCTTTCACAGTTGAAGTGTACCTATGATAAAAATTACAGACCTCTACGTGCTTTGTAAGTGGGAAAACTGCAAAATCGGCAGTGTATAATACTTGTTCTCCCCACTGTATATCGGGGCGTATTATGTCGTCCGTCCGTCCGTCTGTCTGTCTGTCTGTCTGTCTGTCCGTCCATCCGTTCCTGTCCGCACTCTTAACTCCCAAAGTTTTCAACTTTCACGTTTCATATTTGGTACATAGGTACAGACTGTGGAGACGGTGTGTCGCGACATACGTGTTCGTTCATCTAAAGTGGTTGCCATGGCAACCAGGATGCTGTTTTCCATGTAGTAGCACAATTCTGTATATACCTTCTTGTTCGGGCGTATATTGTGCTCACTTGAGCTCTTGTTTACAATTGAAATGAAATAGCCCAATTTGCTGATGATGTTAAAAAAGTAATTTAATCAACAATAGTTGATTTGTTGAGAAATTTTTTCATGCTTGTGTTTTTCAGAAAGTTTATTTATGTGTTTTCCACGTACTCTTTAAGAATACATTTCAAGGTTTTTCTCACTTAAACTCAACAATTGATTATGTGACAGAGCAGTATCTGGAGAACTTGTCAACCAACAACTCATATTCACAGAGTGGTGATCAGATGTGTTTATGCCTTCGTAATCCTCGGCTGTGAAATGGTCACCACAAATGACAAGTCTATCCAAAGGGTCCTCTTTACCCGTTTTCTTTGGGGGAAAATTCGCCCATTTTGTGTTGTACATATCTTATCCACTGCCGGCGAATGTTTGATTCCTTCGGGAATCGGTGGAGCGATTACCCGTTTTCCAGCCATTTTCGCAAAACATGACGACACACGTACGAGGCATGATGTACAAATATCCAAATAACTTCGTTCTACAATAATTCAAAATAAAAAGGATAACATAGACAGTTGCAAGCTCAAAAAAAGCGAAAGAACGGCCCGCTGACTGGACCTTCTTCAATGAGCGAGTGAGCGCCGCTTTGTTTTGGAGAACGTGACGTCACCATCCATATATGGGTACACGGCTGTTTTTTTTCCAACGGCCTCGAGAAGAAATAACTTCGGAGTTAAATTTCATTAATTTTCCCAATAGTTAGGCAACCGCAATAGTTTGCATCGAACTATTTAATGCACATATAATCATATTGATAAATTTTCAGAACATGTTTGGTGACCCGCAACCTGCTCTTTAATAGTATTTGTGATTAGTGCATTTCATTTACCTTTTTAGTCTTGCATCTCAACTGATGGTGATATTTCTTGTTCAGCAATTGTATTCTCAAGTGCCAATATGAAGTGAACAGCCCCTGATTGTAGGTGTACTGCATTTTTTGCAATCTGTGATATGAACAGTCGTGTTGTGAAATTTCAGAACGCCATCATACTTGGTTCAGGAGTCGTATAACAGCAGAATTGTGTGAAGTTTTTCAAACAAAAAATTTGCAAAATATATCTTCTCCACATTGGGCTCGAACCTGTACACTATCAATGATTTCATGCCTTCACGGGTTCAAACACTGTATGGTGCAAAGGACATGCTTCCATATACTAATATACATCATCAATAAGGTTGTGTTTATTATCACGGATTGTTGAAATGGATGTAATCTTGAACATCTGGTGATTGCACGGGATGTTAATCCACAGAAAGCCAAATGGATATCATGGCAAAATGCCTCTTATATTACTTTTTTTTGTGTTTTAATTGCGCTCGAAACACAACTCTCATCTCCGTGGAAAATCCGCGAAACCCGAAGACTGGAGGCATGATGTTTTTGGGTTGTTTGTCCGTCAGTTATGGGATTTTTTTTTGTTGCAACAATAACTTGTGAACTACTGCAGGGATTTCAACCAATATTGGCACAAGTATGGACTGTAATGATCATGCAAAGATGAACTGCTTAAATTTTGGGTTCAACAGATCAAAGGTCATATGCCCTTTGAAAATCATTTTGTAGACCATAACTTTAGTTGGAAGCATCTGATGTCTCTTATACATACTTATCTCTTTTCTCTCTAATGTCCTCTCTCTTGTTCTCCTCTCTCTGTCTCTCCTCTGCTCTCTGTCTCCTCTCTCTCTGTCTCTGTCTCTCTCTCTCTCTGTCTCTGTCTCTCTCCCCTCTCTCTCTGTCTGTCTGTCTCTGTTCTGTCTCTGTCCTGTCTCTGTCTGTCTCTGTCTGTCTCTGTCTGTCTCTGTCTGTCTCTGTCTGTCTCTGTCTGTCTCTGTCTGTCTCTGTCTGTCTCTTCTTCTCTCTCTCTCTCTCTCTCTCTCTCTCTCTCTCTCTCTCTCTCTCTTTCTGTCTCCATCCATTGACTCATTCACACTTTGGTTTTCTAGTTCAGGGTTGCTACATTTGAGTAATGGGAAGAATCTTTGCACTTCAGAGGGGGCTATTTGGAGAAGTTGTGATGCTCACAGAAAGGTGGCTGTGCTTATGGTTCTTGGTTTATTATTTTATTGTTTTTCACATGTGCATTGCAGGACTTCCCCGAGTTGCCCCAACTGCCAAAACCCCGTTGGAGGGAATGTCTCCAACAATAAAGAAGGTGGCTAATCGGGGAGCAACTCATGGCTCCAGCTCCTCTCTGCCAAGCCTCGCTCTGCAGGGAGTGGCATCGCGAAGCATTCCGGTAGCGAGTCCGAGGAAAGCGGTTCGCAACCCAAAGACTGGAAAAGGTAGGCCTCTGTGTTGTATTGATGTGAACCATGCACTGTTCAGGAATGTGAACTTGTGTGCAGTTCTCTTATAAATTACTCTTTCAGTGTTGCACCCATTTTCATCTTTAACGCTATGGTATTTTGCCATGATATCTTCGTTGCAGCAATGCAGGAACGGAACTCTTATGCGGTGAGTGTGTGGAAGCGTGTGAAGGCCAAGCTGGAGGGCCGGGATGTGGACCCCAACCACCGGATGAATGTCACCGAGCAGGTATTTTATTTTTACTGGTATTGATGGTTTTGTTTCAGTGCGGTGGTGTTGGACCGCGCAAATGTACAAAATAGCTTTTCATTGCATCCCCCCAACCCCTGCACCCTCCCCCATCGACCATTTTTTTGCCCTGTTGGCAGGTCGACTACATCATCAAAGAAGCAACAAGCGTTGAGAACTTGGCGCAGCTTTATGAGGGTTGGACAGCATGGGTGTGATTGTGACCCACGTGAGCAAACAGAGAGTTCAAGCTAGTGCCGGGCGGCTAGCCCGTGTTGTGCACCATGTTGCTTCTTTTCCCATGCCCACTTCCCTGCCCCGGCTCGCGGGGAATAGGGTGGGCCAAGCAAGCAGAGCCGCGCTGGCCGCAGTATTGCTGGGAGAGGGCAGAGTGAAAACGGGTGGAGTGCGTTCTATAACGGCTCGGAGCGTTATGTTCCAGAACCCCCAAATTGCAGGCCCCGAAGAGAAGTGAAATTTCAGCCATGCAGTCATCGTTGCTGCATCTTGTGAGGTCGATTACTTGCTCTTTGGCACTCCAGTGCAAATCTCCCACGGTGTGGAGCCTTGTCCCGGTCTGTGCATGGCCTTTGTACGTGCGCGCAGGTACATGAGCCACGCGAGATAATTGCAGCACCGGCGACCGTCTGTCGAAATGTGCCATGCGTTCGAAGCTGCTTTTCCTTGGATGTCGTTCCAATGAGGGTTTGCACGTATTGCTGGTATTAAGGCAACCCTGCGATAAACAGTCGGTGAAGTCGTTTTCCATATTGAAAGATAACATTGTTTCCTCCGTTACAACAGTAGGACCAAAAGAGCCCAGTGAAAAAGGCAAGTGTTGTTCACATATCGCTCGATCGGTGACATACCATTCTTTGAGATGACGTTCTAGTACATTTGCGATCAGATTGTTTGTGCTCTTTGTGAGGGTATACGGTGACGGCCAGAGTGCAGTAAGTAGCAAGGAGTCCCAACAGATGCTCCACCACCTTGTGGGAAATTTTCAAAGGAAATTCCATCCGGCTCGAATAACTTGTGCCATGGCTGATCGCTCAAGGGGGAGGGGATTGTGGTTTCGGTATCTGATGCTGTCATCAGACAATAGCTGGGAGTAGTTATTGAGGTTTTGTTGCATTGTCTCGTCACAGTGTGCTTTGCAGACACATTGTAAAGATCTGTGACAGCGGTGCTGTTACAAGGCCGAAGCCGTGTGCCGGTGCCACGATTGCCCACAATCCAAGGAGAAACACAATCGTAATCGATTTCGAAAGGCAGTGCAGAAAGTTATTGTTGGGCCGTTTAATGATATTTTGTTGGAAAACACCAGTTAGAAAGAATAAAGGATTGCTTTTATATCATTGGTTTTTGTTTTTGTTGTTTTGGAATGGAAGTAAGCTGGTCATTGAAACAGGAGAAAGTAGACTTTGTGAAGAACTGTTTTAGCTTATTTTATCATCTTTGTTTCACTGCATGTTTAAATGAATAGAAAAGGTCATCGAGAGCATTAACTGAAGTTTCTCCCCCCCCCCCCCCCAACCCCCATAATTCTCATCTTCCTGTGCTGGTATAGTGTCACTTCTGTAGATTATAATTTGCATGGATGTTTGTTAGTGTCAATAAAGCAGGATGAAGCAGTGCATAGTATTTTTTTTTTTTTTTTTTAATTCTTCTGCTTTATTCCCAGAGCTGCGGGATGCTGTTATGATTTGAAGCATTTCCTCGGACACCTCTTGCTTTTTGCAAATGGTCTTTGCATTATGTGGTTTATATTAATTGTACTCTAATCTTTAATATTTTCACCCTTCTTGGAAATGTATTGCAATGCTTACTTTGCTTTTACTTTTACCAATGCATGACTTTTACTGCCAACTTTTACTATTATAGTTTTGAGGGAAATATACTTTAATAATAAAGGTTTCTTTAAATACCGAAATCACAGTCTTGTGGACTCTTCCACAATGATTAATAACTGGATTATATAATTGGTGGACAAGAGTTTTTTTGTGGGGTGAGGGGGATGAGAGGTATGGGATGGTGGTCAGGTGGGTTTCCAGGTGAAAAGCAAGAATTTAACACAAAATGCTGCTTTGGGACACACTGGTCTCCACTTAGATGGGTGGAAGAAGACCATCAAAAGTAGTTTGTGCTGAGTTGTATGGTGTTTGTTTCCCGAATTCCACATGCCGAGATCTCACGGACATAGTCACGTGGCAGAGAATGTATGATACATGTGTGATGAGAGCGGCACTCGGAAGCCGGCATACCTCTGCCAGGCTGAACAGTTTACGTTTTTAGCTCGCCTGTTCGAAGAACAGAGAGCTATAGCGA
>CM068959.1:112476610-112489072 GCA_035128595.1 Eptatretus atami
TACGGTGAAATCCATCATTAAGAAGTGGAAGACGTATCATACCACCCAGATTCTACCTAGATCAGGTCGCCCATCGAAACTCAGCAGCCGGCAAGCAGGAAACTGGTTTGGGATGTCACTGTAAATCTAACAATTGCAATGAAAGATCTGCAAGGCTCTGCGTCCAATATGGGGGTCAGTGTTGATCAATCAACAATATCCCGTTCACGTCACAAAGCTGGCCTCTGGACAGGTGGCAAGAAAGAAGCCATAACTGAAAAAGACGCATCTTAAAGCTCATATGGCATTTGGGAAAAAGTATCTTGATGATACCGCAGGCATGTGGAGAAAAGTTTTTTTGGTCAGACGAGACAAAAATTGAACTTTTTGGTCTAATTTCAAATAATTACGTCTGGCGCAAGCCACACACTGCACATCACCCAAACAACACCATCCCTACTGCCAAGCATGGTGGTGGCAGCATCATGTTATGGGACTGCTTTTCATCAGCAGGAACTAACAAGCTTGTCAGGATAGAAGGGACAATGGACGATGCAAAGTACAGGGGAATCCTTGATGAAAACCTGTTTGAGTCAGCCATGAATCTGAAAATGGGTATAAGATTCACATTTCAGCAGGACAATGATCCGAAGCACAAAACTAAAACCACACTGGAGTGGCTGAATAAGAAGAAAATAAATGTTCTTGAGTGACCCGGTCAAAGTCCTGACTTAAACCCAACTGAATATTTATGGCGAGACTTGAAGATTCCAGTCCATCGACGATCCCCATCAAACTTGGCAGAACTCGAGCAATTTACACATGAAGAATGGGTAAAGATTTCACCATCTCACTGTGCAAAGTTTGTAGAGACCTTCCCAAAAAGACTCATAGTAGTCATTGCTGTAAAAGCTGCTTCCACCAAGTACTGACCTCAGGGGCTGAATACTTTTACAATTTGTACATGTTTTTTACAGGTATTCCTGACATGTAACCTCCTTCACCTATAACAGTGTTTAGTTTGATCTCTTCAGTTATTTACAAAAAAAGTTCATTTGGAAAAATTGTTTCCACATAATTTGTCATTCATCTAAATGTGGTATTATTGGTAAGGGGTGAATACTTTTGCAGGCCACTGTAAATCTAGGGTTAGTGAGGGTGAATCGAGGGTTGGTGTAGGAAGAAGCATGGTTAGTTGAGCGAGTTCTATGGTTGGTGAACGTAGAGCTAGGGTTCGTGGAGTGAGATCTAAGCTCTCTCAGCCCACTCATGTTTATCATGGTGATGGAGCTGGAAAGCAGGAGGGTAAATATGAAAGGTACTGTATTTTGAGGAGGATGTTGTATGCAGACAATCTGGCTGTTGTAGCGGAGAGTAAGCGGGAGATACAGGAGGTACTGGGGTGGTGGAAGGAGGCATTCTGCTTATTCTTAAAAGGCATTCTGCTTATTAATTAAGAAACTAACAATTCTTATGACTACGTGTATTTACTTTAAGCATGCAAGGTTGTGATCCCTCCTCCATATTTACACAAGAAAATGTGAAATTGCGGTAGCATTGAACTTTACTGTTTCGACTGTTCAGATAATTATATTGAGTGGATAAAAGATTAAGGAAGGTGCGAAAGTAATTTCATTGAGTGCAACAAAAATAATTAACCAGTGGGATCGCCGCGAAGCCTGGATTCTCCGTGGGGAAATCTCCGGAGTTAGGAAGGTAAAATAAACAAGAAAAAGAGCAATCAGAGATTGCAGACCCTCGCCAGGACTTCTTTTGAGTGGTGTATTTTTTTTTATTGGTGTGAGGGTAAATCCAATATGGCACCCAAACCACGTGTCTGATCTAGTTCAAATTTAAAACATGGATTCCCCATCTCTATGAGATCATAAATTTGAAGTTTCACATTTATTGATTAAGCGGTTCCAGAGAAAACATTTAATATTTTCTTCAATCCAATATGGCTGCCAAACCATGTGACCTATCAATTATTCCTTAACACTTGTACACGCACGGCTTGGGGAACACTTGTGTGAAATTTCCTCTCAATTTGTCCAGGCGTTCTGGAGAAGAAGATTTTTTAATAAGTTTTTGGGTAAATCCAATATAGTTGCCAAACCATGTGACCAATGACATCATATGTGTGAACTTTTTCTTCCTCATGGACAGGTGGTCATATGTGTAAAGTTTCGCCACTATCTGTTCAGCTACTTCAGAGAAAGAGATTTTGAAGGTTTTTTTTTTTGAAATGGCCAAATCGCGTGACCAATGACATCATTAAAAATATTTCTGTGGACCATTTTATCCCTAGATGACCCTCAAAAAATTTCATACTGATCAGATGTGGCGTTCCACATATGCAATTATGATGTCATAATGAGGGCACCTATGATGTCATAAAAAAATCACATTCCCCAGGAGGAGTACTTGCCATGTGCCAAGTTTCAGTTTTTCCTTTGTGCAGTTTCAGAGATAGAGTTCCAAAGCTCTCCTCTCTTCCCCCATTCATCCCTGTCCCCCCCCCCCCACTTACTTGCTCCAACTCCCTTCCTGCTCTCCCCCTCTTCCTCCTCCTCCTCTCCCCTCCTCCCTCTCTCCCACCCTTCCCTTCCGGAGTGTATAGCGACGTGTGGTGAGGTGTCGCTCTCTCCCCTGCCCCCCCCCACCACTTTCCTCACCACTCCCCCATCCATCCTCGCTCACCCCCTCCTAACTCCCCCTCCTCTCCTTCCCTTCCCTCTCTTAGTGTTTCATTGAAATGACGTTCGGTATTTGCTAGTTTTAAATAAAACTACTTTACTGTCTGACAATGAAGCCATCATGTGATGTGTTAGTCAACATTTGGTTGTTTGGGAACGAAGCCAAATCCAGGAAACTTACAAAAATCATATTTTGGCCCAAGCAAAGTGGTTTTATGATGTAATATGTCACAACACCCATGCCCACCTTCAACCTACACCTCAAAGCATGGTTTAATCTCGAGATGTTCTATTCATTTGAATAATTGACTATTTAAAATTATTTTAAATAAAATTACTCGATATAAATTACTTTGATTCAGTCATTTACAGTATATAGAGTTTGAAAATAATAGCCAATTACTCGATATAAATGACATTTTATTCGTACAATGAAACCAAGATTGTAAATGAAATCGACACCTTCACAACAATGGCAGAGAAGGAGGCAACGATGGGATACACTGGGAAGAAAGTCATACAGCAGACTTTTTATTCGAAGTTATCAAAATGGATTTGTTAGTTGAGAAATTTATAGTATAAATAAAAACACACGTAAATCACAGAATATATGAAAAACAAAAACATGTAACTCGCTCTCAAATACGCCTTTGAAAAAAAAATTGTTTCTAAATATGGTGAATAAACTCACTGCAAACTTTACAAGTCTGAAGACGACGATGGTTCACGAGCGGTATTTGACGATGTAGATTGTTTCAGAAGTCAAAATTCAAACATTAGGATGAACATGTGATAATTTTTGACCAAGTATATAAAATGATCAACATGAGGTGTGCGTGCGGGTTATAGCTGCAAAATGTCGAAACACGCGGTTTCGTTCAACAACTTTTCAAAATTTGACCTTTGCATACCTTTAGAGGTCACAAAACAATGTTGTGGACATTAAAATAGAAACAGGATACGTGCTATAGCTTATTGGATTAGTTCGCCGAAAGAAGGTCGAAAACCGGTTCGATTCACAAAACTTTGAAAATTTGACCTTTGTGACCTTTAAAGGTCAAAGGTCAAGGATTATGACCTTTGGTGCAAAACTTCCTCTGGAACATTCCAGGAACAATATACGTCATATAGCTATATGGCATTTTCGCACTCATCGATTATCCAAACTTTGATGAAATCAGCTATAAAACAAACTTGAAGGGGGCGCACGGGCAGGGGTGTTCGAGATAGAGCAAAATGGTTTCAGACTTTAGGTGGGAATGACCTCAAGATTATGCATAAAAATATTGTCATCCCTGCTCTCAAAGTTTGGCGGTCGTATGATTTTTATGTCAAAATTCGAAATTTTCTAAGTTCGTGACCTTGTGACTTGACCTTGGACGAAAATGAAAAATCGAGCTCCGTGGGGCTATGCAGGTGCCATTGGCTAACCAAATACCGAAACCCCTGTCAGATTCGACAAACCCTCGGAGAAGATGCAAATTGAAATCGGCTACCCCCTAAAAACACATGTCTTTTGGCGTGGCTCCGCCATAATGGGCGCACCACGCCCTTTTCAGGAAACACAACAACTAGGTCATGATATAAACCTCCCAACAAATTTTAGGATTCGATCAAAACCCACGGAGCTATGCTCGGGACAGACAGACAGACAGACAGACAGACACACACACAACAATAATGAATATAGTGGTCACTTATTTTTTTCGTGAAAATATTTTTTCGTGAACCAATAATTGGAGCTACAATCACAGTCAATCTATTCCATTGAATCAAATGGAAGACCAAGAAGGAACCCGAAGAAGTAAAGAGCAAAGATGAAGTCATCAGGAGGAACCGGGTTGGGATTCGGGTTTCAGCCGCTACTCCACAACTCTCAAACATTGAAGCCAGAAATGATGCATTGTGATGTATGTTCCAAAGATCTGTTAAAACGCAGTTATAAAAGACGCAATCACACAAACACCAACAAAATATACGATAGAAAACACTGACACTGCTTTTGAAGGAAACATTAAAATAACTTTTCGGTTTATCGAACCAGAACTGAAATCGAGAGCGGAAGCGATAGATATAGTCGATACATCAGTCCAGTCTATGATCCAATCCTTAAAGGCATTCAATACTTTAATGTTTTTTTTTAATTTGAAGGGAAAAACAACAGTGGTGAAAGCATAAACCCTTACATGATAACAAACCTCCTAACTTTATTACTATCAATAAACGACCCGTAACCCGTTGGTTCCCGTTGTGACGGCGGTATGAAAAAAATCATTTCAAGAAAAAAAAAAAGATAGCTCCAGAGAACTATACCCTGAGGTTGTTTGCATTCAAATATTCCCGAAGAGTACTTGACTGAATCGGGAATTGATTATTTTATTTTGTTGCCAGATTTGAACGAAACTTGATATTGCGCGTCAATGTGAAAAAAAAAACGGAGAAAAGAAAGTCGAAGAAATTATTGTGCGTAATCTTCTAAACACAATTTTATTTATTAATGAACACGGAAGTGTTAGATCAAAATGGCGATGTTATTTATGCTTAAAAAAAATCGTTCTTTGTCTATACTAAATGTTTGAGATTTTAAATAAATCATTTCAAGAAAAAAGAAGATAGCTCCAGCGAACTGTACCGCTGAGTGGTTTGCATTGATCAAATATTCCCGGAGTACTTGACTGACATTGGAAGATTTTTTAGTTATTTTTTTCGTTGCCCAATTTGAACGAAACTTGATACTGCACACCGCAGGAGAATGATGAGTAAGGTGGCCCTAAAATCTTTGCGCTATCGTGTACCGTTTTGGCTGTATTTCGGGAACATACTTACATACATACATACATACATACATACATATATACAAGATGAGAGTTTTAGTAATATAAAGATAGATGTCAAGGTTTTCATGATTTTAATGTTTATGATAAACTTCAGAGATATGAAATGACTGTCGACAAGAACATGGATGGGATTTAATATCAGTAAAATCATTTTCTTGGATATACTTATTTGGAAATCAAACTTCATTCAAGCTTCTTCCTAGATCGACTGACCGAAAGCGATAAAGCTCAAAAAAATGGTGGTGAATTAAAAAAAAACCGAGATAAGAAATGTTTCCTTTGGTCTATTCTCGCACATGACCACTTACCATAGAGTGGAATCCTTAAAGGGAAAACCATTACAAGAAGTATGAAAAAAAAAAACCCCGAAATGTTCATGGATTGGTATTCCCAATGAAATTAGATGTTCCTAGATATGAGAAGATGAGCAACCGAAACATGAACACGTATGGCATAACAGATTCTAAAAAAAAAATCCAAATACTGAGCAAGTCGAACACCTATAACAATGAAGAAAACTACAATGACCTTCTCGACTTTAAAATTGAGGAGAAAGCACATTACGCACTCATCAAACGCTTTTCAACATTAACCTCATCTCAAGTGTCTAACAGGAACGGGAAGAAACATCCGTGCAAGTGGTGCCTCAACTTCAACACGAAAGAAAGCTTTGAAGCAACATTCAAGATAAGGTACAAACTATCAAGCACTCAATATGCCAAAAGCGGGTTCAGGAGTAGCATCGAAAGATTTTTTTTTTTAATGGTATGTGCTGCTTCCTTACTTGATGCTCAGCATTTAAAATGCTAGCATACAGAAGAACAACTCTGGGAAGCCAATGGAAATCCACCCAGTATAACCCTTGCCAAGAAATCGCTTCAGCAGCAACAACGCTCTGTAGAGAGTACGATGCATCGAATCAAACACCACTACTTCCAAAGCCCCACTTATTCACACGTCCTTAGGGATCGTCTGTTTTTGGCCCAAGTTTTTTTTCACGAACCAGCTGCCCAGGCCTGACTTTCGAATGGAGGAGATTTGTGGTAGTTGGGGCCAGAACTCTGAATGTGGCTATCCCAGTGTTAGTCCAGGCAGGAATTTAGAATGTGGCCAGGCTGTTAGCAATATCTTGCCTACACTTCACGAAGGACACCATAGTATTTTTAATGTCCATGAACCAATTCCAGCAGACAAGACACTCAGATCAATGTCCATCCAAGGGACAGCAAACATATTGATCAATCGCCCTGTCTGCGAAACACCATGATGACAGTTCATAACGAGAAAAATAGCAATCATAAATTGCAGACCCTCGCCAGGACTTGTTCTGTGTGGTGTTTGTATACTGGTATGTTACGTTATTAATAAGAGACGTATTTAGAACTGCCATTTTTTAACTGCTGGCAGTGATGATTGGGTACCAAGATGTCCCACTTTGATGCAAACCCGCTTTGATCGGACACCTGACCCTGGCCCATGATGTTTATTATTATTCAATTGAATTCAGAATGTGATTGAAATAAATTCAAATAAAATGGAAGACCAAATAGAAGTCCTACATTGGAGCAATCAGAAGGAACCCAAACAAGCAAAAACAAAACATTAGTTCATCAGGAGGAACCTGGATAGGATTTGCATTTCAGCTGCTACTCCTTTACCCTCAAATCCATCCAGGCACAGCCAAGTGACCCTTATTGAAAGAAAAAAATTCCACATCAAAAAATTAAATGATCCTGGCTGCCAGCGCATGTAACCGATCAAGTTAAAAAATTAAACATCTATTCCTCATCACGATGAGATCAGAAATCTGAAGTTTCACGTTGATTGACTAAGAGGTTCCAGAGAATACATTATTTAATATTTTTCTTAAATCCAATATGGCTTCCAAACCATGTGACCTATCAATTATTCCTTAACAAACTTGTGCATCCATGGCTTGGGGAACATTTGTGTGACATTTCTCCTCGATCTGTCCAACTGCTTTATAGGTTTTAGGGTATATCCGATATGGCTGCCAAACCATGTGACCAATAACATCATATGTGTGAAGCTTTTATTCCTCATGGACAGGCAGTCATTCTTGTAAAGTTTTGCCTCGATCTGTTCAGCCACTTCAGAGAAGAAGATTTTTGAAGGATTAAAATAAGTATATATATATATATATAATCATCACACCATTTGAAAACCTTTACCCCTGAGCAGGGGTCAGCTTTTTTGCGGGCTCCAATCATGGTCCCCTTTCTTGTGGCAATGTTTTTACAGCCGGATGCCCTTCCTGACGCCAACCCTTTAGTCGCCTTCGACACGCAGGGATAATTACCAGTATACTGGTGCCCATTTCACTGACCTCGGAAGGATGACAGACTGAGTCAACCCCCCTGATGTTAATTCAGCGGACAGCGGGGCTCGAACTCAGGACCCCAAGGATCCCAAGCCACCACCTTAACCACTAATCCACACCAGGCTCATATATATATACCGAATCACGTGACTGATGACGTCATGAAATTTCCATTTGGACCATTTTATCCTTAGATGACCCTTAAAATTTTTCATCCTCATCGGATGTGGCGTTCTACATATGCAATTTTGACATCATAACGAGGGCACCTATGATGTCATAAAAAAATCACTCTCATTCCCCATGAGGAGTACTTGCTATGTGCCAAGTTTCAATTTTTTTCCTTGCAGTTTCAGAGATACAAAAGTTCCAAAGTTTTTCCGTTATTCCAACATGGCTGCCACACTATGTAACCTATGACATCATAATTATCATTAATACATTCTACATGAGTCGTTGCACCAATGGTGAGAAAATTCGTCTCAATCCGACAAGCAGTTGCAGAGAAAAACGTGAAAGTTCTGTGTGGACAAACAGACAGACAGACAAACAAACGGGCCCAGGTGCGATGCCCTCTCCTTTGGCGAGGGTAACTAGTTGCCATTCAAACCCAGGCTTAGATAGCGCAGAGGTGAGTGCATATACCTCAAGGCTATCTTGCCAGTTCTTATGTGGAGTGTGATTTGCTGTGGAATTCCGAACATAAGGACTGGGATTGGAAATACAATGCAAGTCTGGCAACGAATTCCACCACCCTTTTCCTCCCCACCAAGACCACCCCCCCCCCCCCAAAAAAAAAGACTTGGAAAAACAATCATGATCATTGTCTTGCACCTGCTGCGGTTAATGAACCCAGGAGAAAATCGACTGAAAATTGAAAATGGACTGGAAGATTACATGGACGGTTCACATTTCCAGGTGCTGTGTTAGCAAAGTCTCTCCACCAGGTGCCTGTAAGACCTCATTCCTAGGCACAGCAGGCGGCACCTGCCCTCGTGTCTTCTGACTTGAACTCTCCCGACGGGAAACGCACAGTTCGTTGCACTTTTCTCTGTTATGCTTTGTTATCATCCCGAAGTTGTGTTAAATGCTTCGAGGAATACAATTTTCCGAGCTGAATATTCATCATGAATATTGATTGAACAATTTCTCAATATTGCTACTCACAGGTACGTCGTGAATCGAGCAAAAACCCAAATAACCTTGAAGCTCACACTTTGCACATCCTCGAATTGAGATCCCATGATGTCTGGGGCTCCGAGGATGTTGAATCTCTGGGATAACGCGCTACGTGTAAGATACCAAAATGAAATAACAGACAATTAGGAGAATGATAAAAATGCAATGACAGAAAGGGCTGTGATCGATAAGCAATGTCACAGTCAGAGAAAACGAACTATTTCCGTCTGCCTAATTACTTTCCCCAATATCTCCAGGTTCATCGGCTCTTTCGGGAGACTTCATTTTGTCGGGCAGGGAGAGAAGCGCTTCAGCATGGTGATCAGTCACAATCCTTACACCAATACCACGACCGCAATTTGGTGGTCAGGAGGGGGATGCTCTCCGTCCAAGTCGGGCAAGGCGTGTTTGATGGCCTTTGATAAAGGTTCGCGTTATTGCCAATTTGAGGCACTCTCAATTACTTTTGCCTGATTTATTTGATGTTCTCGTCCGGTTCGATATTTAATTAAACGAAAGACTGCAACATATTTTCACTGCAAGATATCTGCAATTCGGAAGTCCATGTTAAACAAATAAAGAGGGAAGATTTATCGGTAACACTGATTTTTGACCTTCGCATGAGTTCATCTGAATTTCATTGAGATGGCTGACGTTTAAGGAAATTTAATAGTTAGTATAAATTGTGCTTTAGCATATTGTTGATTGAATTGGAAATGCAGTATTAGATACTGAGTTTGGCAGGATGGCCTAGATGTATCCACACTCGCCTCTAAGATGTCTAGCCTGGGTTTGAATCCAGACCGAGCTATGAACTGTCATCCCAGTGTTTCACAGGCAGGGTGATTCATCGATATGTGTGTGCCGTCCCTCGAATGGATGTTCAAGTGGGCGATCCATCTGTCGGTATCAGTAGACGTTAAAGATTCCACGGTGTCCTTTGTGAAGAGTGTAGGCGAGAGGGAGGCACCATGAACAAATTCCAAATTCCAACCTTAACTGCACTGCTGGGAGAGGGACGGAAAACCACCGAACACGACCCCAGACCTAGAAACTGCTTCGGTTGAACCAACACTCTGTAACATGGAGCATGTTTGGTACATCGGATCAGATTATATACTGACCATGAAATTGACACTTAGAGCATCATAAATCCCACGAGTCTTGCTTATCGCAGCACAAAGACGTCCAGCAGCGTCACTCCGCCTGACAACAAACACTATGTTACTAAGTTCAAGAAGATTTAGCACTTTATTTTGTATACCCTGCGTCCACCTTCGGTTTCAGACGTAAAAATAAAAGGCCACTGTAAAATGATCAATTTCTGATTTACATTTGTGTGTACATAACATTTGTGTCCATTACAACAGTTACATTTGTGTAATTTTGTGTAATTCTTACGTCACTTCTGCAAAGACCAGTTCTGATCAACCTGCTTCTATTAAGTTTCGAGTGTAACCTCAAAACCACCTACAACGTTGTTCTACCTTATGTTTTCATCCATCTGTCTGTTCGCTGTGAAGTTGAAGATTCGCACGTACGTCCATTGGTCGGTCTGGTCAGTGATTGTGTGTGTTTGTCTGTTTGTCAACAACTTACAGGTCACAATTTCAAACCAATCTTCATCAAACTTCACCAAATGGTCGACTTGGTCATAAGCAAGAAGCCTATTGATTTTGATGGCAAAAGGTCAGCAAGAGGTCAAAGGTCAACAACTTAGGCGGAATTTCTAAAATCCTCAATTTTTGTCCGATTGGCTTGAATTTTAAGAGGATTTTCACATCAGGTCACCGAATTTAACCACCAATTATTTTTTGAGCTTAACATCGGCCAAAAGGTCAACATAGGCCAAATTTCTAAAATTGACAATTTTCATCCGATTGACTGAATATGAAGAGGATTTGCATATTTGGTCATTGAATTCAACCACCAATGATTTTTTTTAGGTCAACATAGCCCAAAAGGTCAACATAAGGCCAAAGGTCAACAACTGAAGTGGAATTTATAAAAATCCTCATTTTTCATCCGATTTACTTGAAATTTGAACAGAATTTGCATATCAGGTCATTGAATTCAACCCCCAGTTATTTTTGAGGTCTAAAAATCAAAAAGGTCAACATAGGCCAAATGTCTAAAATCATCAATTTTCATTTGATTTACTTGAAATTTGAACAGGGTTTTCATATCATGCCACTGAATTTAACCACCCATAATTTTGAGGTCAGCATCGGCCAAAAGGTCAAAATAGGCCAAAGGTCAACAACTTCAGAGCAAAATCTAAAATCCTCAATTTTCATCAATCAGGCAAATCTTCTTCAAATTTCAAGTAAATCTATCAGGTTACTGAAGTCAACCACCAATTATTTTCATGGTCAACCTTGGTTTTGAGATTTTGCAAGTATCGTGCGCTGCACAACGTCTTTCTTGTTTATTTGTTTGTCCACACAGAACATGAGTATAGCGTATGAATTACATTAGATGCTTAAGAATCCTAAGACTCTTTAAGACCCCTAAAAATCTCTTGACCCTTGACAACCACAAGACCCATTAAGACCAGGGAGACCCCAAAGACCCCTAAACCCTTTAAGGCTCCTAACACCCTTTGACACCCTTTAGAACCCTAACACCCTTTAAGACCCTGAAGATCCCTAACACCCTTTAGACCACTAATCCCCTTAAAGACCCATAATACCACTAAGACCCTGTAAGACCATTTAGACCAATAAGACAACAAAAACTCCTAACAACCTTTAAGACCCTGATGACCCTTTAGAACCCAAAGACACTTTCGACCCATGACACTTTGGAACCTAAGACCATGTAGACCACATAGATCCCATTACATGCTTTAGCACCCTTAGACCTCTTAGACCCTTTAGAACCTTGAAGACCCTTATACTCCTTTCTACCCTTTAGACTTTTAGACCGTCACACCTTTCAGACCTTTTAACACCCTGAAGGCCCCTTTCAGACCTTTTAACACCCTGTAGACCCCTTTGACCTTAACACCCTTTTATACGTTTTAGGACCCTTTAGACCCCTTCAGTGATTCCAACCCTTTCGACCTTAAATTACATCCTTTAAACTCCTTCGACCTTTTAAGACATTTTGGACCATTTCGACCCTTTTGACCCATTTAGACATTTTGGACCATTTCGACCCTTTTGACCCATTTAGACCTTTTCAGACCTTTAGACCATTCGACATTTACAACTTTTCCTACCTTTGTCCTTTATACATTTACAACTCGACCATTTAGACCTTAAATTTGCCATATGCATCCTTCCATTTATTTGCCACATTAAATGCACCACACAAAACAACCGAAGGTGAAGGTGAACCGAAGGTTTTGTTTTTTACCTCCACCACCGAAGTTGAAGGAGGTTATGTTTTCACCCTTCTCTGTCTGTTTGTTACTTGCAAAGTCGAA
>CM068959.1:112494972-112514528 GCA_035128595.1 Eptatretus atami
TGGGTTGCCGAATAGGTGACCTTTTATTGTCAGTTTTGTTCTGTTTGTTTGGATGTTTTTTTTGGGATGTTTTGTTCGTTTTGTCATCAGCATAATTTGTAGTTAGTAAACGTGGGCGGATTTTGGACAACAAATCGGGGTTTTGGGTAGGCTATCTTATGACTAGGCTTTGGAAAATTGTGATGTTGCTAAGGGACGTTTTTGTTTCCTAGGCAACAACCAAAAAACCTTCAAATCTGTACCGTTCACATAAATGAATTCCCGAAAGCCATTTATCCCACGTGGTTCGTTTGAAATTTGGAATGAATTTGATCTACAGGTGATGCTCTATCACATATTATTCCGGTTTTTGTGATATATCAGACATACTTTACCCGCAGCGCCCCCTTACAATTAGGGTATGCGTTGAAATTGCGAAAATTGAAGGCCCCTTACGCGACCAGGTGAGTGCATTCAATACGAATGAAAACTTTGCAGGTTCATGTACTCATGAGTACTACAACTTTGCCTCAGGACATATTGACCGATTTCGCTTAGGTCAGGGGTCAAAGGTCAATTAGTGCAAAATCGTATATGCGAGAGCTGGAGGTGCCTTCGCGCCAAATGCTACTCTCCTAGGGTTATGGTCGGATGGTCATGAAAATTCACAACTAATCGTCTGGAATACATTGTGCACGAACGATGAAGCCGAATTTTCCATTTAATCTTTGTTCACCCACAGCACCCCCTCGAACTTGGGGATTTCCGATTTCAAACCGCATGTAGATCTTTTTTTCACCACAGCACCCCTTGAACTTTGGGGATTTCGATTTCAAACGATTTTTAGATCTTTGTTCACCCACAGCACCCCTCGAAGACTTTGGGGATTTTTCCGATTTCAAACCAGACTTTTTGGTACTTTTAATTCAAATGGATACCGAGTAGTTATCAAGTAGATGTAACTGGATGAGATTTGATATGCATAATCTTTAGGTGATTCCCTATCCACTATATGACATCCATTTTGCTCTATATCTTATCGTTTTCCATGCTCGCGACCCATCGCGCCCTACCGGCTTGTTTGTTTGTTTGTGTACAGGATATCTCAAAAAAGTTGTGGACGGATCCGGATGAATTTTTGAGGCAGGTGCGGTGTGTGACAAGGATAACTGATTAGAATTTGGTGAAGATCCGAATCCGGATCCGGATGTGAAAATTTTTTAAAAGTGATTCTTCACCATTGAGAGATAGATCGGGTTTAAACTCATATATAGCACAAAATCTCAAAAAGTTGTGGACGGATTCGGACGAAACTTGGTGGGCAGGTTTGGTGTGTGACCACAACGATTGATTCGATTTGTGGTGAAGATCCGATCCGGATACGAGAATTATTTAATTTCTAAGAAGATTCTCACCATTGAGAGATCAGGCCAAATCGATATAGTTTTGTACAGCATGATATTTCAAAATGTATTGGGCCCGATATGTTCTCATGGATCAGGCATTAGTGGTGGAGGTATGCGCTCTACCGAGTACCCTTCCAGTTCGTTCTGTGTTCGGCCATGGAGGGACAGTGATCAACTCTTGCACAAGCATTATTATTCCTCTTTGGTGAGTTTCTTTTTTTCGGGTTAGCACTTGAATTTCTGCGATACCACTTTGGCCCAGTAACTCCACTTCTTCAGGGTTGGTTGGGAAACGCTTGTGGTCCAAGTCTTTCACGAACCAGCAGGCCAGGTCCGATATGGGTAGGAATTGTAATTTGATGAGGAGGTGGAGGTAGGGGAGCATTTGGGAGCAAGTGACCACAAATTGTGTGTGCAAAGATTCTGTTTAGGGTTAGAGTTCAGATTAGTAGGGTAAGGCTGTTAGATTTCAGGAAGGAAAACCTTGAGGATAGGAGGAGAGAGTTGGGTGATGTAGATTGGGAGAAGCTAAACAACGAGACAATCAGCATCAGAAAAATGGGAAACCTTCAAGGACAAATGTGTTCAGTGCAGAGTAAGTACATTCCATTGAAAGAGGCCAGGGTGGTTGAGTAGTGAGATAAGGAATTCTATTAAAGAGAAGCAGAAGGCATTTATGAAGTTTAAAATACCGGATTGGAGTTAGATTTATAATCCTGTTGGAGTAAACAGAGATGAGTTAATAAATTAACTCGCAAGCCAAAAGAGAGTATGAGAAGGACATGACTCGGATGAAACTTGGATCGGCTGAATAGCCCCCACCTGTTATAATTTCCTTGTGTGTGTCCAAGGTGTCGGCGATGACTCGCCTACTGTTTGTGACAGACATAGTGGATTTTCAATCGTCACAGCAAATGCTAGCAGATGAACGTCCTGCTTACAATCCATGCTGAGCCACAGCACACTTTGTGGGGAGCGTGCTGCCATAAGCACTGATCTGACATTTATAGTCCGACAGAGTTGGCATTTTAGTTCTCATCCAAACCGAAATTAAGACAATGTGAGGACTGACACGTAATGTGGACAAGACCAGGCAGGACAGGACATTATCTCTCCATGCCTGCCAAAAGGAGTCAGATAGGTATATACTGACAGTCCGACAGCACATGGAAATTTTCCTGAGAATATATCTCAATTTCCTGAAAGTTCGATTTCAAATCCTTCATCCTGCTGCTTCAACTGCAGTTTGATCTGCCATGTCTTGGGATGCCAATGTAGTGTCCTGCCGCACGAGGCCACCACTTACCTATAATGGCTGAAATCATAGCTTTTTAAATATTTAATCATGTAATTATTCGTGCAAAACTGAACACGACTGTCTTCATTAAAATGCCAGGATGTCACAAGTGAACCTGACTTATTATTTACATTCTGTGCCATCTTTCCCATTTGTGTCATGCAGAGATCTTTTCACAAGTTCATGTCTCGGCTCTAATGTTCTACTCTGAGCGTTGCACGAGCAGCGGCTTCCTTGCATACCAGTACAGTAGACTATCGTAAAATCGTAACAAAGTGTGTCTTTCCGTTTCTTTCATTTTCACATACAAGCAGATTCAGCACCAATATCATGAATCGCACGCGCATGGATTCATTGCCTTTCATACAAGCAGGCTGCCAACTTCTCGTCCAATGATCAATGTTTTAGAGAAATGCATTTTCTCATCTTTCGAAGTGATTTTTGAAAACACAAAGCAAAATGGGAAAAATGACAAAGAAAAAAGAAAAAGAAGAAACACCAATGTCACAAAATGGAAATGTTTTGGAACGAAGGGAGAGCTGCATCCAAAGGGAGGTTGAATAACCAGAAGAAACGGTCTTGGAGGACCACGCTCTGATGGTGGAGTGGCAGTACAGTCTTGAAAAGTTGAGATATTTAATATTTCATTCTTTGTCTCCCTACCTCCCAAACCAATTTGCACATTGACAACAAAATGAGACTTAATGACATCTATCTATATATTATGAAAACTCTCATCTTGTATGTATGTAGTATGTATGTATGTTCCCGAAATACAGCCAAAATGGTACACGATAGCGCAAAAATGTTAGGGCCACCTTACTCACCATTTACCTGTGGTGTGCAGTATCAAGTTTCGTTCAAATCGGGCAACGAAAAAAATTATTAAAAAATCAATTCCCAATTCAGTCAAGGACTCTTCGGGAGTATTTGATCAATGGCAAACAACCTCAGCCAGTTATAGATCGCTGGAGCTATCTTTTTTTTTTCTTGAAATGATTTTTTTTTAATCACTGTTGTCACAACGCGGAACCCAACGGGTTCACGGGTCATCTAGTATATTACAAAACTTCATCTTGTATGTACATATATATATATATATATATTATATATATATATATATATATATATATATATTCTCCAACGTCTCCAATGTTCTGAAATACAGCCAAAATGGTACACGATAGCGCAAAAATTTTAGGGCACCTTACTCACCATTCACCTCGTGTGCGTATCAAGTTTCGTTCAAATCGGGCAACGAAAAAATATAATTGAAAAATCAATTCCCGATTCAGTGAAGTTTTGGAATGACGATCCATAAAGCGCAGGACAAGCCATGGAGAATGTGTTGATATACCCCGAGAACGGTTGGCTGAACGATGACTCCTGAAGGTAAATGCTCAAATTCTTCAAGTTAAAGTTTGACCACTAAATATATGTTTACAGACTTCAGAATCCGGTCTGATGAATGCATCCACACATCCAGGTCCTCAGACAGATATTCCTTAAATGCATGTTCAGATTAGCCACCATCCCCATGTCTAATGGGATCTTAAATGTGATGCGTTGAGAAGGGTAAAGAATAGATCCCCTCTCTTATGGGAAGCTTTTTTCTTTACGACAGACATGTTTACACACATTTCTTTCACGAGCTCTGAAGCTCGCCCTTATTTTTGCTCAGCAACATTCTTTCGCGAGCTCCGACGCCCGCCTTTTTTGAGAGCGCACAGGTCGTCATGGTAACGTGCGCAAGTGGGGTGGGGTGAGCTTGGGCGGACTGCGCCCACGGAGACGGCCCGCAGATATAAAACGAATGGAGGTCCGTTCTGAGGCGAAAGAAAAGCGGAGGCGAGAGAAGTGAAAGAAAGCGGGGCAGAGAGAAAGCGAGGGAGGAAGAAGAGAAGTGAGCAAGAAGCGGGTGTAAGCGCGCAAAAGAGGAGAAGAAAGTGAGTGTGTGGTGCACGTGTGGGTGTCTGACCAGCGCCAACAATGAGACAATTCGTCCTTCCCAGTGCTTGGGCAAGCGAGCGTGTGGTGCGCGTGTGGGTGTGAGCAGCGCCGACGGCGAGTGAGGCATGGGTCGTTCACAACAGTGGGGTGCAGGTCAGTCACTGACGGACCGTGTGGGTCACTGGACGTCACCAGTTTCGTGAATGTGAGGAACTGCCCGTGTCGCAGCATCAGGGTCTAAACCCACGACAGACGATCTCGGTGCCTCTCCAGTCGTCGACTGGCGTTCAAGGCTGTTCGCGAGAGGGTGCACGGCAAGGCTGGGTGCTGGTGACGGACGTGACACGCACGCACACATTTCAGGACGTTTCACTTAACAGACGACTTTCTGGTGAGTGAGACGATTCCTCCCCTCCCGAATGATCTGTTGGGTGCCCTTGTCTGTGTTTAGCTGTAAGTAAGTCAACCCCCGATAAGCATCTGCTCTTTGTCTCTTTCTTGGCATTTTGATTGATTTTGCTTTGAAATTAATTCATTTATTTAACCTCAGCAAATAAAAAGCTCTTTTATTTATTAATTTTATTATTAATAAATTATTTGTCGACTTCCAACCTGTCCGTGTTTGTCCCTTCCTTCCAATGGTCTGGCATTGTCCGAACCTAGATAGACTGGGAGGTAATTACCACAGATTTGACCAAAATCGTCGGCACGCACCAGCGGTTAAAACGCTCGGCCGCCCTAATTATAATCTAATCGAGATAACATTGGTGCTTTGCCGAGGGCACGCTCCCCGCTCAGGTAACCACGTGACCTCTAGTTAAACGGAATAATTAGACGGCGGACACTGGAACTCGTGGATGACTGGGTGGCGTTCGTGGTTCTAAAACAACCCACCGTACCGCAACGTTAATTGTGAGCGTGGCCCCAGGTCCGGCTCTACCGAGGACAACCGGGGATTAATCCCGCTGAGTGACAAGCTGGTGTCTCGGTACCCGTGGCCGCAACAATATTAAAATTTTGTGTCTTTTTTCTTTTTCATCAACCGCTGTCACAACGGGAACCCAATGGGTTCACGGGTCGTCCCATTGGTATATAAGTGTCAGTGGGTCTTCAAAATTGGCTTTACGTATTTGTATCGTCACGTCTGTGGCTCAATGACGTGTGTGCGTCAGCGGCGAAGGACTTATGAATGCCTACGCAGATTTGTGAAACGGTCTCTTACCACGTTCAGTTATTTTAATGAATCGTTACCGTTCCCCAAGGATCAATGAGTGGTTAAAAGTTAGTCCATGTTGTTTGAGAAAGACAGAGAGAGAGAGAAAGAGAAAGAGAAAGAGAGAGAGAGAGAGAGAGAGAGAGAGAGAGAGGGTCACTGTTTGGAGGATGCTACAACACACAGACAAACAAGAGGTGGAGTGGAGGGGTACTAATGGGGGTTGGGAGGTGTAAGATCAGTACACTGACAGTGAGGGGAAGCTTGGACAGGGTGGTGTGTGAAAGGGGGATCTTGGAGAGGGTAGGGTGAGGGGGGATGCAGAAAGTGTGGACATGAATTGAAGTGGAAGGATGCTGAAGATGGCGACATGTAGAAGGGGTGGGGTTGGAAAGACGCGGACATGCAGGTGATGTGGGGAAGGGTATTAACATGGAGGGGTTTGACTGCAAAAGAACATGAAGGGGATTTGATTGCTGTGCGCAAACAACCTCTGCAAACTGGACTTGTCAAGATTCCCATGTTTAACATTCTGAGATAAGGATCATGGGACGGGTGGAAGGGATTTTGCTTGATGGCACAGAGAAAGGTCATGTTGTAGGAACTGGAGGTCCAAGGATGGATGACAGACAGGTTTGCAAAATCCACCTTATGAATAAGAGGAAGAATATCTCATGATAAAGAAGAACAAGTGAGGCACTCATGCCGGAGAAAAATGGAAAGTGAAGCATTTTCATGTTTTAAAAAAGGTTTTAAGGAAGAAGTGTATTCTTCAATGAAGATGATTATTGACAAAGGAGAGAGGTAAAGAAAGAGGCACAGGAAGTACAAGTGGAGGGCAGAATTAAATTGCGCCTTTGAGTTATTTTATTTTTTCATTTTATTAGCGAGGGGGAATAGGATATTGTTGGAGAGGCAGAAAGGACAAAAAAAAATTTGGGGAAAAAAAAGAAACGGAATGACAAACAACCTCAAAACCGAGACGATTTAGCTCCTGGCTGTAGGCCGAGGCTTCACAATAAATGAATTCAACAATATCGACAACAAGGTACGATGAAGACACAAACCATACGCAGGGAGACGAATTGCAACAGAAAAACACGACTGATCCGCTTCAGAGATCGTAACTTTGATTGAGGTGGAAGGAGCAGCTGTAGATTCGAGCGACACGTGCAGTGACCTCTGAACCGGAAGTGGTAATTCCGTGAGCGTCTCCAAAGCCTCGACTCCCCGTCCGAGTTTGAACTTGCTCTGCATTACCTTTTACCAAGACAAATAATTCCTTCGGGATACAGTTACTCTTGGATATCAATTTGATTTCTATCAAGGGCTCCCAATTAAGACTCACCTCATGCACCAGAAATCCCATCTCAGGATGGCCATCGGCGAAGCATGGTTAAAGCAAGCAGCTTCGGGGATGAAAGATCATTTTTTCCAAACACACCTTTTTTATCATTTGTTTTCAGATACTAACCTGACATCGCTCATTGACGCGGCTGAAGTACGCGTTCTCGATATTATCTGTGCCTCGAGTGGATGTGAAAAGATTGCTCTGGAGTCTAGAGAATCTGACGTGGGATATGAATTTTGAACGGATTCCTTTTCGAAGCTGAAGAATAGATGGGGACTGAAGCAATAGCTCAGTTTGGGGAGTAATTGCCTCAAAGTTGTCTGGGTGCATGAAATGGTGTTGGTTTCGAAGGCATTTTCAAGTGTTTGTATGTAATTCTTTCACCGCCGAACCGTAGCATCGAGAGGCCACAAATTTTGGTTGTAGGTACTTCATAATCTGGGCAGGTTTTCAGCGAACGCAGGTTCACCTTGATGTCCGTTTTGAGGCCACCAAAGGCCGCTATAACGTGTACATTGAGATGGGCGGGGGTCAGGCAGTGCTGCCGCCGGCCCACAGTCAAAAGGTAACCACCAGGAGGTCAATAACACCAGAGATATTCAATGTCCACCACCTCCCGAAACCACCGCTGGGGAAAAGCTCACCCAGCCAGGAAGCGCCGGTTATCCCCTGCTCATAGATCAATATTTCAAAGGTCCATTATGAGAACTGATTGCAGCAGCATGACCAAAGTCTATGATGACGATGATACTTCATTAACGGCCCAATTTATCGCGGGATCCGCTGAGGAAGGTTTTTGACGCAAGCTCTTCATGAACCGGGCGGTCCAGGGCTGACTTTCAACTGAAAGTGATTTAAGTAGGAATTCATAATTTGCTCAGGGTGCCGGTGATAACTCATTTACTCGATTTCCTGAAAGACACCCTGGGATATTTAAGGTCTTGTGAAACATCAATCTGACGGTTGAAAGTTGGGTGAGGAAGCAAACCCAGACAAGGTAGCTCAATCATAAGTGTGCCATCCCTGTACCATGCTGTCAGAGGAGCAGAATGGTGAAAGTGTGAACCACATAACATCCATCGTGTCTTGTTTTACAAATCAACCAATATCTGTTCACTCTGATCCTGCTAGGAACTACTATCTAGCTGGTCTTGTCATGGGACACCCGACACATTTGGCTGTCTTATTGCGTTGTACAGTACCAGTCAATGTGCTCCAGCCTTAACAAAAAAGGAAATTTGATGGAAATCATTCAGCCCTTCTTGGTTTCCAAAAGTCGTCCAACCATATGCATCGTCTCTGGCTTCGTAAAATCGTTTGACTTTGATCAATAAGCTGCGAGGATGTGCGGCATCCTTCACATCCATGTTTTTGCTTTTGAAATCAACGTGATTTACTTATCAGGATAATTTCTCTGCGGGTTTTTCAGTTGATGAAATTCTCGACAGTGATGTCGAAAGTCTCTCCGGATATCGTACGACAGCAAGTGGAACGCCATTCGATGCACGCCTCCGCGGGTTGTCGGTGGATGGTTGAAAAGCACATCGACAGATCTTGCAGTTGAAGGCATTTTAAGCAATGTTGCCAACTAGTTTACATGCCTGTGTTGGTGTAGATACAAGAGTTGCAACGATTTGGGAAGAAACACGGTTCGGAATTCTCTGCAGCCAATTACGAGGCACAAAAATTGGCAGCGAGGATGCAAGGCACAGACGTGTCCGTTATCAATCGCCTGTTGTCTTTCAGGCACCTGATTCCAATCATGCTTCTGGAGGAAACTCAATCGCCACCGAGGGGGATGCAAAACAACTGCGCTCGGTGAATGGATGAACTGGCTGATTAACATGGCTGGATAAGAGGGTTAGAGGTTGAGCCTAAGGATGAGCATCATGGGGTGCTGATTGCTTTGCACTCAGTTGGTACCTCTTTGGTATTCTTTAGCAGACTTGGTGGTGTAATTGTTAGACCATCCGCTCTACATATGGGAGGGTGGTGCTTCTAACCCTGACCGAGTCATACCAAAGACTTACAAAATGAAATGTGCTGCTTCCTTGCTCGATGCTCAGCATTTAAAAAGGATCGATTATATAGCTGAAGCAACCATACAAGTTGGCAACCATTTGCAAAGGCTTGATGGGTCTAATTTAAAGCAACTTTGTGCTCCTCTCTATATGGCTACCTCCTCGTTATTGTCATTATAGGATTGTTATTTCACAATATTTCATTATTTCTGTCTCATCATGTTTTTCCATTGTTAAAAATGGAGCTTGTTAAAATCCTTTGTTTTCAAAATCCGAAATCTATTGTTTTCAAAATCCAAAATCCATTGTTAAAATCCAAAATCCATTGTTTTCAAAATCCAAAATCCATTGTTTTCAGAATCTATTGTTTTCAAAATCCAAAATCCATTGTTAAAAATGGAGCTGAAATGCTTTTATCCATGCTCAGGTTCCTCCACTGTTCTCGTATTAAGATGTGTATGTTTCTTGTATTTTGCGTTTGTTTGATTCAAGAGTCGAAATAAAAACCTGAAACTGAAACGAATGGCCTGGCCCTCTGCACCGCGGAGCGCCTTCGAATGGCTTAATTGGCAGATATATTGCCCCTTTATAAATGCTGTAGATTATTACTATAAAATTATTATTATTATTATTATTACTATTACGAGCAGAGTACCCACCCTCTGGGTGGGTCGAATTTGTGCATTACTCGCTGAAAACAGTATCGTCTGTGTTTTGCAAGAAGACCATAGATGTTTGTACAGTGTGAGTTTAAAAGGTTCCAGATGGTCTGCACCCTCCAGGGTCTAAAGGATCTAAAAGGTGTTGTTGGTGGTACAAGTGGAGTGCACCCTCATTCATCGCTGATCATCATGGTTTCTCTGCTGTGTTAACAGGACGGTTCCGTGAGTAATGGGGAGAGTCTTTCTGTGGATGGAAACTGCAAGGTCACTTATTATATGACTATAATGCTTAGGTTAAGCATTCCTCTTCAGGAGAAAATTTTGATCAAGTACTGTATATGTATCAGGAAATACTCTATGCTATGCCTCTCTTACATAATGCAAACCCAGACAGGATTCTAGAGACTATATACACCTTCAGGCCCCAAGAGCCATCGCTTTCATAATGACAGAATAATTATAATGGCACGATTGCAAAAAAAAAAAAACTTGCAGTGCAAAAGGTAAAGGTCTAACATCTTTCAAAAAAGGTCGGCGCGCGTGGGCGCGTATTTAGCAAGCTCGACAGAAGCAAGAACTTTTGCACTGAGAGGCTGTTCCAACGGATTATAAAACTTGTTTAATTATTGTAGCATGGATAAAAGTATCCGGCGTTAGGCAAACTGGTTGAAAAAATTTTTTTTTTTAATCTTAAAGTGAACAAAAGTAAAAAAATCCATAAATTGAGAATGACTTGATTTGATCGGTATATAAAGGAACGAAAAGAAGAAGACATTTGATCATCATCAGTGTAAAGATATGTCTGATGTACGATACTCTGTTGCTTTGTATCTGTGATGACGATGAAGGTTCTTGCCTTCCCAGCAGTAGTTCGGGCAGGAATTTTGGAATTTGGGAAGGAAGATGCCTCAGACTCTGTTGGCCCCAAAAACCCTGTTCCCATCGTGTGCTGCCTTTTTGGCTGCTGGTTGCATCATTGATGAGGGGCATGGCTCTGCCGCTGATGCAGTGCTCCTATTACCAATGAACTGGTGCTTATTTCGCCGACCTCGGAAGGATGACAGGCTGAGTCAACCCCCTGGTGTTAATTCAGTGGCCAACGGGACTCGAACTCAGGACCCTAGAATCCCAATCCACCACCCTAACCGCGAAACCAACACCAGGCTTCCATAAACCCTGTTCGGCCCCATAGACTCTTTAGAACCCGAAAACCGAGCTGAGACCTTATAGACCCCATTAGAACCCTTAGACCACTAACACCTTATATGGACCCCCTTAAAACCCGACAGAATCCTAATGGTGCTGGCGATAGCTCATTGAGTCTTCATGAAGGACACCGGACACCAAGGGATCTTTAACATCCACCAACTAATATTGTCAGATGTGACGCTCAGTTTAACGTCCATCCCAGGAAAGGGACACACATTGATGAATCACCCTGCCTGTGAAACACCAGGAAGACAGTCCATAGCTGGAATCAGGATTCAAACCCAGGCGAGAACAGCTTAGAGCGAGCGTGCGTACCTCTAGGGCCTAGGCCATCCTGCCAGCCTCTAAACTCTAAATATATCCACATCATGAAAGAAGCAAATGCATCTTCAGTAAATTTCACCATCATTTCCATAGAGACCACTCTGTCTTGTCCATAACCGGGTAAGAACGCAGACGAATGCCACTTTAATTTAAAATTCATCAAACCCGTTGAAGACAACCTCTTGTTTCAGATCAATTGTCCAGAAAACCAAACTATTCATCTTATCGAGAGTCCACTTTAATGCAAGCATCGCATGCACGTCGTGAGCTCTCGGCACCGAGCAGCACAATTGGAGCGATGAAGAAAGTAAACACCCGACACAAGATCGAAGGATCAAGGAGTCATTCCACCTGTCATCTTGAAGCAATATGATGGAAGACGATGGAAAATGAGACAATTGATGCATCTTAAAATAATTATAGTCAATTTCCACGAAAACAAACCACTTTGGGATGAGTGTAATAGAAAAGAAGAGTTCACTTAGGTCGCAACTCAATAACCTATTTAACTTGAATCAAGGTATATTGGCAATTACAAAATGGAGGAGAAGAGGTTAATAGAAGGAGCCGCAGAAACAAGAAAACATCTAGTGATGGTCACTTGTGGAAAACACGAAAAAGGCTTGTCAAGTGTGATGACTATCAATTGTAGGTTTAATTACATGAACATTTGGCATGGTTGAGGGAGGATAAACAGCGGGGCAGCAACAAGGGGGATGAACAAACAGGAAAAGAGGAAGGTGAGGGAGCGCAGAAACAGATGAGGCCCGCAAAAGTACACAGCTCAGACGAGGACACATACAACAGACACAAAAACATCTGAAAGCACTCAAAGGGACGTACATTGATACATTACATCGACAAATTACCAGCAAAATGAAGAACAACTCTTAAACTCTCAGGAGAGCCAGCAAACAACATCTGTCCAACATCAAAAATAAACTTTCAAAATCCCTACTCCAAAACATGGCGGCACCTTGTCAAGTCTTCCTGTGGAGTATGCCCCCTTACATCCCTTCCCTCTCTTCAAATGGCACCACAGCCGACTCTGCTCATGAGAAGGCCGAAAGCCTCACTTCTGTGTTCGCTTCCAAATCTTATGTCTGCAACCCCTTATTCTCGGTACCCATCCTTCCCTGTCGTACTCAATTGCTGCTGGAGTGCGAGACTCTGTGTGTTTTGCACCTGAGTGGGTGGAGAAGATTCTGGCAATCCTGGACTCGAATTCTGCACCTGGACCGGACGGTACCATCTTACGTGTCCTAAAAACCTGCTCTTTAAAATCTCTGCCTCTTCTCTCGCCTCTTTTCACGATATAACTTTCCCTCAGTCGTTTTCAATCTGCTTGGAAATCCGCCAACATCACTGCATTACATGAAGAAAGTACAAAAACGGATTCCCTGAACTACAGACCTATCAGCTTACTTCCAATCATCAGCGAGGTCATGGAATCCATCATCGCAGTTGATATGAAATCTTTCCTTTTCTCCATCAACCTCATCTCATATCATCAATTTAGATTCAGATCAGGTCACTCCATCTTGGACATGCTGCTTCTACTCAACCAACGATGGATGGAGACCCTTGACGTCAGACATGAGATCAGGGCCGTCTCTCTGGATATATCTCGTGTTTTCGGTGCAGTCTGCCATCCTCTCTTACTCTCCAAATTCTCTGCCTGTGGCATCAAAGGCCAACTTCACACCTGGCTTCCTAACTTCCACGACTGTCATAGCCAACGTGAAGCTCCCAATGGAATCCTTTCATCTTCTCTCCCTGTCAAGGCCCAAGAAAGCAGTGTTCTGGGACCAGTGATATTGTTAATCTTCATAAATGACGAACATGGATCGGCTCGCTATGCTCGCCTCTCGACACATCGTTGCAGAGATTAACGTCACAAATTTGCCATGCTGTCATGATTTACACCAATAATAACACAAACATTGCTTTTGTACAAAGGTCAAATGACATTGATTATGGTTATATTTATTTGAAAATTATTTGTAACTAGCAAATACCACCCATCGCTTCACTGATGGGAATACTGAGAGGGGGGGGGGAGAAAAAGAAGGGGGAGGGAGGGGTGGAGGAGAGAGAGGGGTGGGGGAGATTAAGAAGGTGGAGGGGAATGAGAGAGGAGGGAGGAAGAGTGAGGAGGGAGGGATGGGAAAGGGAAGGCAGATGTGCGGTGGAGCGTTAATTACGATTCATCGTGTCTCATCAAAATTATTCTGCATAGAATAACAGTGAAGATGGAAACAAAATAATGTCTGAAATCCATTTTCTTCACTCATGCTATAAATACCCACCAGAGACAAACACCCGTCCAGACACGTCGGAGATACACAGTCCGGAGACAAACACCACACAGACACGTCCGGAGACAAACACTGCCCAGACACGTTCGGAGATACACAGTCCGGAGACAAACAACCACACAGAACACCGCACAGACACGTCCGGAGACAAACACTGCCCAGACACGTTCGGAGATACACACTCTGGAGACAAACACCACACAGAACACCGCACAGACATGTCCGGAGACAAACACTGCCCAGACATAACCACTGTCGAGCCACATATGGAGACAACCACTGTCCAGATACATCCAGAAAGAGAGGGAGAGAGAGAAAGAGAGAGAAAGGGGGCGGGGGGGGAGGGCGGGGGAGGTGTGGGAAGATGGTGTTGCACTGTATTAGGAAGGGGTGGAGGGAGAATGCAAAAAAACAGAGAAAGGGTTGGGATAGGGAAGTTAGCAGAGAGAATACTGTATGTTATGCTTTATGGACACACACACACACACACACACACACACACATTATTAGGAAATACAACCCGTCACTTCGCTGTTAGGGTATAATAAGGGGGTAGGGGAGAAAGAAGGAGGGGAGAGGAGAGGTGGGAGAGAGAGGGGGAGTGAGGAGGAGGGATATTGAGGTGGTGGGGAGCGAGAAAGGGGGGGGGGGTGAGTGAGGAGGGGTGCGGAAAGGGAAGGCAGCATGATGGGAGGGCAAGTTAAGGCAATGTGAGGGAAGGGTCCGACCAGATGTAATGACCATCCGGACGATGGGTATACTAAGGGGGGGGAAGAGGGGGGAGGAGAGAGGGGTGGAGGAGTGAGGAGGTAGAGAACCAATGAGAGGTGGGGGAGCGAGGAAGCAGGAAGGAGCGAAGGGTGGGGGAGTGAGGAAGGGCAAAAGAGGAGGAAACAATGCATAAATAAACATATAACAAATAAAAACATTAAAATGAATTACTTTTTAACAAGTGTTGTCATGATTGGGGTTGGATAGAGTACATATTGTTTGTGGCAGGTATATTCAGGTGTGGCAGGCTGTCCAGTTGAGGTTGAAGGCTCAGAAGACGAAATGGAGGCTGATTTGCTTAGGATTTTTGAAGAACTTCATAATGAAGGACTTGAGTAGCTGTCTTCATTTTCTGTTTGTCGACATCCTTGAAACATTTCAGGACATTCACCATCTCCCTCCGCACCTTGGAACTTATCATGCAGTCAGGATTGTGCTCATTATGAACCACTCACTCAGAATGATGGAGCACGAACCACTCACTCAGAATGATGGAGAACGAACCACTCACTCAGAATGATGGAGAACGAACCACTCACTCAGAATGATGGAGAACGAACCACTCACTCAGAATGATGGAGAACGAACACTCGTTCAGAATGATGGAGAACGAACCACTCGTTCAGAATGAGGAGCACGAACCACTCGTTCAGAATGATGGAGAACGAAACACTCACTCAAAATGATGGAGCTCGAACGACTCGCTCTGAATAATGTGGCATGGAAAAAGCATCCGCAGTGAGTGAACGATTTGCTCAGAATGTTGTAGTGCGGTTGTTCTTTCTTTCTTTTTGGTGTTTAATGGCTATTTTCAGACCTGCGAGGCTCTATATACGCCGCACACCTAAACAACTCGGATATGGATACTGGAGGCTTAAATTGCTAGCCCCGTTTCTTTAATGAATTTTCAAACTGATCGACAGAACTGGGGATGCTTCTGAGTCAGATGGCAAAATGCATCTGGCAGGCCTGACCACGTACGTGATCCCCATGACATGGACAGAATGAAGTAGACCGATCTGGACTCATCGTACTGAGGGCACGGGATGAAAACATGAACCAAATCCTCAGGAACATTACACCGGTCACACAACCCCGTGGGGGTGATGCCTTATCCTGTGAAGATCGAGGTTGAGAGAACAATGCCCGTGCAGTTGTTGTTGTAATTAGATCTGCACTGCAGCAAAACGCGTTATCAGAACACGCCCTACCTCGCAGTAACTGCTAACAGTACATCCCGTTCATGACAGGAACTGTACTGCCATCCAATGTCGGGCACTCGGCAAGCGGCTTAAGCACTCAAATAATCACTTCAATTTAATGGTTGGCAAGCTAAGCGATGTCAAACTATGTCCGAATTTGACAAATGAACACTTTTCGAGATGCGGAACTGCTTATAAGTTCGATTCTGGAGATTAAATTTTGTAATTTGCTTAGTTTATGACATTCTCGAGGTTATCGCATGTGCGGAAATGAAATAAAGCCACGAACGCTGGCGTCTCCGGTCGTTTATAAGCATGGCAATGTACCCAGAGATTCGTAGCTATGATGAACAGGCGTTCGATAATATGAGTGTATAAAGTGAAAAAAAAACTTTATCGTTAAGAAATCGTTGAGGCATGCGCCAAGTCAAAGCTTGAGCAGGCAAAAAAACATGGCGGCTTCAGACCCCAGCGAGGTAATCCAGGATATGCCTTAAGACCCCAGAGAGCGAGGTGGCCGAGGCTGCACCTGATAAAGGATATAATTAAATAAGGCCATTAATCATCTTTAACAGGGTGTTTTAATTAACCAAACACCCAATTTTCACTCTTGCGCTTCCATTGAGGTTTCTTCGTGGGCATGCAACGTTTCAGGTTTCATGGGTTTGGAGTATGGAGGAGACACACTAACACACACACACACACACACACACACACACACACACACACACACACACACCACACACACACACACACACACACACACACACACACACACACACATTTATTAGTATATATATATATTATATATATATATAATATATATATACTAGCGATACCCTGCACATGCACGGGATAGCAGTACAACATAGCTGGTAGCAGACGACAGACCGTACACGGGGAATGACAAAAATACGCATTGTGCAAAATGCAAGTGGTACTATGGAACGCCAAGACTTCCCAAACATTGTCGCATGTCCGCTGAGTGCCACAGCAATTTCATAGGGATCGTGTGACGGCGAGCCGAGTTTTTAGTGTTGCAAGCTTGGTATTATAATAGAGATATATAAATGTCGAAGTTGTCGAAATGGTAAGGGTCTAAGCTGTCTAATCTGTCTGGAAGTGTGTAAGGGGTCTAAATGGTGTTAAGGTCTATTGGGTCTGAGGGGTCTTTTGGATCCTCAGGGACTTTTGCGTCTTTGTGGTCTTTTTGGTCCTCTGGGTATTTTGGGTTTTTTGGGTCATTGATGACTTTTGGGTCTTCAGGGTCTTTGGAGTCTTCAGGGTCCTTGGGCACTTTTGGTCTTTGGGGTATTTGGGTCTTTGAGATATTGACGGTGTTTTTGGTGTTTTGGGTCATCTGGTCTTTCATGCTTGGAGACTTTTAGGTCATCTGTTGTCATCAGGATCTTTGGGGTCTTTTGGGTCCTTGAGGTCTTTTCGGTTTTAAGGGGTCTTAAGAGTTTGGAGTCTTAAAGTATCTTCAACCGTCGAAGGATCTCAGCAGTCAAAAGCATCAAAATGTATCTTTCCAATCGTACGTAATTTGGAGACGTTTGTGTAGTTCACAACGGATGTTCAAACAGGACGTAATCAATTGACATATCATCTTCACGGTTTCCTGGACAGCTTCACTCACGGCTTCCTGGACAGCTTCACTCATGGCTTCACTGACCGCTCATCGATCGCCTCACGGACCGTGCTTTTCATTTTTATATACTGTATAGTGTATATAGATATCTCTGACTCTAGAAAATCCCCTTTCCTATTTTCAGATGACTCCACCTAATGCCGTGACATCCCTCATCCTTCAGACAGGCAGGCAGCAGCCTCTTCCCTCTCTTCAGACTTTGAAAAAAAAATCACAAGATGGACAAACACTTGAAATATGTCTTTCAATCCTGACAAATCTCACACTCTCACTATTTCTCCAAAAGGACCGTTTGGCAATCCCCCTTTCATAACAATCCTCTTGGGTAAGTTCACTCATTCAAACTCCTGGGTCTCACGATCAGCCATGATCTTTCTTGGCCAAACCACATTTCAAAGTGAACAACAAACTTGGTATCCTGCGTCATACAAATTCCTTCCTTGGCACACCTGAACACCTATCCACCAACAAGGCCTTCATTTTCAGATTGATGGAGTACTGCTCTCCCCTGTGGGCTGGCTCCCCTGCCACACACCTTGCTCAGCTTGACTCCATGGGAAACCGAAGCCTTCAAGATTATTGGATTCTCCCAGGATGAAGCTGAGTCGATGGGTCTCTCACGATGAAGCCGAGTCACTTTCCCATCGCAGACAGGTAGGTGGTCTCTCTGTCTTCGGGGCCTCCTTTCTGGTCTTTCACCCTATGCTCTTTCTGTGCTTTGGTTCCCCTCCCCTCAACCCCCCTCCCCTCTCTCTAATTTTCTGCATGGCGCAGATGGTCCACAATCATCCCCCTTCTGGTGAAAACCCCAAATCTAGAATAACTGCTCACCTCCACTCATTTGTTCCTCTCCTTCCTGCACGTGGAATCAATCTCATTCTTCCCTCCAAGTCTTCAAGACAGTTGTTCACCACAATGTCAGATCATCCCCAATCCAAAGCCATGATCTATACATCCATGAACCCCCCCCCCCCACCCACTCCAAAGCCCACCTCATTCCATATTTCCACTTTTTCCTTCCTGAGTGTTTGCTTCTGTATCCATCTTGTTCACCACATGTGTCCTCTCTAACCCCACATTCCCTCCCTCTCTCTGCTGGTCCTTTTGTTCAGTTGCATCCTGATTTGTTCAGTGTTCTAGCTCTTCCACAATCCTTAAAATTTATACAAAAAAATCCCCCAAATCTATAGAGTTCATGAGAACTCCTTATCCCATGCAGTCTTGAGGAAAATCACAAAGGAAGGACCTTTTCAACTCTTGCTTTGCATTTCCGAGCACGATCTATATGTCCAACAAGCCGTGATTTTGGCTGAATCTTGATATCTGTCATTGTGGAGAGTATGAGCGGCTAATTTGATTGGTCGAGATGGTGTAACATGGCATCATATTTCATCCAAGTACTGCTAAAGTGGAGGTTTTTGGAAGTGCCAACAAGGCAATTTGTGTTCTACAGTGTTCAAGTGTATCATTCAATTCAAATAAAATGAAAGTTTTAAAGGCTGGAGAAAAAACAACAAAAAAAAGTGTTTTTTGGAAATTTACCGCCATCATGGACCGTCTGATGACCATGTGTTGCACTATCTTCTTTGACACGTTAAATTAGTTCTTCATGCCTGTTTGTTGTGGTCCTTTTTGACGTCCCTAAAAACAGTAAATTCCTGTTGCAATAATTTTCAATTTGTTTCACTGCCAGGTAGACACGCTTGTCTGTGCGTTTACATCGACTCGGTCTGCTCGTCGTTCACTTTAACCTACTGCTGCTTGCCAAAACCTGTAATTCAAATCCTCTTTTAAACATAATTTTCAGCACACACACTCACACACACACACACACACACACACACACACACACACACACACACACACACACACACATGCAGATACTTCTACTTTTACCAATAGATGCAAAAATCCCCCCCTTCCTGCTGCGATCAATCATAATCATTTTAAACTTACCCTGTACATTGACAATCAGCAGATATGACCTTCCCTTTGGTTTAAGAAGTAACCAAACCAGATGCACTGTCTCCCTCTGGATGTCTGCCTGAATGTTGGTAATGACTGCCTGAACGATGGCATCGGCTTTCCAATAGCAGATGTCCGTTAAATAATCAACAAGCTGCCATGTTCACAAGGAGTAAACCTGCAAGGTTCAAAGTCCACTCACTGGCTGCAGTGTCGAAGCGTTTGAATCTCTCTCTT
>CM068959.1:112525286-112562296 GCA_035128595.1 Eptatretus atami
CACAGCCCAAGCTACACTGGAGTGGCTAAGGAACAAAAAGTTAAATGTCCTTGAATGGCCCGGTCAGAGCCCGACATAAATCTAATTGAAAATCTGTGGCAAGACTTGAAGATTGGTGTTCATCAATACTCTCCACGCAACTTGACTGAGCTAGAACAGTTTTGTACATAAGAATGGGCAAATATTGCCCAATCAAGGTGTGCAAAGTTGGTAGAGACCAAGCCCACAGACTCACACCTGTAATTGCTGTCAAACGTGCTTCCACCAAGTACTAACTCGGGGGGTGGGTGGACACTTATCCAACCAAGATATTCTAATTTTGTATTTTTAATTATTTTTCTGTAATTGGAGAATTTGTTTTTCACTTGGAAGTTTTGGTTACGATGTGCCTTCCTGCTCAACAAGGTGGAAAAAGTCTGATTTTATGCAATTTAATTCCAGGCTATTAGACAACAAAAGGTGAAAATTTTTAGAAGGGATGTAGAGGAGTGAGAGAGAGGAGAGAGCGAGAGAGAGAAAGTGAGAATGAGAGAGAGAGGGGGGGGGCGGGGTGGGGAGAGAGGAAGAGAGAGAGGAGAGAGAGAGAGAGAGAGAGAGAGAGAGAGAGAGAGTGAGAGAGAGAGAGAGAGAGAGAGAGAGAGAGAGAGAGAGAAGAGAGAGAGAGAGAGAGAGAGAGAGACGAGAGAGGGGTGGGGGAGAGAGTGAGAGAGTGAGAAGAGTGAGAGTGAAGAGTGAGAGTGAGAGAGTGAGAGAGAGAGAGAGAGAGAGAGAGAGAGAGAGAGAGAGAGAGAGAGAGAGAGAGAGAGAGAGAGAGAGAGAGAGAGAGAGAGAGAATGCCGTTTATTTGTATGTATGTATGTATCATATATATATATATATATGTTGTTGTTGTCCTTTCGGCTGCTCCCGTTAGGGTCGCCACAGTGGATCATCCATTATGATCCGCATACTGATTTGGAACAGGTTTTACGCCGGATGCTCTTCCTGTCGCAACCCTGGTCGCCTCTTACGACACAGGGATAAGGATTGGGTTTCGCCATGATTCCGGCTCTCCTACCTACCCCTCATAGCGCGGCCCAGCACAGAGTACCCGTCCTCAAGCGATCCTCCAACCCAAGCTCCGAGTAGCCGGATTACAGGCGCACGCCACTACGCCCGGTGTATATATATATATATATATATATATATATATATATATATTATTATATATATATATGTGTATATATATATATATGTATATGTATATATATATGTATATATATATATATATATGTATATATATGTATATATATATATGTATATATTATATATATGTATATATATGTTTATATATATATATATATAAGCAGGGTATGCCTCCCCATTGTCACGTGTCACCGATCTGCATTTAATTTTTTTTATCCATTTATATAATCATTTACGGATGCTTCCCAACAGTTCTGTGATTTTTCCGGTGTACCAGCGTCGATGTCCATCGGCGTGCAAATTTTCAGCTTTCTACATCTCCCGGAAGGTACCGATCTTTATATCAGTCATGAGTCAGTGGTTAAAAAGAGCTTGACATATTAGATATGTGTAGATATATATATATACACCGTATACATATATATGTACATGCTGACCATACGTGGTTATACACTTGTTGATGTATGATTGCACTAGTTAAGCACACAGACACACATATTATACCTGATTATGCACGTTAGTGTGTGATTATACACGTTGTACATGTTATATAAGACCTGGGAGGACTCCATTACTCCTTCTGAAACCCGCATATGGAGAAAACAACCAACGACACACGCACATTCGATAACACCAGACTTGACTCCGGACTCTACTAAACATTATAAAAACACAGCCGGTGACGTTGGAGGGAAGTGAGGTCCCTTTCTGCAGCATCCTGGGCATCTATCCTCTAAATGTTGAGCGTTGAGGAAGCAGCAAGTCCAATTGTTTAGATTTTGCTTTGACCCTGCAGGGGTCAGAATCGCACCGCCAAACTCGCAGACTCAGAGTGAATGCTCTAACCACACGAGTTGTGTTATTCAAATAAAAAAACCAAATATTTAAAACGGTGTTTTGTAGCAATTGTGAAATCATTTTAAGTTTGTGTGATGATTCGGAAGAAGCATGCAAATGATGGTCTGAGGAATGCAGGTAGCGACACCCATGTGTGTTCAACTCCCCAATTCACACAGATGCATTGCAAGTGGCAGGAAATGAAAATCTCAGACTGAATTTGCTATGAATAACTGAACCTAATAAATATTTCAAATTAAATATTTATGATCCGGTTGGGAACGAAAGATGTGGAAGAATGTTATATCTGTGTGATGCTGGGCTTATTAACTTTTTATTTTTGTCCGCACAGACCGTTCAGCAAAATGCAAGAGGTCAGAAATGCAACCCCAGAAAGCATGGACGACGACTTGATGGAATATTGCTTCCCATTTCTACTTATCTTGGAGTCCGTTAGAAAAATACTTACTTCGTGTTTCCTTCAAAAGTCACTTCGTTCAAAGCATGCTTTTCGTGAAAGAACATGCAAGGACAGTAGTCAAGGACGGATTTTTCACTCTTTTCAACCTTGACATGAGCTGTCAGGATGGCCTAGACAAGAGGTACACACTTGTCTCTGAGCTGTCTAGCCTGGGTTTGAATCTCGACCCAGCGATAAACTGTCATCGATGTGTGTGCCGTCCATCGGATGGATGGTAAACTTGGTATCCCAGCTCCTAGCATTAGTTGGTGGACGTTACGTAAAGTGGACGAGCCATCACCAGTACCCGTCCCCCTGTAAGAAATTACAAATTCCTGCCGAAACTGCGGGTAGCGAGTGATCTGGTCTTCTTGGATACCCCTCGAAACACCAGGTTACATATCTTGCCATCCCCGGGTGGAGTTGTTGCCTGGTTCAGATCCAATATTCGAAACACATTCAAGTTCCAAATCTGTTCACACGTCATATATGAATGGCCATCTTCGGCTGTGAAGGGAAATCATTACTGACTGTTGCTTTATCCTTATTTTTCCACAAAATGTCCTTTTTGTGCTCTATGGTGTTCTCTGTCATCTTTGGATGATCCAGGAATAAGCAATTTTGGTAAAAAGGAAGAAAATTGACTGGTTTTACAAAAAATGGTGCCTTGTTAGTGTGTTTCAGGAAAGCTTGAAACATGGCACTCAGCAATTGTCGGGACATTTAAAGGTCCGCTTTTGTGAAATATGCCTTTCACCACCAGCTGAAACAAGTGAGCGGAAGTCAGGTCAATGCTCCATTTGAAGGGCAACGCGTTACTGCACAGCACCTGAACCACAGTTTGTCAGAAAAAAAATGACCGGAGAGTCAAACCATGGGAAGGCAGTTGAGCAACGATGGACTGCACTGCTGTGTCATGGATTAACATGACCCCGGCTCTCATTAGGCATTGCAGAAAGGTTTAGTAGGTTGTAAATTCCACCTGTCTTACCTGCATTTGCTTATTTGAAGCGCCATTTTCCAGGTAATTCACAGTCCCCATGTTACCTTATCGATGCAGCAGTTCAACGGTTGCTTGCAACTGTCCGCCTCATTGCCAGGGTTTCAAATGACGTGTTATTTTAACAACTGCTTTTTGATGAGCAGAAAAGAGAGAGTCAATTAAATTTGTTAGATATTAACACACAAGTTATTTTCTTTGCATTGTACTACTTAACCGGTACAGATTGAAAATGTTGGACTAGTAGCGGCGATGTTTCCTGACGCTGATCATGCTCACCAGATTCTCTGAGCGAGGGAGCCTCGTGTGTGGAGGGGGCCAACGGGTCGGCCACGTGCCTTGTGGTTGCAGCAGATTGATCGACATCTCAAGGAGATGGGGATGGGCCAGGCATCTGCCTGGGGGATGGCCAGACTGAGGACCCTGGAGCGGAAAGTGGACGCAGCGAAGCGCTGTTCCGATGCATGCTCCCATACCTGACCTGAGTAGCGGCATGTAAGGTTTGCAGATAAGCATTATTAAAAAGCAAATTGCAGAGAGACAGTCACAAGATTGGTAAATGTTGACCACGAATCGACAGGGAGCACAAAATATGTAATATCAAATGAATATCTTGCGAATCAGCCATTTTCTCATCTTGGGCCTGTACAATGAGCAGCGCTTTCGGCAGCGGGCCAAAAGTGCCTTGGCAGGGCCGACGGCAGTAGCAAAAACAATATGATGTCGAGGCGACGACAGAGTATTCACCGTAATATTCAAAGAAGAATATTAATGTTGATATCTATGTGCAGAAGAAGAATGTCTATGGAATAAGTAAGAACCAAAAGAACATTGAACAGATGAATAAACCTCGGTATTCCATTTGTCCGTCAAATTCAGGAATACACGGTGCTGCAAATCATATCTGAGTGATTGAGGAAGGCTGCACTGTTTGTATATTGAGTTTCGATATCGAGTTTAGTTGGGATTGAAAAGTGACCAAATACGAGGAGAAAGCTCTACATCCATGGATCCATCTGTATTACATCACAGCAATTTTGAAACCCCACTTTTTCCTGCCTCAACATTACATTTGCCAAATAACTTGTGCAATCAACATATTAAGCAATGCTGTAACACTTATAACTAGGCTTAGCAAGGATGTTATTCCACAGCCTGTGGTTTGAATCTCTTATTTTCAGTCGGTTCTGACAGATAGAATTGAGTGAAACAGACATAGCTGCCTATGTTTGGCGGTGTTCCATCGAGATTTGGTTCACTGCGGAAATTGCCTCCATCAAGGCAGCGTGGTCAAAACCGGCCAGAAAATGGGACACTCTCATGGGTGATGCAGGTGACCCTGGAGGTGAAAGTCAGTCACAATGTTTCTTACCAAGCCTTATTACCCGAGCAATATTGTGAACCCCAATGGTAATACACAAGGGGGGGGGGGGGCATTAAGTAGATAGAATGTGTTGCCAGATATGCAAGGAAATGAGAAAAAGAAAAAAAGGAAAAGACTACGGTGAGGAAATGAAGTACGAGCGTGAGAAATCTGTTCTGTTGTGTGCTGTTCGCTGCTTGCAGTAGATTAATGGCACCCACAGCAGAGGACGAGTGAATTACATGCCTTTGCTTTCATTTTACCTGTTTGTTCCTTGGAGAAGTCAGCATCCTGGAGATTTTTAAGGGGACCCTTAGTTACCAGGCTAAGGCTCGTGAATCATGGTTGCATGCAAAAAAGAAGCAGGGTATCTGAGGTTGGTGGATTTGTCTTTTGGAGGACTAAACGTCGAAGTACTGTTTTCAAGGCCGCGTACATAATGCCCGAGAGCGATTAAACGCCTGAACAAATAACATATTCTTGAAGAGAACAAGTCAAAATGCCGGTTCACATGCCAGGAAGAACTAAATCACGGCCTTTCGAGGGCCTTCAAAGACAAGTGTCGGGCAAGACAAGCGACAGTAGCCAACAAGTCAGTGTTTTCTCACTTTTCAACATGACATCACCCTCCTCCGTTGCAATATTGCAGGTGATGAGAAATGAAAAATAAAAATAAAAAAAGTGTCACAAACCTTGCTTCAGGACCAATCCGAACAGAGTTGAGCTGAGCTTGAGGGCCACAGCTGGGAGCCATCATCCATATGCTTTGATTTACGAGCGACTCCGGTTTAGCGACATGGCAATCCTGCAGGCAATCTCGCAACAACCAATGCCCAGCACAACTCGCAGCTCGTCTCCAAATTGCCTAACACAAATTTGGTGGTTCGATTGTTTGGTTCTTCGAATGAAATTGGCCTTTGATACATTTGGCCTATTTGAAACTTTCAATTGTATCTTAGAAACAGAAAGATGGCCTGTTTTTAAACTTCTATTGGTTTACATAGGGTTCCTTCAGCAATTAATGTAACAAAATGTTTTAACTTTCATAAACTCTTCCATATAAGATCCCAATTTATTTTCTTTAAGATCAGGAGAGAATCTTCCATCAGATAACGCTCTCCTCTGAAAGCTTCTCGAACTTTTCATCTCCCACTTATATTAATTAAATAATTGCAACAAACTGTTTTGATGATAACTGACACTCAACATTGACCACCTGTTGCTTTTTCTCCTGGCTGGGGGGGCATCTCCTCCTGCAGGGGCAAGGTAAACAAGGAATCAACTTCCTGGGGAGCTGCAGCAACACAAAACTCCACAGGTAGCCAACAACGCTTCTGGTTAGTCACCCTGGCAGCAGTACCCACAGTTCACTGGATTAGGTCCGGCGTCATAATCAAGACGAATGACGCTACCATTTTGGTCGGCTAAAGTGGTTTCTCAACTAGTTCCAGCTCAGTAAGCAAAATAGTTCTCTCTGGGAGATAGCTTTTAATAGAATGGGCATGGTTTCAAGAGAGCTGCATGGCATTCTTGCGTCATCTCATTGCTCGGTCAATTTTTCTGCGCCCGAATTCTTGTCCGTTCTGCCTGGCAGCTACCCGAGCTGTTAGGGATGGTACATCACCTTTGACACAGCTCGACGATATGCTGTTGTGGAAATGGAAATATTTTAATGGATGCTGTAAAATTTCACATCGCTTCTAATTATGTCCGTATGCTTCATATAACTATGTCCTTGATTGCCAAGTAAGCTCGTAACCTGCTGAAACGCTCTTTAATTGCGGAAGAAAATGGATTCGTTCCATCTGTCCAGAAGGCCAGCAAAGAAAACATGATGTCGTTACTCCACCTGAAGGTCAAACCATCATCAACTTATTGTTGTGCCAGGAGATTTTGGTCGTTAGGGATTAGTTGTTTGTGAGATTTATTTATTTTGTGGAGTTCTAAAAATGGGGTTATTTCAAGGTTTCCTTTGACTGAGACACATTTTTACCTTTTTTTCTCTACAACATCGAGACTCATGGAAGAACAAGGTGATGGAGGGCATGGACTTAAGAGTACATCACCAGGGCAACCCTTGGACATATGCAAGGGAATGAACGAACAGGAAAAATGGGAGATAGAAAAACAGGGAAGAAAACACTGGAACCTGCAAGTAAGAGTGTTGGGTTAGGTAGGTTAAATTTGGGGTAATAAGGATGGTAGGGTAAGGATGAGGGATGACATGAGATGGTGTTGCGCTGCCTGCTTTCAATGTCTTCCTGTCCTAAAGTTTCCACTGGAACATCAGCACACTCTTATTCGCACATCAACCTTCTGGGATCCAATGCAATTATGCAATCTTGCTTGTAACTCCTACAGCTGTTAAACATGTCACTTAATGCCCATCTCCTAAGGGAATAACAGAGGCAACAGGCTGGTCAGCAGTTCAACCTCACTCTCTCCTTGCCAGCCTTCTGCAAAGGGTCAGGTTGTACGAGAAAGTCAGATACCGTGCTGTCCGACTGTCCAAGGCCCCTTAAACAAAATCTGTGGGGTCACAAAAAATGCATTAGGCATCCCCACTGTAAGATTTTCAACTTTTTACAAATACAACATTAAAATATGATTTCAAACAAGAATATGCCACTTTCTACCTGGTAAATGAAAAATTTGAGAGCACCTGTGAAAACCATAACCATGTCGTCCTTCAGGCAGTCAGTGGGTCCATTAACATTTTTTCGTTTTTCCGACTCCTCCGGGGCAGCTCAACAGATCGTTCTGAAACTGGACATGATGATTCATGATGTGGCTTCGCAAAAACTCATGGAGCACTTTTATTTAATTTCCATCCATGTAGTGAGATAATTAACTAATCAACTCAAAATGTAATTTATGTTTGTATGTCCAGCACATATTGTGACGTCATCGGTGTTTCCTGGTTATTTAATTTTAACTTATTAATCCTCTTAATTTAATTTCATCTTAATCATTATTTAATTCAATCTCTTATTTCAATTTTAACCTCTTAATTTTTTTTGTTTTAATTAAGAGGTTAAATTTTAACCTCTCATTTCAATTCAACAGACCCAGAGGGCCTAACAGACCCAGGGGGGCAACAGACCCAGAGGGCCAACAGATGAATGCCCTTTTGCTTTGAAGAATGGGAAAGAAGGGGGAGGGGAAGACAAAGAGTTGGGGGGGGGGGGGACAGTTCTTTTCTTCCTTTCCTTTTAAGACTTTCTGGACCCCTTTTGACTCCTGAAGATCCTTTAGAACCCTATGACCCCAAAGACCTTTCAGAAACTTAAGACCCCTGAGACTCTGAGACCCTTAAGACCTCTAAAATCCTTTAGACCCTTGAGAACCATATGACCCTTAATACCCAAAGCCCCACTAGAACCCCAAGATCATTTGAATCCTCATACCCAAAAGACCCTGAAGACCATTGAGACCCTTTACAGCGCTAAGACCCAAAGACTCTATCATGTAATGCCAACCCGACTCCGACCACCCTCCATCGGGAGACGAGCATCTGTCCCACTTGGGACTATTCGTTACCTGTACTACAACTTCTTTGTAAAGAAGAATGTGAAGAAGAAATATGCCATGGAAGTTATTAACAAGTATGAAGCTTTACTTGAAGAAGTGACCGGCCAAGATCTGAGTGAGGATGAAATGACGGAAGGCATTGGGAAAGGATGAAACAGAGGATGAAACAAGCAGTGACTGAGGTCGTGACTCAGAAATAAAGGAGGAAACATCATGAGTGAATGACTGATGAAATTCCAGGTATGTTGAGAAAAGGAAACAGGAAAAGAACAACAAGAGCGATACTTGCTTTGCAATACATGTCCCCTAATGATGTGACGTATTCTAAGTCCAAAAAAGGGCAAAACTCTGAAAACATCAAAAAATAAAACGATGCAGAGAAACGATGAGTGGAGTACATCAGAGAACTGTATGAACTTCTAGTTCTTCTTCGTTCGTATTCAGCACAAGGCTGTGGGGAATTATCAATGTTCTGACGATGTGACTGTGCCACTCATGCAGTGCCCTCTGTAGGTTAGGGCAGGAATTTGTAATTTGTTCGGGGTGCCAGCGATAGCTCGCCTACTCTTTGCAAACGACACCGTGTGATCTTTAACGTCCACCAACTCATGCTGGTAGATGGGACTTCGAGTTTAACGTCCATCCGAGGGACGGTACACACATTGATGAACCCCCCTGCCTGTGAAACACGGATGACATTTTATAGTTGGGTGGATTCGAATCCGGGCAAGGCAGCTTAGAGGTGAGTGTGCCTACCTTCAGGTCATCAAGACAGCCAGCACAGGCTAGACAGCTGAATGGCAAGTGTGCATACCTCCAGGCCATCCTCGCAGTCCAACTGTATGATGATGAAGACAGAGATGGAAGAGCATCATCAGAGGGAAGAGAAAGACCAGAGATAATTCAGGCAGAAGTCAGTGCAGCGATCAAAAAGATGAAAGGAAAGCATCCGGAAATGATGAGATACAAAATAAAGTCTGAAGGCCAGGATATAATTTTTTTGTATACCATGTCGAGGCTCGTATGAGAGCTAACGCACAACGCACAGCAAGGGGGGCATGAGACAAAAGGGCGGGACAAAACAGTGGGGAACAGAGACATTAGGAGATCTGTGGAAGGGAGAGGATGGGACAGGGAACATGGGGAATACAAGATTGGACATTACACGGACTTTCAGGAAGGAAAGCAGGGAATTTGAAGGAGGTGGGCTTGATGGATTATCGGGGTAGAAAAGATGGAGGATTTGGATGGGGATGATAAGAGGTGGTGGTGAACAGCTGTTTTGAAGGCCTGGAGGGAAGAATGGGATTGAATAGAGTGAGGGAGTTTATCCCAAAGTCGGGAAAAAGAGGAATGAAAGAGTGAAGGTGAGCAGTAATTCGTGATTTTGGTAGTTTTACCAGAAGGGGGTTGTTGGCGGACCTTGAGCGCCCTGCGGAAATGTGGTGGGGACAAATCGCAGAGAGAGCAGGGGGGGGGGCAGGCTGGAGAGGAGACGGTAGAAGACAGAAAGACCACCGACCAGCCTACGGTGAGAGGCCCAAGACTCAGCCTCATGGCGGGAGATGCCAATGATCCAAAATGCCTTGGTTTCCATAGCGTGAAGCTGAGAAAGGTGGGAGGCAGGAGCACCAGCCTAGAGGGGAGAGCAGTACTCCATCAGGCTGCGGACGAAAGCTTTGTAAGTGGTCAGGAGCTCAGGTGGGCCGAAGAAGGACTTTGCACGACGGAGGATTCCCAGTCGGCGACTGGCTTTGGAGGTGAGGTTTGAAATGTGCCTTTCCCAGGAAAGGTCATGGCAGATCGTGAGACCCAGAAGCTTGAAACAAAGGACTTCTTCCAGAGGTTTTTTGAGAAGGTTAGATGGGGTGGGGACGGGGGGGTCTCCTTCCGGAGAGACATAGTAGAGTGTGAGATTTGTCCGGATTGAAAGACATGTTCCACTTGTTGGACCAAGTTTGTGATTTATCCAGATCTGCAGTGAGAAGAACTGCTCCATGCCGGTCTGAGGGATGACAGATGGTATGCGCAGAGGGTGGAGTCATCAGCAAAGAGATAAAGAGGATTTTCCAGAGAGTCAGCGAGATCATTGATGAAAACCAGAAAAAGAAGAGGGCCCAGAATGCTACCTTGAGAACTCCAGCCTGGACAGGAAGAGGGGATGAAAGAACTCCATTTAGGGCCACACGTTGACTGCGACAGGAGAGGAAGTCGCGAGCCATGAGTGGAGATGGCCTTGGATATCATGGAAGAGAGTTGGTGAGCAGGGCAGGGTGCCAGACCGTGTCAAAGCACGCGATATGTCTCGGGATATGGCTCTGATTTCATGTCCTGGCATTGAGTACTCCATCCATTGTTGGAGAGCAGAAGAAGCATATCCAGGGTAGAGTGACCTGGTCTGAAACCAAATTGAAGATCGGAAATCAAGCCATTGGAGAAGAGGAAGGATTTATGTATGAAGCGATGATGGATCCATAACCTTGCTGATGATTGGGAGAAGGCTGATTGGTCTGTAGTTGCAGGGATCTGTTTTTGCACCTTTTTTATGCAGGGCAGTGAATGTTTGCTGATTACCAAGCAGATGCAGATGACTTTGAGCAAATGAGAGGGTGAATAGAACAGAGAGAGGGTGAGCAAGAGCAGAAGAGCAGGCTTTGAGGACACATGGGCTGATGCCGTCTGGACCGTTGCAGAATCTGAGTCAGGTTTGACGCAAGCTCTCCACCTTGTCAGGAGAAAAGGACAGAGTCCAGGGACAGTTGGGTGCGACTGAGTAAGGTGGGTAGAGAAAGCGATGATTTTGGACACAAGATTTAGCTGCAAACACGAGTTTAGGCATTCAGCCTTTTCACGTGCGGTATTAGCAATGCGGCCATTTGAGTAAGGGAGGGATGGAGGGGGAACATACACCAGAAAGAGATTTGATTAGATGCCACCAGGATTTTGAGGAGGGAGAGAGGTTTGAAAGTTCGGACTTGAGCTATGTTCGGACTTGAGGATGATGTTCACATGGGGATACTGACAGACCTCTGCAACAAAAATTATCAAACAGGATTCGTACCTGAGGATCTTTTGCAGTCAGTGTTTATTAAGATCCCAAAGAAACCAAAAGGCAGAGAATGGTTCAAAAGACCAGAGGTCCAACAGACTCCAGTTTGACCCAATAAGATCAGAAGACGCCGAAAGTTCTCAAACTCAGAAGACCCATCCGAGATAAAAAGACCCGAGGACACAAAAGATCTGAAGACCGGCACAAGACTCCGACACGCACAAAGACCCAGAGGACACAGACAAGACAGAGGACACAAAGACTCGGAGACCCACAAGCTGAACGACAAAAGACTCCGAGGACCACAAGACCAGACGAAAAATCCGAAAGGACTCCGAACCACAGACAGAGGACACAAAAGGACACCAAGAGGAACCACAAGACTCCAGAAGCACCACACAACAGACCTGAAGGGAGAGAAGAGAGAGAGAGAGAGAGAGAGAGAGGAGAGAAGAGAGAGAGAGAGAAGAAGAGAGGAGAGAGACTGGAGAGAAGAGAGAGCAGAAGAGAGTGAGAGAGAAAGAAAGAAGAGAAAGAAAGAGAAAGAAAGGGAAAGAGAAAGAGAAAGAGAGACCAGTTTTTGTGGAGTTCCACTGGCAGCATGTGATGTGGAGTTTGATGCACCAGAATGATCATCATGATCTCCTGAGTTGATTAGGCTAATTAACTACAAGGAACCCAGAAGAATTCCCATGTTTTAAATGCACGGCATGTTAAGGTGTATATGGCAGATTAGTAGGTCCTTCTGTGGCATGGCATTGCATTTATAAAATAAATAATAATTAAAAAAAGATAACATTGTAACAAACCATATATTTATTAATACAAATAATATTAATAACAATAATAATAGTAGTTTCATTTGGCAATAATAAAAACAAAGAACGTATAACATCAACCCAGCCCAAGCACACCTGGGCTTGGTGAAAGGCAAACCAATGATCAAACAGTACAGCAAGCAGGTATGCAACAAGGCCTTGAAGAGCAATGAAAAATTGATCCACTCGACGCAAGCGGGATCACTATGTAATTCCAGATGGTCGAAAGGCTATATCGAAAAGGTAATTCTAAAGGGTATTCTAAAGTTAATTCTAAATGGGTAATTCTAAAGGGTAATTCCAAGTTAATTCTAAAGGGAATTCTACAAGGTAATTTAAAGGTTAAATTCCAGGTATTCTGAAGGGTAATTCTAATAAGGTAATTCAAAGGGTATTTAAGAAGGGTAATTCTAAGGGAATTCTAAAGGTAATTCTAAGGTAATTCTAAAGGTGATTCTAAATCTAAAGGGTAATTCTAAAGGGTAATTTAAAAGGTAATTCTAAAGGTAAATCTAAAGGGTAATTAAGGGTAATTTCTAAAGGGTAATTTAAAGGGTAATTCTAAAGGGTAATTCTAAGGGTAATTCTAAAGGTAATCTAAAAGGGTAATTCTAAGGTTTAATCTAAAGGGTAAATTCTAGGTAATCTAAGGTTAATTCTAAGGATTCTAGAAGGTAATTCTCAAGTGAATTCTAAAGGGTGATTCTAAAGGTAATAATTAATCAAGGTAATTCTAAGGTAATTCTAAAGAGTAATTATAAAAGGTGTTATAAAGGGTAATTATAAAGGGTGATTCTAAAGGGTGATTCTAAGGGTAATCTAAAGGGTAATTCTAAAGGGTAATTATAAAGGGTGATTCTAAAGGGTGTTCTAAAGGGTGATCTAAAGGTATTATAGGGTATTCTAAAGGTAATATAAGGTAATGCAATGGGTTTCTAGTAGGTGTAAAGTGATTCTAAAGAGTAATTCAAAGGGTGATTCTAAGGCTAATTCTGAAGGGTAAGTTCTAAATGGTGATTCTAAATGATTCTCGTGGTGTAAAGGTATTATAGAGGGTAAATTCTAGAGGGTGATTCTCAAGAGGTAATTCTAAAGGGGATTCTCAAGGGTAATTCTCACGGTTTTGTTTGTTTCTCGCTTTGCCTATTTCAGTATAAGTGCCAAACTGAACCGCTTCCTTTGACACCGGGTGAGGTTTTTAATTTTTAATTTCACACATGTCGAGGCTTGTATGAGAGCTAACACACAGAACATACAACAAGGGAGCAGAAGACAGAGGGGGGGAGGGAAGGAATGAACAAAAGAGATCGCATTGTTTTCATAGGATCGCTTGTTCACCTTTGTTGTGTGATTTGCTTCAATTTAGGATGTTATTTCAGTTCATTACAAGCTTGGAGCGATGTTATATCTTCGATATATACGATATGAGATGTCGTTGTTTGTTTGTGTGACGTCTACTGCCTCTCGCTCCTGCAAGTTTAATCCCACCAAAAATTTATAGGATCACATTTTTATTTTCCTATGATACACCTTCCTAGGGGTTTTAAACAGTCATTTTCTTACAAATCATAACTTGTGAACACATGTGCCACTTCCTGTCATGGGGAAGTGGTGGGAGTCTGGAGGGAGGTGGGGGTGGTGTGGGAGAAGGCAGGGGAAGGTGTGGGAGTAGGGTGTGAGGGGAAGGGGTGTGGTGGGAGGAGGGAGGGAGAGGAAGGGGTGGGAAGGGCGGAGGGAGGGGGTGTGGAACAAGAAGGTGGGAGGAGGGAAGGGAACTTGTGGGTAGGTGTCTGGAAGGAGGGTGGGTGTGTGGGAGGAGGGAGGGGGAGGGGTGGGATGAGGGATGGGAAGGGTGGGATGGGAATCCGGAGGGAGGGTGTAGGGTGAGAGGGGAGACCCGGTATTGCCCCACAATGTCGGATACCTTTGCTTGTGGTCAATAAAGTGAAAGTAAGGAGTGAGGAATATGGATTAAGCATGAATGTGAAGAAGACCATGACAGTGGTGATAAGCAGAGACCTAACCCTGGATGTGAAAATTGAAGAGGATGGATAAGTCCAGGAACAAGTGAAAAGCTTCACGTACCTTAGACAGATTTATCAGATGATGGGAGACGTGATAGTGAGATTGAAGGAGAATTGAAATAGCAAAGACTAGCCTTGCTAGAATGAAGGTTGTGTTGACATAAAGGAAACAACCAGGATGTTATGAAAAGAATGTTGATGCTCCATTTTGCTATCTTTATTTTATGCAGCGGAGAATTGGACAACAAATAAAGAGATGAGTGATAATCAGAATGCATTGGAGATGTGGACATATAGGAGGATGTTCCGCATATCCTACACAAACTGGAAGACTAATGAGGCTGAAGAAATGGCTGAAGTAAAGAGAAAATTAGTGCAGAATATCAGAGAGAAAGATACAACACTCTGGTCATATCATTAGAGGAAATGGTAGAGAGAGACACTTATTGGATGGGAAGATCGATAGAAAACGTTGGAGAGGGAGGCAGAGAAGAAAATGGCTGACAGAGATAACGGACTGAACGCAATTGACCGAAGTGGGATGTGTCAGAGCAGTTCAGGACAGACCGAGTTGGAGATCCATCGTTGTCAACCTTCTGGGTAGAAGATGACACACAAAGACGAACAGATGAACGATAATTATTTACAGGCCCCAATGATTCCTACCATTTTGTGAGGTCGGCAAGAGAACGCTTTTCGCCGAACCAGCTGGTGAGGCCTGACATTCGAGGGGAGATGATTTTCACAGGTATTTAAAACTTGTTCATGGTGCTGGTGATAACTTCCACTTCTTCATGAAATACAATGCAATCTTAAATGTCCACCAACCAATGTTAGCGAAAACCCAGCTTGACGTCCATCCAAGGGATATGGCTCATTTTGTGATGGAACACCCTTCCTGTGAAGCACCATTTGAACAGTTTACGGTCCAATCAGGAATTGAACCAAGATTAGACAGGCTGAAAGGGAATTGTGTACTACCTCTACACAATCTTGTTGGACTAGCTCTCACATTCGACTCCTGAGACACGACCACGACAACTACTACATGTTGAACTTTAACGACCCCACTTATTTACTTTCTTTTGGGGTTGGCCGGGCAAAGTTTTTGGCATGTCTTTCACTCACTGGGTGGCCAGGTCAGACGTTTGACTGAAGTTGACAGGAATTTATAATTTGTTGCGGCTGCTAGATGTATAATTATTAGCCTACTCTTTGTGAAGGGCACCTCGGGATGTACAACGTCCACCAACTAATTCTCGCAAACAAGACATCCAGTCCAGCATTCTTCTTTGGCCGAGGTACACATCGATGCTTCGGCCGACAAGAGAATCACCAGGGTGACAGTTTATAGCTGGGTCCAGATATAAACCCAGGCTTGACAGCTCAGAGGCCAGTGCACACACCTTTGGGCTATCCTACCAGCCTATGTGGCTGGGGAGAGGAACGTGGGATTAATGATGTCTTTTGATGTTAGACACATGGTCGATGCCATTGCCCTGAGAGTGCATATAGGTTTTTACAGTCCGTCTCAGCACGTTGCCTGTTTTGCCTTTGCCTGTCTGGTTTATGCGAGTTCCTGAACTCACTGGGAACATACTTTCTTTAACACTGTATATTCCCTGTAAGAAAGTTAGCTTTGCTGGAAAATGTTATCCTGTTGTACGCATACAGGATCCTACATTGAGGATGCTATCCTGCATTTGAGTGGATGTTAAGTCCCATGATCATCAATAAAATTATATATTTTCCTTGGCTCTATATCTTGTACAAGAGTATTATTTGGGCTGACACAATGTTAAGTTTCAAATAACTTCTGCCAGTGATACTAATAGATTTGATGGTTTGAAGTGCATATAATCGAGGCTCAAGGAAGAGCAAAAATATTTGGTTACCAAACAAGTTTTGAGTGCCATTCAAGACTTAGTTCACGAGTTATTAGCCCCCGTTGGACTTAGTCCGAAACGGCGCTTATGGATTTGATCTCGATTTTTGTGTCCGTTCGTGCGTGCGTCCGCAACCATATCCCGGACATGTACTGTATTGACCGATGTTTTGTACTTAGCACAAAGACAACACGTGATGGTAGAGATGTGCACATCATTTTGTTTCGCGATGCGATCGAAGATGGCCAACTGGCAGCCATTTTAGTTGTAAAAAAACCCCCGATGTTGAACACGTCCTCAACCATTTCTTGGACATGCATTTACCGATCTTGTTCAAACTTGGAACACAGATAACGAATGATGTCTTACATAAAAAAAATCATTTATTTTTGAGATCAGATCCAAGATAGACGACTGGTTGCCATTTTGTTACTTAAAGGTGTCCCCAACCATTTCTCGGACATGCATGCTCCGATTTTGTTCAAATTTGGCAAATGTCACATGTCACGAATGTCACGAATGTCACAAATATTCCTGTATGTCACATGACCGATCAAGTCAGTTGCGCAAACACATAAATCTTGTAAATATGGGTTAGCCTTTTGAAATCCGAACAGCAAAATTACTAAAACCACGGGGGTGATGACATTTTATGTCTTTTTCTCCTTGTTATTACCTCCACCACCGAAGGTGAAGGAGGTTATGTTTTCACACATTTCTGTCTGTTTGTTTGTGTCCAGGACATCTCAAAAAGTTGTGGACGGATCTAGATGAAACTTGGTGGACAGGTTTGGTGTTTGACAGGGAAGAATTTATTCAATTTTAGTGAAGATCCGAATCCGGATCTGATAATTTTATAAGTGATTCTTCACCATTGAGAGATAGGGCCAAAAAGGATATATAACATGATATTTCAAAAATGGCTTGGGCCCGGTATGTTCTTGTGGATCAGGCATTGTATGGCGGAGGTATTCGCTCTCCCGAGTGCCCTTCCAGTTGCATATATTATTGTCATGCTTTGAGTGTGTGCAGCATGGTTCTGCTCAGTAATGGCATCTTCTATGTAATCAAAAGGTCAACAGTTTGAGTTGCATCTTCATTAGTACCTTGTCACAGCGATTGACCTGAAAAGACACAGATACCAAGGTGTCGTTGATTGCATTATCGTCACGAGTTAAAAGATGAAGGTCTACACTTTGTAAAGGCTTAATGTGGGGAGATAAAGGTGTGATGTAATTGTAACAGAGAAATCAAAAAGTAGAGCTTTAAAGCAATGCTATATCAAAGGTGCCAACAAGATAAGGTAAGCAAGCAGCTTTACATCTTGTCTCATCTGAAATTTGCACATTTACCCGGTTGAAGGTGGATGTTACTATCGGGAATCAAGGATGTTCTTTGGGATGGATGGAAGATGGATCAAGAAATGAGGCACACTTACAATATTGTGAGAGTTTTAAGTGTATAAATGTACCTTTTTTCTCAACTATTCAAATGATTTGGACATTTGTTTGTCATGAACAGCATATTGAATGACCTATATTTTGCTGAGCATTCCTCCAACTGACCAGCGCCAGATTTAGGACTGTGAAGGCCCCTGGGCAGTGATTGACCGGTCATCCCATGATCTTATAACAATAGTTCTCACTCCTCCATAGTCCATACCTGCTTCAATTCGGACTTCACAGCACAGCACGACTTTTTTTTTTAAAAATCATTTAGAACACAAATGCAAGTCGATACACCCTACTTCCTTGGCACGGCATGCCAATGCCACCACACCATTGAGGTGATCTTGAGGTCTTTCTTGTTCAATCAGCTGACTACTTGTAAGCTTCAAGTCGCAGACTCCGCCATGGATAAACTGTGTACGTGCTGCAGCCATGAGTTTGCAAACACAGCAGCAGACTCTTCCATCAGCTGGCGAAAAACACAAACATGAACGCTTGACATCTTCCCCATTTCGATTCTGTCATTCAAATGTACTGACTGGGTTTGCACCTGGGAGAACAGATATCTCCAACAATCTGTTGTGAAGATTTTAGTTTCAACAACTTGGCATCACAGTGCTGCAGATCTACACCTATTTTGCTGAGTAGTCGACAAGCTCTTGCCATCGATGCTCAAGCCACAACCAATGTCATTAACGGTCCCATCTGGTTCTGGATGTGGTTCCATAATGTCCGCCTGTCCATCCACTGGTTATACTTCTTCATCCAGCTCAGCTAGTAGGCTACCATAAACCTCAGGATTTATTTCATCGATGTGTGAGTTATCAGCACTTTCTTTTTCCTAAGTAGCAGTTGAACTGTCTGCTCCATCCACCGCCACTGCTGATGCACCTTCTCAGCCTTTGGGCTCCATGCTGCTTTCTGTGCTAGGTTTGGGAGCACGATGTTGCAAAATATCTAACTCGGTCATACGCCATGTTTTTTGAAAGCACTTGTGCATCTTTTTCAGCCTGATATTTTGTGTTCTTCTGCTTTTCAGTGCTGCTCCAGAAGACAAGAGAAACCTTGTGCTGATCTCTACCCGCTGCTCATACTGTACGCTTCTCGGCTTCTGCAATAAAAAGAGAAAAAGGTACTGAAATATAGGTTACGTAAGTGAAGGTAGCTATTAAAAGGACCGGCGATAAAATGAAGACTTTCCTTGTGGAATCTTACTATAATGGAGCAAGTGAATGTCACCAAAACTTCAAAATTGACATGTGGCAGAAATAGCGTCACTTTTAGTGATAGCTGGTATTACAAGTCATCTTCCTTTATCTGGTGGTGGTGGTCGTACGGCAACTTAGCTGCCGGGGTAGCTATCATTTCTTGAAGCGCGACTGTGTCGCTGATGCATTGCCCCTCTACCAGTACACACACTGGAACTGGTACTCATTTCACCGACCTCAGAAAGATGACAGGCTGAGTCAACCCCCTGGTGTATTAATTCAGCGGCCGACGGGGCTTGAAATCAGGACCCTAGGATCCCAAGCCGCCACCCTAACCACTGAGCCAACACCAGGCTTTCCTTTATCTTATTACATGGAGTACGACCAGGGACCCGTGGAAATTCCATGCAATGTAAAATGTGACCAAGTTTTCAACTCACTCCCTGCTCACAAACCCAAAGTCCTTAACTTCTTCATCCAAACCCCAAGTCTTCAAGCCCCCCTCTCCCAACCAACCCAAAGGCGACAATCCCCTCCCCACTGCAAGCCATCAAACTTCCTCTCCACACGTCACGGTTGCCTGTCCAACTCAAAATCCTGTGAGATATGCGGAAAACATATGTGACCATGAGCAGTTCATGACCCATCACGCTCTCCTGTCCAACTCACAATCCCACAAGATATTTGGAATATATATATATATATATATATATATATATATATATATATATATATATATATATATATATATATATATATATGCAGTATATAACAACAGGAGCGAGAATTACTTTGCAATACATGTCCCCTCCCGATGTGTTATTTTCGAAGTCCAAAAACGGCATAACTCTGTGAAAAATTGATGAAACACCCTGAAACTCGAACTTGTTCTGTAACTTATAAATAAAGCCATGCACTAAGTTTCAGTTGAATATGTTAAAGGATATGGGGAAGAGTCTGAAAAACCACAGGTGGGACGGATGGACAGTCAGAAAACCTATAGTCCCCTCCGGTGAAACCGGTAGGGAGCTAATAAATGACCAGAAACTAATTATCTTCTTCCTGATGCATATATACACACCGACAAAAGTAAATGATGACCTCAGATAAAGATCTTTTATTATGACATGGGTCTAAGCCCTGCTTGAGAGAATGTGAATCCCCCTCCCTACTTCAAGCCTCCAAACCCCCTCTCCACCCATCACGCTCACCTGTCCAACTCACATTCCCATGAGATATGTGTAAAAGATATGTGACCATTGTAATAATGATCAGTGCCGTGTAAAGAGAGTTTGACCATCTCTCATCTTGCGCCTCGAGCACCCTGATTGGCTCAACATTGTCATGTGACTTTACGCCACCATGTTGTTACCCAGAAGCAGATGGTCAGCACTGCACAGAAGCTTGCAAACCGAAAGAAAACCTTCAAATTTCGGTGTTATTAATGATTGTATCGATCAATACGGGATGTTGTGTTGCTGTCGGATGTTCTGTGCAGTCTGGACAGGGTATTAAGATGTACTGCTTCCCCAAAGATTCTGGAAGACGTCAATTATTGGCCAACAAAGTGAAGAGGAAAGATGGTTGGGAAACCTCATGACAATTCATTTTTGTGTCATGTGAGTGTGTAGGTACCTTCGACCTAAATCTGATTTTTTGATATCGGTTTCATGATATCTGCTTATCCACTATACGAAAGGAACGAAGGGATTTTGCGTGACAAAAATGGTTTCAAATGAGTGAATATTTCATGAATGGTCATGGATGGATAATATACTGAAGTATGTAATTTGTCTCTGCCACCGATGGTGAAGGAGGTTATGTTTTCGTGCTCCATCATCATGAGCGAGTGGTTCATGCTCCCTCCTTCTGAGCGAGTGGTTTGTGCTCTGTCATTCTGAGCGAGTGGTGCGTGCTCCCTCCTTCTGAGCGAGTGGTTTGTGCTCTGTCATTCTGAGCGAGTGGTTCGTGCTCCATCATTCTGAGTGAGTCATTCCTGACGAGCACAATCCTGACTGCTGATAAGTTCCAAGGTGCGGAGGGAGATGGCGAATGTCCTGAAATGTTTCAAGGATGTCTACAAACAGAAAATGAAGACAGCTACTCAAGTCTTCATTATGAAGTTCTTCAAAAAATCCCAAGCAAATCAGCCTCCATTTCGTCTTCTGAGCCTTCAATCTCAACTGGACAGCCTGCCACAAACAATATGTACTCTATCCAACCCCAATCAGGACACACTTTAAAAAGTAATTCATTTAATGTTTTTATTTGTTAAATGTTTTATTTATGCATTGTTTACTGCTTTTTTGCACCGCCTCGCTCCACCACCCCTCCTCGCTCCCCCTGCTTCCTCGCTCCCCACCCCTCCCGTCTCCCTACCTCCTTGCTCCTCCACTCCTCTCTCTCCCCTCTTTTCTCCCCACTCCCCCTCCACTTAGTATACCCGTCATCCGGACAGTGATTATGCACCCCTCCTCGCTCCCTCCTCCTACCTCGCTTCCCCACCCCCACCGATATCCCTCCTCCTTGCTCCCCTCCCTCCTCTCCCTCACCTCCCTCCTCTCTTCTCCTTATTATTCCCCACACCACCAAGTGACAGATTGATTTGCTAATATCTACACAAATAAATGTCAGTGTGTGTTATGTGTGTATGTGGTGGTGTATTGTGGTGTGTGTGTGTATGTGTGTGTATGTGTTGTATGTGTGTGTGAGAGTGTGTGTGTGTATGTGTGTGTATGTTGTGTGTGTGTGGTGTGTTGTTTGTGTGTGTGTGTGTGTGTACGCACGCACATGTGTGTTCATAAAGCATAACATTCTCTCTGCTAACTTCCCTACGCACACCCTCTCTCTCTCTTTGTACAATCCTCCCTCCACCCTTCCTAATACAGTGCAGCACCATCTTATTGTATACATGTCTGGACGGTGGTTATGTCTGGGCACGTTGTTGTCTCTGCTTGTGTCTGGGATGTGTCCGGCCTTCCATTCCTCTCACCTCCGTGACCCTCCCTCCCCACCCCTCCTCACTCTCCCTCTCTCTCTCTTTTCCCCCTCCACCTTCTCAATAATCTCCCCCCCCCCCTGTCTCCCCACCTGCCTCCACCAACCCTTCTTCCACTTCTATTTCTCCCTCTTCTCTGTATTTCTGTCAGTGAAGTAACGCATGGTATTTGCTAGTGTTCAGTAATTAAATGAATCTGAATAGAAAGGAAATCATCATGTGGAGTCTATCCATGTCTGGTTAGCCTTCATTATTTCAGCTGGATTGTTATTACAAAAACAAAAAGCTGGTTGTTCTTTCACTTGAATAATTATCAACTTCTCATGTTTCACATTGTGTTCTGGGATACATGGTGGCATCTCCCAAAGAGCACCTGTTCAACAAACCAACAACAGGTTTTAAAGTCTGTTTGTATTGCCAGACAGATACTGGTGAAAAGCTTGTTGATACTCAGTGCAGAACCTTCAAGGAATCAGCATTTGAAACTTTTCTAAAGTGTGTACAGATAAAGACAGATTATTACAATCCAGAATTTGTGTGTGTTGGACAAAGGCTTCTCGGAATTACAGCAGATGAGATTAAAGGTAAGAAAAAACTACTTGACACAGAGATTGTGACATTAAAAAATTGAGTCACCTGGATAAAACTGAGTCACCTGGATATAGATGAAAGAAGAAGCAAACTTGCTGTTTCTTTACAAGACACAAATTTACTGACAAAGAGGACAACCCAGTGCTTCTTCTGGTCATGCTTCAGAATCTATTAAGCATACTAGTTTGAGCAGTGTCGTGTTTGACATGTGTATTTTGTAAAACAACCACAACAGAGCCAAAAGTACATGAAAAACTCCTGAAGTGCCAATTACTGCTAATATGGGGGCAAAAATCCCCCCCAAAATTGTGACCTGTAGGTGATTCTTCTTCTTTTTGTGTATAGCAGCTTAGCTGCCAGGGTAGCTATCATTTCTTGGAAGTGTGACTGTTGCTGATGCAGTGCCCCTCTACCAGTACACACGGGTACTCATTTTGCTAGCCTCGGAAGGATGACAGGGTGAGTTAACTCCCTGGTGTATTAATTCAGGGGCCAACAGGGCTTGAACTCAGGACCCCAAGCCACCACCTTAACCACTAAGCCAACACCAGGCTCTGTAGGTGATTGACATACAAATGAAAAAATCACTCATAGAGCGACACTTGGCAAAACAGAACAAAGGAGAATGGCACTTAGTAGTGCACATACTTCTGCCCGGCTGAACACTTTATGTTTTGTATTCCACTGATGAGCTGGATCAGAAACAAGATCGAATCCGATTGTTCTTGTCACCGAACCAACTCATTCACCTAATTTTTGTCATAACTCGTCCACAACTTTTTGAGTTATCATGATATATCTTTATATATATATATATATATATATATATATATATATATATATATATATATATATATATATATATGTGTGTGTAGGTTTTGGCCATATCAATTTTAGAAATCAGACCTACATTGACCTTTTGACCTTAACAATAATTAGTGGTTCATTTCATTGACCTGATATGCAAATGCTCTTCAACTTTCAAGTTAATCAGATTGAAATTTAAGATTTTAAAAATTTGGTCTATGATGACCTTTTGGCATATGTTGACCTCAAAAATAATAGTTGCTTGAATTCAGTGACCTGATATGCAAATGCTCTTCAAATTTCAAGTCAATCAGATGAAAATTGCCATTTTTTGAAATATGGACTATGATGATGTTTTGACCCCAAAAATAAATAGGATTCTATCGGACCACCAACTCCACCGTTTGGTGAAGTTTCGTGAAGATTGGTTTAAAATTGTGACCTCGAGGGAATTAAAGGTGAGCGGACAGACAAACGGAAGTGATCAACATACTTATTTAAAAAAATTTTTTCCAAGTAACAAACAAACAGACAGACAGAATAACACATAAGACCAACCAATATACTTGAAAAATCTTCAAGTAATAAATATAAAAATGGGAAATAAGATACTACTACTACTACTACTACTTCCTTAATGGCTCCAATTTTTCCCACCATCATTTGGATTAGAGGAACATTTTTGGCACAAGCCTTTCACTTACCGGCTGGCGTGGCCTGACATTCGACTGAAAGTGATTTGGCCAGGAATTCTTAATTTTTTCAGGATGCCAGGAATTAAATCACCGACTTCACGAAAGACACCGCAGCATCCTTAAGGTCCATCATTGACCAGTGCTGGCAGACGGGTCCTCAAACTTCATGATCCTTCCAATCGACGGTGTACACATTGATTCTCGCCCTGATGCAAAACACCAGGGTGGTAGTTTATAGTTCGGTCGAGAGTTAAACCCCGGCTAGACAGCTCAAAGGTGAGTGCGGTATCTCTCGGCTATCCTGCCAGCCAGGAAGAAGTAATATGGACAGTACATTTGTATATCAGGAAAGAAAGGTAATTTGTCACATGGTAAGAACACAGATGCTGATTCCATGAGCCTCGACCATGAATGCAAAAGAGAAAAAAAAAGGTTTAAATATCAGAACCTTGTGGGTGATGCTTGATGAATTTGCACATACATGGCGGTTTCAACTTTCGGCCAAGCGGTCCTTTGCACACAGTCTTCACTGATTCATTGTAAAGTCCATTCGGTAAATACATGTAAAGTACATGATGACAGTCCATTTCAGCTTTTCCTTTCATGTGACCACAGTTCATCAGCCTACAATGTGATGGCGTTGTCAGCATGGTAATTTGGCCAAATTCGAAAGTGTGCTTTCATTGGTTGCAGCCACAAATTGTCATTACTGCTGCAATTCCTTTCTCGAATAAAGATGAAATTACACGAGACTTTTATCTTCACTTGTCAGAAACGTTTTCTCTAAAACACCCCACGTGACTTGGCATTCACACTTTTTAAATGTCTCACTTTGGCCTTGTGTTCAGGCATGTTTCAAGATTACAATTTTTCATATCTTCACAATGGCTTAATGTATTTCTCCTCTCTTGCATCGAAGCTTTGAAGGACAAATAGGTAGAATGAGTTCATTTTAAGAAATACCTGCTCAGCAATGTTCTCAAGGCCATACATCCAAAAGCAGTCTATCAAGCTCTCCTTTTAAGCTTCACAAGGTTGATTGACCAACCTTATGCTTCTGCTTGTTTCTCTTTCTCTATGCTCACCGCATCTGCACGTGCTACACATTTTTTTCCTTCACTAGTTGCTATCAATATTCACCTTTGCTGAGTTTGCTTGTAAGAACCGTCAGGCACTGGTAAACTGGCAAACAAAACAACCTTCAGACAACAGACTATTAATGTGAGAAGGTTTGATTGACTCGAAGCGCTTTCCAAACAAAAATAAATTGCATTTCATGTACTTGTGATGTATGTAACACGTGTGTATATGTAACATATTGCTGCGGATCCGGGGTTCGAGGTTTGCCACGAGGGGAAGAATTTTGGTCCCTCCCGAACGCTCGGTCCTGAGGCTGCCGGGCACAGATAACTCCGCACACCGGCAGGTTGCTGAGCAACCACGAATGCCGATTGGCACGGCCAATCCGGGCAGGATTACACTACTTCACGTGATACCTTACCTGTGGACGGCCGGCTAATCGGGGTCAGTGCCCTGAGCGCACACTCGGATTACTGCCGAGCGTTACAATGAATGTGCGCTGGCCGACAAAGTAAATTATTGGGGTAGAACATCCCATCTCTCCTTACTTGTACATTGCATCGGACCAATAAAGGAAAATACAACTGAGACAGATTGGAAATGGCAACAAACAATTATATATTACTAGTACATGCCGGTACGTGCATGGCTGAACATGCCAAAAACAAAAAACAAAAAAACCCCCCCAAAAAACAAAAAAAAAAGCATTTCAAACAACCACACAGGCCGTTCCTTCGCTCTCGTAAACGACGACTGGATTGGGGCATTGTGTTTATCTATAAATGCGCATAAGAAATCGAGAAATTATTAGAATACATTAAGTCATCACTATCCAGAAGTCCGTACGTTGTAATCCCTAATGGGGAACGAGGCTGAGAATCTCTTCCCCATCGGCCAGGCCTACGCAGCAACGTGTCCTTTCATTGGTTGGTAAATAAATGGCCATAACTTGGGAAGCACTTGTCCGTATTAATATCAAACCTTGAAAAGGCACATCCTCAGGTCCCAGAAATATACCTGGCAAGTTTCAATTAGATCGGACCAGTGGTTGTCGAGAAACAGCGGTCGCAGACACACAGACACACACACATACACATACACACACACAGACACAGACACACAGACACACACACACACACACACACACACAGACACACAGATACACACACACATGCGGAATTATAGATAGACAAGCGGTAGGCGACGAGGGATTCGCTAGGATCGAAGCGCTGGATACGATGCTTTTCATTCTGACCGATCCACCGACGAAGATTCATTGCCAAGACGTATTGGTTCACATACAATTGTCCTCTGCCTGGCAAGATTTTTCCTATTGCGTATTTTGACAACTGGCACTCCTCATAAAAAATGACGGTAAATAGACACCCGATTTTTGAAGGACTACCATTGAAAAATAAAACCTAAATAAAAAAATCGGCTCGAGTAAAATTTTCTAAATATCTCGGAGTGTTTAATTCCGAAGTCTCGTTTCTCCACATTCAAAACTGTAGGACAAGTATTGAAAATAGTAAACGCGGTTTTTCGGCCGCTGCATAGCAACGGGTGGTTGCTTGGCAACGAAACTCAAACGTGCACATTCCACCCCATATGGCACCTGTCACCAAGTTTCTTCGAATCGGTTTGCTGGTTTTGTGCTGTGGAGCCTCGCGTTACAGCCACACACACACACACACACACACACACACACACGGAAAACCCGATAAACTTCTCTCAATGCTCTTGTTTGACCACACCTCCTGAGCCACACATTATTTTTCATAAGCCACGCCCTTTTAATAAACCACGCCCACTTTCCCTAAGCTCCGCCCACTTTCCTAAGCCCCTCATAAAAAATGACGGTAAATAGACACCCTATTTTTGAAGGACTACCATTTGAAAAATAAAACCTCAACAAAAATCGGCTCGAGTAAAATTTTCTAAATATCTCGAAGTGTTTAATTCCGGTCTCGTTTCTCCACATTCAAAACTGTAGGACAAGTATTGAAAATAGTAAACGCGGTTTTTCGGCCGCTGCATAGCAACGGGTGGTTGCTTAGCAACGAAACTCAAACGCGCACATTCCCAGACCATATGGCACCTGATCGCCAAGTTTCACGAAATCGGTTTGCTGGTTTGTGCTGTGGAGCCTCACGTTGCAGACACACACACACAACACACACACACACACAACACACACACACACACACACACACACACACACACACGGAAACCCGACAATAAGGGATATCTAGCGAATCCAATAAACACACAAGCAAGCAATCATTTAAAAGCAAGAAAGTAAAAAGACCGGGTGCCTGGACCCAGCAGGCGAGCCTCTCTGGCGTCCCAGATATCGCGAGCTCGATGTGCGACTCACCTCCTCTGCCTCAGATTCTTCCTCCTCAGGCCCCGTCGATGCGGCGCCGCCGTTCATCCTCCTCGTCCTTCGTGGCTGACAGGATCGAGAGGGCAGGATGACGGCCGTGGAAAGAGTACTTTTTTTTCCACAGAAGCTCAACAACAAACTACTCGTGAAACTTTTCTTTCTTTCCCTCACACATTTTTGTTCCTTCCCTCACGAGCCAAAAGCCGAAACGAGAGCCCCCAGGCTCCTCCTTCACGTGGAACACGGCCAGTCACGCTGTTTTTCACTGCACCACGTCCGCAAGAAGCACCGCGCCATGAACACGCATGTGAAACGTGACACGAGCATACGAGAGCATCCGGTGGTATCAAGCAATGCGCGGATGGAGGGAACACGGAAAGGGCCCCGCACGACCGAGGGATGACCGAACGGCCGCAGGATTGAAGGTAAGACCGATGGGGTGAGGAGGGATTGTTGAAAGGATGTTTGATGGAGGGGAGATTATTGATGGACCGTTGAAACGGGCCGATGGGTATAATTGGAGGGATGATTGAAAGTAATGGAGGGATTGAAACAGAACGATGGTGAGAAGGAATAACGATTGAAAGGACAGAAGGAGAGGGGGAACACATTACACGGAACAAACAGCCGAGCCAACGCATGCCCCTCAAAAAGCCCTTCGACAAGGGACCAAGGACTATCCACACAAAGACTAATGAAATAACTGATCCTCAAGTCACCTACGTGTCTATGTATACTCTCCCCCTGGGGTAAGTTATCCAAAACCATATACATATAATTATATATACTGTATATACTGTATATACATATACACATATGCATACACACATACACTACGCGGCCAAAAGTAAGTGGACACCTGCTCGTCCAAAATGTCATCCCAAAATCTGGGCATTAATATGGAGTTGGTCCCCCCCCCACCCCCATTGCTGCTATAACAGCCTCCACTCTTCTGGGAGACTTTCCACTAGATGTTGGAACATTGCATTGCTGCGGAGATTTGCTTCCATTCAGCCATAAGAGCATTGGTGAGGTCGGGCACTGGTTGTTGGCAAATATGTCTGGCTCGCTGCAATCAGCGTTTCAATTTATCCCAAAGGTGTTTGATGGGGTTGAGGTCAGGGCTCTGTGCAGGCCAGTCAAGTTCTTCCACACCGATCTCGACAAATTATTTCTGTATGGACCTCGCTTTGTGAACGGGGCATTGTCATGGTAAAACAGGAAAGGGCGTTCCCAAACTGTTGCCACAATGTTGGAAGCACAGAATCATCTAGAATGTCATTGTATGCTGGAGCGTTAAGATTTCCCTTCAATGTAACTGAGGGCCTAGCCCGAATCATGAAAAACAGCCCCAGACCATTATTCCTCCTCCAGCAAACTTTGCAGTTGGCACAATACATTCAGGCAGGTAGCGTTCTCCTGGCATCCGCCAAACACAGATTCACCCGTCGGACTGCCAGATGGTGAAGCTTGGATCATCACTCCAGAGAACGTGTTTCCACTGCCCCAGAGTCCAATGGTCATGAGCTTTACACCACTTCATCTGACACATGGCATTGTATATGATGGTCTTAGGCTGTGTGTGGCTGCTCGGCCATGGAAACCCATTTCATGAAGCTCTCGACGAACAGTGCTTGTGTTGACGTTGCTTCCGGAGCTAGTTTGGAACTCGGTCGTGATTGTTGCAACCGACGACAGACAATTTTTCTATGCTATGTGCTTCAGCACTCGACAGTCCTGTTCTGTGAGTTTGTGTGGCCCACCACTTTGTGCTGAGCTGGTGTTGCTTCGAGACATTTCCACTTCACAATAACAGCACTTACAGTTAACAGGAGCAGCTCTAGCAGGGCAGAAATTTGATGAATTCACTTGTTGTAATGGTGACATCCTATGACGGTGCCATGTTGAAAGTCACTGAGCTCTTCAGTATGGCCCATTCTACTGCCAATGTTTATCGATGGAGATTGCATGGGCTGTGTGCTTGATTTTATACACCTGTCAACGATGGGTGTGGCTGAAATAGCCCAATCCACCAATTAGAAGGGGTGTCCACATACTTTTGGCCATGTAGTGTATATTCTAGTGGGGTATGCTTACACATTGTAAGCAATAATGAACTGTGCTTCCCCATTGTCTCTGTCACTCATCTGCATTTATTTTATTTATTTACTTATTTTCATTTATTTACTTTCATTATTTAATTCCACTTTCATTTACGGACGCTTTCCGACAGTTCTGTGGTTCTTCCCGTGTATCATCTTCGATGTCGGTCAACATGCAAAATTACCATGCTTCCCCAGTGCTCAGGTCGCTCACCTGCATTTTTTTTTCATTTCTTTATTTTTTCATTCTTAATTGTCATTGATTTATATTTTCATTTACAAACGCATTCCAAGAGTTCTGAGAATTTTCCTGGTGTATCAGCTTCGATGTCTTTCAGAAAGCAAAATTTCAGCTTTTTACATCACCCGAAAGGTACCGAACATTAATATCAGTCAGTGAGTGGTTAGAATAATATATAAAACAAGACATACAGTACAGCAGATGCTACACTGCTCGACACCTGCCTCATCATCTGAAACCCACAGTCTTCATCCAATTGGGGCCTTTTCCAAGAGGACTGACCATTGGCGGCTCCAGCAGTGTATATTGCACCACTAGCAGGTGTCAGCTTACTTTGACATGGTCTGTGGGTGGTCTCTCTTTGCCAGACCAGGCAGATGCACTCTCAGCTGCTTGTTGCATTTCCTTTGTTGATATCCTCACCATCAAAGGTGTGGATCCCATTGACTTGAGAAATTTGAATGTAGATCTGGCCACAAACCCCTTACACCCGACGTCTACTAAAAATGGGAGACATGTCCATCCTCGTTCCTCACACTGTGCCTTTAGGTCTGCATACTTTGTCCCCTTCCTTGAATGTGCCCATTCCAAGTTGTCTTCCCATAGGACTGTGAGCTCCACGACTATTACTGTCTTCTGGGGACAGACCACACAACCATATTAGTCCAGCGGCTAAGACAAAAAAATATGGCAGTATATTTCACTTTGTGGAGAAATTATGAAACTTTGCACACAGATTGGGACCCCAGTAGGAACATTTTTCGATTAGGACCCAACTCTGAAACCCCCCGGTGGCCGCCATCTTGAGTTTCAATATGGCCGCCTAAGATATGGCCGCCTAAACTGAATCGGATAGGAATGCAATTTCATTGGCTAACCCCAATTTTCAGCCTCGAGGAATCCAGTGAAATCAAAGACAATGCATATCTGGTGTCCGCCATCTTGGATTCCAAGATGGCCGCCATGTTCGACATATTTTCTTATAACCCTTAATCCAAATTACATAGGACTGCAACTTCAGCGGCGAACGTCATTTTTCAGAGCACTGTCCGTCACAGGCACATAGGGATGTGCACTGGAGATTTGCTTTGTAGCATTTGCAGTTTCCTTTACAAATTTTCTTGCACTTGCAGCTCAGGAGCTCGTAGCACGCCTTAGATGCCTCGGGTAGTACGGTCCATATCACTGTCCATATCTCGCCATCCTTCTCCCAACCCAATCAGCTGGAGGGGGAACAACGGGTTGGAGACTAACGACTGACTCCAGATGTGACCTGCTTGAAATGTAGCTCTCCTTGTGTGTTCCAAGAGAGCCGATGCTGTTGGAGGTATATTCTCAATCTCCCTTGACCTCTTAGTGAACAGGTAGCGCCGTACAGCATCCACGCCCTGAAGTTCACATGTACGGTCGTACAGCAACACAACAAATCGTTCTAGGATGTCCATGACAGTACTCGGCAACTCATCTGGCTGTGAACACAATGTCCCAAATGCTTCTGTAGCATCTGGATATGCTGCCATGCCTGCCATTCAAACTTCTTTCCACGGTTGCGAAGAAGACACCGTATCACAGCCAGTAAACGCATGGAAAAATGTCAGAGCCTTGGACTTCTCTGGTCCTATGTTAGCGACGATTTGGTGTACTGCGATGTGCCTGTAATTCTTACCAGTTCCAAAGGCAACCCAAAGTTCCTGAGGCCAATGTTCAAGAAGTGAGCAATTGCAATCACCACTACATCAGAGTCCACAGTGCGGATCATCACTTTTGTATGTCCATGCCGAACCATGTCAATGACATGAACAAAGATCCTCGAGTCTGCTTCCTCGTGTGAGCAAGGGGCAAGAGCTGCATTGATGCGTCTTTGGAAGAGCACACAACTTTGTCATCCACAGTGCTGTAGATGAGCTTGTTCACCTGCCATTTGGTAGTTCACACATTTCTGGGCAAGAAACAGGAATATCTCATGCTTGTTGTCACTGTTTCGGAGAAAGCTTGGCCAGTTACCTGGGGATTCGTGTTGAGGAAGTCACTCTGCGTCTTGTACCACAGCCCCTTTTCTCTCTCGTTGCGTTTTTCAAGCTGTCCGACCGATAGACATCCCAACAATATCAATGCGACTAGCATTCCCCAGTTCCCTAACCACATATGGGATAAAGATATCTTGGGCGTAATCTTCGAAGGTGGCACAGGTACCAGGCTGTAGAAAGTGGACAACAGCAGGCGCATCAAGAACTTTAGCATCAACCACCAAGGCCGTACCATCATCGGTCATCACACCACTTGAGACAGTCCAGAAGCTGATGCTTGTCACCTTGTCTCATCTGACCTCCACTTGCGAGTGACGGTGGACTAGACTGTTTTCGTGCCTGAAGAATGCATCGATATCCCCTTCTCTCTTTGACTAGCAATGTACAACCTTGAGAACAGAGCCCTGTCATTCTTCAGCTCAGTCAACTTTCCTGCTGCCTTGTTTTTTTTGCACACCAGGCTTGCTGACACAGCCAGATTGTTGCGGAAATGGTGTCTCCAATGAACTTCGAATTGGACTTGAAACGCTCTTCCACAAATTCATCATAGTTTGACTTTCTAGCGCATTGACGTTCCTCATGGTTTTCACAACTTTTTCTGGCATGATGACTTGGAATTGAGATTCAGCAAGTCCATACTATCTTCCATGAAAGGGTTGTCCATTTCTTCAATTGTGACACCCAATGATCGTACATCTTCAACAAATTTCTGCTGGACGCTTTCGTCTGTTCATGGTGGCGAGCAGGTGTCATGGATGCCCCGGCGTCGTCGAACCATCCTCAAACTCTTCAACTAGTCTTGCTATTTCAGGTCCAGCAACCATCCATCTCCTAAGCGCTCCAGGGTTTTCCGTGAGACCAACAGCTCCGCCGTCCCCCTTAACGGGTGCATTAACTGCTCGTGTGCTTGGTCCAACGAAATAGCCGAGAACGGTCGACCTGTCTTGTTTGAAGTGAATCCTCCATGCTTGAACTCACGATGGACATCCGGGCACTTATCCTGCAAATTGGACATGTCTCGCACATGAACTGGTAGCCAGCGGGCATAGTTTGTATGGTCTAATGCGAAGAACCACGGTACTAAATCTACTTGTGATGCAATGTACATGTCAAAATCAGCCACTCGCAAGGACCTTATGAATTGGAAGATTGTCAGTTCAAAATCTAACACCGTCTGCCAAAATGAAACTGTGGGTACTTATCGGACCTCCCGGCACACCACTCAGTGAACTCGATTGGTCAGGTTCACCATCATGATGGTCTGCGCTTTCCGCCTGTGTTTAAAATCCGAATAGGCCTTTTGCTGTAACTGATACAAAGCTGCGGCGGTTACCTGATGTGCCCTGCGGGTTTTGGTCACATGAGATGCTCGAGGGAATCCTTCACAGGTGCCTGCACTCGCAATGTCGGCCTTGCCAAAGCCTCTGTCCACCCGCTTCCATCAAGAATATTGCCAATGGTCCTCCACGCAGCCATTTCTGTATGCAGCCCCCCTAGTACAATTACGTACTTGTCCTCACCATACAAGTCGGAAACCGCCATTGGAGCTGTTTCCCATGGCATATAGCGGTTGATCCATTGTGAGGGCTGGCGTCTGACCAGGATGAGGAAATATGTTGTGCAGCATTGTTGTTCATAATGTGCGAGATCATTGCACGGTGTTGGACTTTTCTCGGAAGAGAGGAGCAACGAAATGTTTGTCTTCGGATTCGGAGGTTTCTCTTGATTGGAAGCGTGGTAGGCTGCCCAGGATGGATAATCGGTCGCACCAAGCATTTCCTTTTGGCAAAGCTCCATCTGTTGTTCCAACCACTTGTACTCTAATTTACGTCCTTTTCAGTAATTCATCTGTAGGTGACATGACAGACCCATAAGAGATCGGAACATGAGCATCCCTTGGGAGAGGTTGTGCAGCAGGTACACTTGTGTACTCCCCTGGGAGTTGCTGAACGTATTTCGCCTGGCTTGGTTCGTCATCAACATGGAGGTGCCGAGGCGAGATAGACCAGAATTAGTCGCATCTGGATGCTGACAGAGGGAATGAGCAGTCCCGTGAAAGGAGTCTTTTGCCGAAATTGAGCTTGGGTTATGGTCTAAGTTATCAGCTTGTCCTGTGGTGAAAACGCCCTTCTGAAGCTGTGGTGGACAGAGACCACACCATCCTCTTCATACTGTTTGCAGAGACGATTTGCTACACCAGACGATAACCTCAGCAAACGATCATAGGAAATGCAGAGCCCCAAACCATGGAACCGATCCACAAGTTCACGCTTCCTAGTCTCTGAATGGCATCTTTAAACCAACATAATTGGGAGAGGTGTTTCCTGTGATCTGTTGTGTCGGACAGCAGAACGCTGATGTCTGGCATGTTTCACACTGTTAAAGACAAGCAGCTGGGCAATTGTTAATCCAGCATTTCGCTGAGCATTGTCCGTTCTATTTGGTCCCTTATGTTTGGTCCCTCAAGCAGCATGCTCACGAAGGCTAGCAGCACGTTTGTACAGATCTCACCTGTTCGTCGCGGTTTAATTTCCCATTGCAGACGTAAGAGTTTTTGAAAATATGCTTACGAACAATTGTTGCCGCTTTTTCAAGCACATATGAATTTGAATCAATGTCACAAGCTCTAACTACCGCGTCTCCAATATCACGGTCAACTACGAATAGGATTTCGCGGCCATGCTTCGTGGCCGTCAGATGTTGACAGTTCTGCAAGAGTCTTTCCTTAAGCGTGTTCTGTTTACTTGAACCTCAGGATCCATCCCAAGATCAACCAGACGTTGGTTGTATGTCTCAGCCAGGTCGGCTATATAATCGGAAGACGGGAGCAGTGTCTTGCGAATTACTGGCTTCTTCTATGTGAGCTAGAAGTTCTGCCAGTGCTATACTATGAAATGAGGAAGTGGGCGATTCATCACAGGATTTTTGTGCAGCCTCGCATCATGAAACAGTTTTGTCATACAGGCTTTGTGATACTTGACCTCTAGAGCCACAGATCCCCACCAGCAAGTTTTCTGAGCAAACACGAGTCCCTAAGTTGAATCGCATATTGTCTTACAGTATTTTCAATCGCGAAGGTTGACGCAGAATGGAGTTTCATCTTCACTACTGTCACAGAACAGACACATGTCCTTTTTGCCTGCGGTACGCTTATCTGCACTCATTCTCCTAGTTTTGTGGGAGATGCTTCAGGTTCATCGTCACAGGCTACCTTACGCTTTTTCCATATATCTAACTTCAGTTCACAATATCATTTTTACAAAGTTTTATGCCAGCAAGCCTGATGTGCACGTAGTGTTGCTCAATGCCAGTCCCATCATCTAAATTAGTGAAATCAATTTTCAATGGGTTGTAGTCAGCATCCTTAGCGTTATTTAGGTCTTGGGCGAGTGTCCGGTATTCCATTCCTTTCGTAAGCGATTTCCCTGTCAGGTACAACAAGTGGGTCCTGGGTTTTCCTTTGGCAAAGGACACCAGATGCTCCAGTTGAAGTCAGGTGTTCCTCCCCTTTTGATGATCTGTCTGTTGATGCTGAAGGAACGATCTTAATGACCTGGACATGGTTTATTTTTCACCTGAAAAGAAACATGCGTTAATACAATAATGATAACGAACTTTGATGTCTGCTGTCTTAACCTAAACTAATGCAAACAGATGGCAGCACTGAAATAATATGGATGCCAAGTAAAATCATATGGGGTGCTAAGTAAAATCACTATGGGGTGCTAAGTAAAATCATATGGGGTGCTAACTGATCACCTGTTCACCCAAATTGTCACTCGATGCTTCATCTTCCACACGGGTTTGCAAAAATAACTTTTCTATCTATCTTGTTCCGAACTTATTTATGCAGAATCATGTCGATACATGGCATGGTGAGAGATACATGGCAGGCCATTTTGGAATTCAAGATGGCGGATCCCAGATAAGCATGATAGTGAGTTCACTCGATTCCTTGACCTGAAATGGGGCTTAGCCGCTGATAATAGCATTTCTTATCAAATTTGGTTTAAGAGTTGTTGGAATATATGTCTAACATGGCGGCCATCTTGGAATCCAAGATGGCTGACATTAGATGATATTGCATGATATTGATGCATGGCTGACATGCATGATATTGATATCACTGAATTCATTGACCCTGAAAATGGGGGGTAGCCACTGCAATCGTATTTCTATCTGCTTTAGTTTCGAAGTTGTAGGCAAATATATATCAAATGTGGCGGCCATATTGAAACTCAAGATGGCGGCCACCAGGGGGCGTTTCAGAGTTGGTCCTAATCGAAAAATGTTCCTACTGGGGTCCTCCACCTATTCTGCAAAGTTTTCATAATTTCTCCACAAAGTGAAATATTTTTCGACTTAGCCGCTGGACTATATCGGGGTGCAAGTTGGTCAGAGAACCTCTATTGGAAAAATCAATTTTTCATCCAGATCAAACTTTAAGTTTCCACTCTGCTTTTGGCACAAGCACTGATGGCCTTTTGTACCAAATTATGGGTTTCTGAGCTCCACTGCCTGCTGGAACAAATCTAATAGGCTCCTTAGGCTTGTTTACTGCCTCATTCGCCTTCACCCATAGGTCCTCCACTGTGGTGGCTAGCACATGTAACACCGAGTTATGTCTCCATGTATATATCTGCAGAACCTTCTCATAGCCAAGTAGAACATGCTCAAGGTTCCTTGCTTTCCACAAAGGGCACAAATATGGACTCTGCCATTCCCTGTTTCTGAAGACTGACAGGAGTAGGCAGTAGGTTGTGTACGGATCGCAGTAAGAAACCTATTCTCATTGGTTCCATTTTCCACAACTGCTGCCAGTTGAGTTTTCGCTCCATGTCTGCATCCCATCTCGTCCAAACTCACTTGCTGGACTGCCGCATGGCCTTGTATCATTCTCATCCTATCCTCTTTCCACCTGATCTCCTCTCTAACCATGCTTCATCTTCTCGCTCACTTACAACTGACCACCACCTGTTCTTCTGCCATCCTATCCCACACTATCCTGTTGTTAAAGCTCCCATACTTCTCAAATTTAGTGCTTCCTCTGCCTCCTGTATGACCGAAGAGACATCCCACTTTCTTCCTGTATATACCCCACGCTGAGTGCTCCACACCACTGGATCTGAAGAGTCTCTTAGCATAAGGTGCAACCGGTGAAATATATAATATATATATATATATATCTATATATATATATATCTATATATCTATATATAATATTAATATATTATATATATATATAGATACGATTATAGACTTCGTCGACACTCC
>CM068959.1:112565469-112581761 GCA_035128595.1 Eptatretus atami
GTTTAAAAGCCCTGACCTCCCAGACTCCGAGTGATGCTTAACCATGATGCCACGATCTTGGCGCATCCGATACCACGCCTAAAAAGCTCCTTCATCCCAACGAGATACTTCCGCACATGGATTTCACGGCATGCAGCGTATATATATATAATATATTATATATATATATTTTAATATATATATATAATTATTATATTAATGTAAATATATGTTATAAATATACGAGTATAGTATACATTATATATATATTATATATTCCTGATGGAATATCATATGTTATATATATGTATTTTTACATATATATGTATAGTATATTGTATAATACCATATATATACGTATTATAATATATATGCATGTGTATATATAGTATATAATAAATGTATATATATACTGTATCATAGTTATACATATTATATTATTATATATGTATTATATATGTATATACATATATGCTCTATATATAATGTATCGTATTATACATATATACATATATTATGAATATTTGTATATATGTATAATATACATACTAATATAATATACATATATATAATATAGAACATTACAAATACAAGATATATGTATATATAATTGCCATACAATATTGTATATTATAATATATATGTATACATACATATTATGTATGTATACACAATATATATGTATGTTATATACATATATATGTATGTATATTACATATCTATAATATGTATATATATATATGGTATATATATGTTGGATCGCCAAATAGGGACCTCATTGTCCGTAATTCTGTCTGTTTGTTTGAATGTTTGTTTGGTTGTTTGTTCGTTTTGTCATCAGCATAATGGTAGTAACGTGGCGGATTTGACCAAAACTTGGGTGTTTAGGGTACATCTTATAGCCTAGTGCTTTGGAAATTGTGGATGTTTGCTAGGGATGCTTTGGTTCCCTAGTTAACAACAGAAAAAACCTCAAAATTCGGTACGTTCACGCGAAAATCAATTCCGACAAGCATTATCCCACGTGAGGGTTATGAAATTTGGCACGAAATGATCTACAGGTGATGCTTATTGAAATATATTCCTGTTTTGTGATATATGGAATACGACCGCAGCGTCCCCTACCATTAGGGTATGCTGCGAAAAATTTGGGAAAATGAGGCCCTAGCAACAGGTTTTAGTGCATCGTACAAATTGAAACTTTGCAGGTTCATGGTACTCATGATACTACAACTTTGCTCAGGAGCATATTGCCCGATTTTCGCTTAGGCGAGTCAAAGGTCAATTACGTGAAAAATTGATTAATGCAAGAGCTGGAGGGCCTTCGCGCAAATGCTACTCTCCTAGGGTTATTCGGTATGGTCATGAAAATTCACACTAAATCAATTGGATAATCGTGCACAAACCAATCGAGCCGGATTTTCGATTTGTTCTTTTCCCCACAGCACCCCTCGAACTTTGGGATCCGATTTCAAACCGCATTTTCGGTATTTTTCATTCAACATGGACACTGAGGTAGTTATCAGTAGATGGTAACTGATGAGATTTGAGTATGATAAATCTTAAGGGTGATTCCTATCTGCTATATTGACATCATTTTGCTCTATATCTTATAGTTTCCATGCTTGGCGACCATCACGCCTACCGAGCTTTGTATATATATATCATGACATATATATGTATATTTTATATATATTGTTACGGCTGTGGAAATTCGCAAACCACCATTCAGAGGCCCGTAGGTAAAAGATATCTCTAAGTGCATGTGTAGTTAGCCCCAAACCTCGTTGTTTAAAGGGAATTTATGTGATTTCATTCGGGCTGCGACGCTTGTGAGATAGCCGTTTTTTTTCTGTTCTATCTTTATTTGAACCAAACCACGTCTCGACCGGCAACTCACCGTAACCACCACTCCAGCCATTCGTCACCAACTGCAATCCACGCTCCAACCCTCAGACAAAACAAAACAACAACGCCAACAGCCTACGACCTTTACTGTGCAAAACTCGGTACCCGATCATCGCACTCATGCCATTTCCCAAACGGCACCATGACCATCAAAGCACCACCAAAAACCCTCCACCACCCTCCACTCGTCTCTTCTTACGGCCATTCCCGCCAGCACTGTGACCACTGAGCGTCGGGCTGTCTTTGGGCTGTTTCAGCGATAGGCACCGAGCCGCCGAGTGCAAATAGCGGCTTTCCGAGGAGAATTCGGATCAGGAATGCTACAGCACTTCTGATCCTCAAATTAGCAAGCGGGGGCGGCTTGGCCCCGCCTCAGGCGGTCTGTTGTGGAATCGAGATATGCCAAATCTAGTGATCAGGGGAGATTCACGCCCCTTTTTCCTCCGTCCAATCGGCGAGCGTGGCTCCGCCCCCGAGGGTGATCCTGATCGGGGAATTTGCATATGGGTTTCTCCTACCGCTATAAAACGCCGAGCGCACGCAGAGGCAGAGAGGGTTATGGGCAGTCAAGTCGTGTGTGGAGAGCGGAGTCGGTGCGAGTTGGCGAAGGCATCAGGTGGTTTTGCAGTCGGCTGAGGGGAATGGGGGAGAGGCCAAGGAGCTCGGGTCCAAGCGGGAAAGACGGCCGGTCGCACGAGGGCGGTGGGATCGCCGTCGCGGACCCAAGGCAGCCAAGCCACTTCTCCTCCCCGAGGGCATCAACAATTTCCCCCTTTTCCCCCGCGCTGAGAAGGTTGCAAAAATGGGGGCCCCCGTTTCCCACCCCCACTCCATTAGCGGGTGCCAAGAAACCCGCGAAAGAGCCACGAAAAGTCGGGGCACGCGCGCAGCACATTTGCGGCTCGTCAGAGGACGCGGATAGGACCCCCCGGTCCTCGCGGGCCTATGGCCGTCTTCAGCGTCTACGCGCACATATTTGGCCCCACGGGCCCCCGTCTGCCCCCTTGTCTTTGACGCGGTGGCCTTTTCTTTTGCTTTCGAATGAATCGTTTCGCTTGGCGCCGTCTGTGAAGTAAAACTGTATAAGTGTGCCGTGTGTTCGCAGGTATTCGGTAGTAGCTCTGCACTGTTTTTGTTTTAATTGGATATATGTTGCATTTATTATTGGGACTGTAATTATACGTTGCCTTCCGTGCTGTCTGTGTGTTGAAATAAATGTGCATTATGTTGAATTTGTTTTCCCGTTTCGCTGCGTCCTTTCGCTTCGTTTGACTCTCCATCTTGCTCCACGTAAAGGGTTCGTAGTGGGCTAATACGCCCGAAATTATCGGAACCGTCAAGGCGATTGATAACACGTCGGTCTTATCCGATAGTACGGAACGGGCCGCCCAAGCGGCTCGCATCGGGGTCGACATACGGGCGAGGTGCGATCGCCCGGTTTACCATCCGCGTGGTTACTAGGTAGGTCGAGTTTGGCGAACAACCCTATCCCACGCGGGTGGCCGCATTGGCACGTTGTGGTGATGCCGAAAGGCCACCCGTGACTGGCTCCCGGCGTTAGTCGAAGAGGTCACGACAGGAATTGTCCTCCGTGGCGACCGTGCCGCGAATTCGAGTCACGTGGGCCGTTCGCACGCCGTGCGGCGCAAATTCGCAACACTGGTGTCTCAGAGAGCGGAAACGAAACTCTCGATCTCCAAGCTAAATTCCATGGGATCGCGTCAGGGTGAGAGGGAGCGGCCCCCGATTCCCTCCAAATTACGAGCAGGCAAATTAACCCTTATGAGAAGTAAGATGGAGTCTCAAGGCGAGGGGGTGCGGGCGTAGAATATTGGATGGATACAATTTTTAGAATCCAGGTCCAGGACGGAAAACCCCGAGCCAGAAATGTTGTGATTACAGGATAAATTTCCCCAACCGAACGCCAGAACCCGAATTGGCTCGGCAGCGGAGAGGCCGCCGGTGTTATCGACACCTCCCTCCCCCCTCCGCAAAACCCCGATACTGGCGAATCAGGCCCTCAGCCGACGTGCACCGACATGGCCCAGGCTATAGCGCCATGCTGACGGAAATGAAAAACGATATATGGAAAACAAATGCGCAAGGAATGAAGGAAGAATGAAAGGAAATTGTGGGGGTGAGATGCAGCAAATGGGCCGAAGCCTGCAGCTGGATGAAGGCAACAACAACGGAGTCGCGTATAATGGCGGCGCCACGTTTGCTGGAACGAACGAGTGGGAGGAGATGCACGGTTGTCAGGCCCGCAGTGGAGCGGGTGAGGACAAACAATTCGGGGGGAGACGTGTTGGGCCAGGGTCATACAGAGAAGCGTGACGGAAAAAGTGACGGCAACACAGAGGGGAAAATTAATTGGGGGTGACGGAACGTGCACGAGGGAGACAAGACACGAGGTGAAAGGAATTGGGAGGGAGAGAAAAGAACCAATTAAGACGGAAAGCAAAGGATGAGTACGCGGAGATCGTGAAAGAGCAAGGAGTGAAACAGAGGGCAAGGATGGGCGAACTTAAGAGCAAAGCAAGGTTGACCTACGTAAAATAGGGAAAGACGCCAGAAGAAGCAGAGTATGAGCACCGAGGAGACAACAGAAACAATTAAATGTACAAGACACGGTGAGATAGAGGGTGAATTGGACGGGGTTAACGAGCACACACCATGGATTAGTGGAGGGACGATATAGGCGGGAGCTGGCGGGACTGGTTAGGAGAACCCGGGATAGATGTGAGCAGTTGGACTGGGCCTCCTCCAGGGAACGACGGGAGGAGTATGCCCTCCTTGAGTCGACTCCACCAGGTGGTCGGTCGAGCTTCGCGGAGTTTGAGGGGCGGGGTGCCTGTGAACGGGTGACGGGAGCTGGGGGGTAAGAGGCCCCCGGCAAACCCCTTGTAGTGCACAATCCCGTTTGTGGTTGTCCCGGTTGTGTGTGGTGCAAGGGTGTGAGTGCGCCCCCGTGTGTGAAGTGACCCCGTTGTGTGAGTGGTTGTCGCGAGGTGCCAACGTGTGTGCCTTTCCAGCACGCGGGTGTAAAGAAACACCAGGGGGTGAATGAGACCCCGTGTGTGAGTGCGCCCCGTGTGTGAAGGGACCCCGTGTGTGAGTGGTGTGGTGCCGAGTTGTGCCGGGTGCGTGTTCCCAGCGCGCGTGTATATGATGAGAACACCGGGGTGAGAGTGCCCCCACGTGTGTGAGTGAGGCACGGTGTGGTGAGTAAGGGCACGTGTGTGATGAACGGCGACGTGTGAGAGAGACAGCTGTGTGTGAGAGAGCGTATGTAAGGGAGATGTCGGTCGGCAATGCGTGAGGCATTTGCAGCCGGTCTTTCCCGGTTGTGAATGTGCAGTGTGATGAATGGGAGACGTGAGCGCGTGACACGCAGGTGTGCGCTGGGTTGAAGGATGACGACGACCGGCGAAGAGAGATACAGGTCCGAATACGGCATTAGCTGTAATGGGACCGCGCGGGTTCACCCAGCAGTGAGCGCGGAGGTCCGTTGCCGTGCAACCACGAGGGACGGCCACGTTGCTCGTTGCAGGGAGTGAAGCCCGGTCCGGAAACGCCAGGGTGGATTTGCGATCCCCACGCACGGACAAAGTTTAGGCAGGAATTACGGATTTGGAACCGGACGGGTTCTTCCACGCAGCGTGTGTTAGCTCACGGGCAGAGCACATGTGTTCTCGTGGGGAACCCTCGGAGTGCCGAGGTTTGCTTTTGGGGCGCACGGTGACGTCATGGTGCACGTGTGGTTTGGGGAATCCGCAGGAGGTGAATCCCTTGCCGGATGGTACCGTTTCAAGAGGGACGAGGTAACACGTGGCAGCTGCATGACGTCCCGGGCAGCTGCCAAGTGCGCGAGCTGTGAGTTGCCCACGCTGGTGCTGCGCGTAATTGGAAAAAAATAATAAACAAAAGCAGCCTCGCTTCCGGTGAACAGGAATATCCGGGTAAGGGTGGAAGACCCCCTTGCCTGGGCACAGGACTGGAACTTAGCTAGGGGAAGGGTTAACTTAGCTGATACCCCGGCTTTCATGGGCAGGGTAAGTCCTCATGGAGTCCGTGGGAATGATTAGGTAGAGGGATTCATTAGATTTAGGTTGGAAATAATTATTGAGGAAAGTGACAGACTTTGGATGTGTAGAGGGACGTAGCTTAGCTACGTAGTGTTAAAAGGAACTGCTATAGTGTAAGGATTGACGAGGGAGACGATGTTAGTTAGGGAAGTAATCAGAAGGATGCTGAGTTCAGCGGTTTGTGTGTTGAGAGTTTGGTGAGTTGTGTGAGAATGTTGAGTGAGTGAGGCCAGCGGGTTGAGCTGTATGGATGTGATTGTGGAATCATGGTGCGATGATATGGGGGGAGGATGACTCCCCTCCAAGGGACCCCGGGTCAGTTTAGAGTGAGTTAGTGGGTTAGTTAATGACAAAATGGAGGTCGTTTTTGTTGGTGGAATGTTGCTTCGATAACCCATTTCGTGCACAGAGCTCTGTTGACGGGCTGGGATCGTGGCTCGCGAACAGGTGAGTTATCGCTGCAGTGGTACCCCGGGCACGGGTAGTCGGCGTGGTAGGCCAAGGCCATGGGGGCCGGTATAGCGTAGTGGGCCGGGTGCGCCCCGCATGATGCGGGGGCCCCGGTGGCGCCTACCCGTGTGGCAGTGTTGTGGGCACGGGTGGACCCTCGGATATGGTTGGATTCAGCCTGCCACGGTGGTTTCAGGGGAGTCGCCAGGGAGGCACTCCCGGTGTTTTAGGGAGCTGGTAGGCTCGGAGGAGTGTAGTGCCTGGGTGTGCCATCGTTGGGAATCGGCAAGAGGTGTGTATATGGGAGCACGCGTCCCAGCCATGAGACCGGTTGAGGGCACGGGAGAAAATTGGGGGCTGAGGCCCGAAATTGTGAGACACCACCCAGCGCGGGAATCTGGGTTGTTAGAACCAATAGTAAACTTAAAGCCCGGTGTTTAACAGTTAAATGGTTCGGGTTAGATAGGCAAGTGTACCCGCTCCGCACCCAATCCATCCTTCGCTCTCGTTGTGGGCGCTTGGACCCACTTTGGAGTTAAAGGATCGCTGAAGTCTGAGGAGGATCCTGAGCTTCGTTGGGCCTCGACCCACAGGATGCTAGCTCTCCCTCCATTCCCCTCCGGGAGGGAACGTAGGGGTTGGGGGCTAGGTGACGAGAAGGTTAGCCGAAACAAAGGACAGTAAAGGGGGTTAGGGGGACGATTTTATAGTGGGAAGTTAAAAATTAAAAACAAAACAAAAAATAAGTTAGGGGCTAAATCTGGGTTTTACAATTAAGAGGAGTGGGTATGGGGACAGTGAGGCAAAGGCGGATAGGTGGGGGGAAGACAGTGGTAGGTACGCAGCCTGCCTTCTGAGTGGCCGCCACCACCGCATCCCTCCACTGACCCTCCATTTCAAGGCAAAGGCTGGCCAAACTTCATCGGCCAGCTGTTGGTTTTTACTGCAGGCCTGTGCCGGCCAACTTATCGGGCTGGCTGTGTTTTGCTTCAAGGCCTGTGCCGGCCGTTCATCTGCGGCTTGTGTTTGCTTACAGCGGCCTTGTCATGCCATGCCTTTGCCTGTTTGCTTTTGCCATCCATGCCCTACTGCCCATGTTGTGCACCAGCCCGCGTTCAAATTTGGCTTTGCCCCCCCTTGGTCATTGCCCATGTGCGCCAGGATCATTCAAGCAACAGTTTTGCAAGCTGCAAGAACTGTTCCTGTGGCAGCTACACAACAGGCCTGCAGTGGCAGCCGGTCACGGTTTTTCTTTTTAACTTTTTTCTGCCTGCAGAGTCCATTGATCCTGCGGCCATTTGGTTAGTGTAATGTATAAGGCTTAAGATGTATTTTACTTAAATATGAGTGCGGCCCCCGGCATGTTGTCTAGCGCCGGCAATTTATTTAAGTCGTCCGTGTGAGTGGGTTTGTTGTAGTTAGTTACTCAGCCCTTCAGGTTATTTTATTTTTCGGGCACGAATACCATGAATGTCGCACCAGTATGCCGAAGTAAAACGTACTAGGGGAGAACTAACATGATGGCACAACGGAAAATGACCGACTGGACGGTCTGTAAAAAGGGGAGGGGCTAGCTGTTACGGCTGTGGAAATTCGCAAACACATTCAGGGCCCGTAGGTGAGATATCTTAAGTTACATGTGTAGTTAGCCCAAACCCGTTGTTTAGATGGAATTATGTGATTCCATTCGGCTGCGACGCTTTGAGATAGCCGTTTTTCTGTTCTACCTTTATTTTGAACCAAACCACGTCCCGACCGCAACCACCCGTAACCACCACGCCAGCCAATCGTCACCAACTTGCAACCACGCTCCAACCCTCAGACAACAACCAACAACGCCAACAGCCACGACGCCTTTACCGTGTCAAACTCGCTCCCACATCATCGCATTCATGCCATTCCCAAACGGCACCATGACCATCAAGCACCACCAAAACCCTCCACCACCCTCAACCTCTCTCCTTCTACGGGCCATTCCGCACACTGTGAACACTGAGCGTCGGCTGTCTTGGCTCGTTCAGCGATACGCACCGAGCCCGAGATGCAAATAGCGGCCTTTCCGAGGGAGAATTGGAATCAGGAATGCTACACGCCCACTTCTTGATCCATCCAATTAGCAAGCGCGGGGCGGCTTGGCCCCGCCTTCCAGGCGCGGTCTGTGTGGAATCGAGATATGAAATTCTAGGATCAGGGGAGATTCAGCCGCCTTTTCCTCCGTCCAATCGCGAGAGCGTGGCTCGCCCCCGAGGTTGATCTGATCTGGGAATTTTGCATTATGGTTCTCCTGCCGGCTATAAAACGTCCGAGCGCACGGCAGAAGCAGAGAGGGTTTTGGGCGTCAAGTCGGGTTGGAGAGCCGTAGTCGAGTTCGTGGCGTGAATGCATCGAGGTGTTTCTGCAGTCTGGCTGAGGAGAATGGGAAGGGCACAAGGGAGCTCCGGGTCCAAGGCAGGAAGACGGCGGTCGGCGACGAGGTCGCGGTGGATCGCGTCGTCGCGGGACGCCAAGAGCAGCCATTTCTCCTCCCCCAGCGGCATCAACAATTTCCCCCCTTTTCCCCCGCGCTGAGAAAGTCGCAAAAAGGGGGCCCCGTTCCCACCCACTCCAAGCCGGTGCCAAGAAAACCCGGAAGGAGCACGAAGTCGGGGCCACCGCTGCGCAGCCACATTTGCCGGCTCGTCACGAGGCGGGGTAGGAACCCCCGGTCTGCGGGCCTGCCTCCTTCAGGTCACGCGCACATATTTGGCCCACGGGCCCGTCTGCCCCTTCCCGTGTCTCTTGAGGTGGCTTTATCTTTGCTTTTCGACTGATGTTGTTGGCGCCGTTGTGGAAGTAAAACTGTATAAAGTGTTGCCGGTGTTCACGTATTCGGTATAGCTCGTTGCATTGTTTTTGTTTTTAATGATATATGTGCATTTTTATTGTGACTGTATATACGTGCCTTCCGTGCTGTCTGTGTGTGAAATAAATGTGCAAATTATTTGAATTGTTTCCCCGTTTGCTGCGTCCTTTCCTTCGTTTGAACTCCATCTTGCTCCACGTTAAAGGGGGTTCGTAGTGGGCTTAATACGCCCGATGAATTAATGCGGAACCGTCGAGGCCGACACAAAAACACCGCTCGGGTTATTTCCGAATAGTACGGAACGGGCCGCCAAGCGGCTCGGTTCCGGAGTCAACCTGCGGCTAGGGCGATCGCCCGGTTTACCATCCGCGTGGGTACTTAGGTAGTCGAGTTTGGCGAACAACCCTATCCCACGGCGGGTGGCCGATTGCGCACGATCTGGATCTGGCACGATCGTTGTGAGGCGACAAGGCCCACCCGCTGACTAGCTCCCGGCGTTAGTCCGAAGAGGTCACGACAGATTGCGTCGAGTGGGCGACGTGCCGCGATTCGAGTCACGTGGCCGTTCGCCGCCGGCGGCGCGAAAATTTCACAACAATATGTATATATATATATATGTATATGTCATAACGATTAGATGTTATTTATATATATATATATTATATATACATGTACATTATATCATATACAGTATATATATATCATCATGTATATTATATATATATAATATATATATATCTAATATATATATATATATATATAATATTATATTAATCGAGAAGGAAATAGAAATGTTTTTTTATTTTATGAACGCACTCGTTCAATACCCATTTTTACTGCCTTGTCGTACAGTACTTCAGGTGGTATCTTCGTTTCGTAGAAGAGCCCTTCTGCATGAGCATGCGCAAATGGAATCTCTCATAATACCAAGGGACAAATCATTAGTCCATGCTTGACATTGACCCTAGAATATAAATGGTAGATTTTATTTTTGAGACAAGTCTTTGGAGAACATTTTCCTGCTTACCTGAACAGGTCGCTCACCTTTTCTTCTTTCTGGCTCCATTCCAGTTAGGCCACAGAACTATTCTGAGTCCTGGTAATTATATATCTATATACATTGATCGGGCACTGGAATAGGACTGCGTATGCATTATATCGATAGTCATGTAAATGAAAGAGAAATTGTTCTTGAATATCGCTGTTACAGACGATCAGTCACTTCGTACTGCCTTCTCTAATCGCCTTCTTCGCAGCTGGCTGTACAATACACAGTTCAACCAGAACTGCCAACCCAACCCACCACCCATCCCCTTTTCTCTTTTCAGAGCAATTAAAATGAATAATATAAAAGAGCGGCAGATGACAACAGTTGGGTTTCAACCCCAAAAGCGCTTCTCAAACACGTTACATCCCAAGATTCATTACGATACATATACAAGCAACTTGCGGAGATCATAGTTATTCCATATGCATAGATTGACCCCCACGAATCTAGATTCATGGTTCCCGTACAGCAGTCATTCAACGTCACAATGGAGCTTAAAAGCTCGGTCATAATATCAGGGATGAACCAACCGCAAATGGTCGATGCGGTTGGAACCTCGTGCAGAACTTCATCGTAGCACAATGAACTTGAAAGCTCCTGCACATTTCATTGCCCCTATGATCAACCGCAAATTGGAGCGTTGCATCTCGTTACGTGACCCAAATCATGCGCATCATGGAGTCACCATTCTTCATCTAGTTACAGACAATCTTTACGCCTGATGGGTAGTGGTGTAAACCCCAAATGCTTACATAGGCCTCGAAGCGAAATACACCAATTACTTCATACTTCACAAAGTAATTTGCTGCTGCATTATGTGGGGAATTTATTTTACACTGCTGAACTTTTAAGACCCCAGCACTAGCCTAGGCGGTGGACCCACCGCCCGTCGGGCCTGGGACCCTTTTCACACACGGCGCGGCCCTGCTCCGGCACCGGCCGCTTTCAACCTTCTGTGCATCCGAGAGTCTTGATCCCGACCCCCAATTTTTCACAGACAACGAAAAGAAAAAATGAAGAGTTCCTAAATTTGAACATAAAAGCAACGTTTAATGCTTCATGGCCTGGCGAAGGTGCGTTCGCACTTGGAACACTTCGGATCGGGCAGCAAGCAATCAGCCCGCGTTTCTCACTTGGGAAAAAGTTATTAGACCGGTGCGCTGCTCTGGAGCCGCCACTCGCTTTTTGGCATGTGACCACAGGTACCTCCGTTGAGAGTCTGCAAGGCCTTGAGGATGCTTGCGTCCCAACTTCAAACCATGATAAAATGGACCATCATGCGGTGAACAACTTTCTGATAATCTCAATAATGTCAGTCCTTTAAGATGTTTGAAACGTGATCTCTGTTCTGTTCTCTGTCTTCTGTCTCTGTCTCCTGTCTCCTGTCTCTCTCTCTCTCTTTCTCTCTCTCTCTTCTTTACTCTCTCTCTCTCTCTCTCTCTCTCTCTCACCCCTCCTTTTTTCTCGCCGAATCTCGGTAATGGTTAGCCCGGGCAATTATCCCAAAAATTCGGTCTTCCTTTTCAAGCACCGTAATCCGCTTGGATGGGAGGCAGCAGGCGAAGGCGGACCACCACAATGGCCGCTTTGGCAAAGGCCTGGTCGCTGGCAGTCGGACGTCACGCTGCGATCAATTTAGCAGAGTCTTTCGGGTAATACGCTTCCGAGTGCACAAGTAACGAGCGGGCCTCGGGTTGTTTCGTCGAGATTCTCCCGACACTCGCGCCCGTGGCAGGGTTTTCCACAAGCTCTGCAGGTGATCCACGAAGGTGGTTTCACCCTACATCACCTTTTTATGTCATGAGACATTAACGTTCAATAATGTTCAAGTGTCTTGTATTATTATTCACAAACGCACTTCTTAAACTTCAGCCTGAAATGATCAAGTGTAGGCTGTCCATATAGTACATTAATGACACATTTTATATCCCCCCCCCTGTACCCCCCAACCAGTTATGTGTGAGGCCTGAGACCCCCCCTTCTCCAAATAATTCCACCCTTTTTTTTTTTCTCATGAGCCAACCTCCCCTCACTGCCTTGCAACATTGGACCCACCTACCTGTACGTTATGTAATTATGTATATGTAATTGCCTCTGACAGGGGACACTAACAGAATTTCAAGGCTTCCATTGATTTTCCTCCACTCGAAAATAATAGATCTGAACCATTTTCATCCAACGTTTCCATGTTAATAATGCTGAGGGGGGAGGAGGGTTGTTATCATGTATTTGCATAAACATATAAGAGCATAAAAAATAAATGTAGAAACAGAAAAACATATTCGGCAAAGACAAATCATCCCATATAATTACAGTTACTGACCTTGAGTAACAGCATCAAGAGCAAACACTCAGATAGCATTCTAGATAAATTGTGTGTTGGTTATAGCGAAGATTGTAGGTTAGCCTTGTGGGTAAATGGGTGATGGATAGGGGTGGTTGTGGGGGGGGGGGTTTAAGGGACGGAGATGGTCAGCACAGTCATTGAGGGCCGAAATAGCCTCCCACCTGTGCCCAAATTCCTTTGTTGCTATGCTTGTGTAACCCAAAATGCAATTTGAGGGTGAAAAGACCTCTCAGAAATATTGCGTTCATTCCTAATTCAAACGAATGTCTTTGTCTCTACTGCGATCTCTGTAGAAGTCCACCATGAGCTTAATTTCTGTGAATTAAATTACATAAATGAATAAACAGCATTCCATTAAGCAATTGTGTCACCGTTGTCTTTCTCCACATTGGCAAACAGCTTGCTAACATTACCTTAAAGGAAGTTTTTCCAAAATAAAATATGTTTTTAGTTTGTCTCTATTCGAAGTGAGGTGTTATATATCGTACAAGTAGTTAGTTTTGTTTTTCATCAGAATGACATGACTTTTGTAAACTTAGAATAAACCAAATTTTGTCAACATACAAATGGAAGTTACTTAGCAGAACAAATGTTCTACAAAAACATATTTCTTCAACATTTCCACCAAAAATAGAATTGCAAAAACAAAATTAATTACTTGATCTGATCATGAAATCTTTCACGTTACAGCCTTTGTACGTAAAAAAAAATTCCCCGAATAATTGAAGAAAGAAATTATTCGGTAATGGTCAAATAACTCTCAGCTGTTCTTGAAATTGAGTTTAGTTTTCCTTTTCATTTACTTTTCTACAATCATTTGGAAGACAGGTTCAAAAAGCATGTCTTCTTTGCGAGGATCCTTCCACTCACAATTGGAAATATTTGATTTACACGTTACACGGATTTGACATGAATGGTGTAGGAGAATGAAATTTGCAATCGTTTGGTGTATCTTGGATTGTGTACAAAACTGTCACCATTGCAGAAATGTATGATCCTTGTAAGCTTAGATCAGTCGCTTATTTAGACATGGACACAAAATGATGACGGGTCATTACAGTTGATTTTATTCAGGACAGTATCATGACATTATATATTATATTATATATATATATATATAATTATATATATATTATATATATACACCTATATAGAAAGACACCACAACATGACATGATACAGTTTTTGGAACTACTTACAGGATTCGGGAATTTCACTCAAAGGCCTACTTGCAAATAAAGCACCTAGAGTTTAGCATGGTTATTGATTATAACCATTATCACCTTTATATGACATAGTTACAAGATGATAGCTTAATAATTAAAAATAAAGAGACAGCTTCAAATTAAAAGCCATCATAGGTGCTAAAATATTTCCATATATTTTCGGTATTCACAAAGTACACCTGCATTTGTCAGAAATGTTTTCAGTGTTTGGGCAACTCCAGAAAATCGTTGGGCCCAAATGACTCACAACACAACCAGCCAGACTTGGACGATGTGGCTCCATGTGATTCAGCCAAGGTCCCTGGTTATAGAAACATTATCCTTTATAACAAAACAAAATAAAAAGGGAACATTCCGTCTTCATCTTCTGCCTGAGAATAACGCCGCAACTTCAAAGCGCCAGGTCCTTCATGTACAAAAAAGCAGTCGTTCTCCCATTCAGAAATACTGGCAGCAGAAAGGCTTGTGGAGGAATACGCTCCACTAGTAGACGCGCCAGTAATGCACCAAATCGGTTCACTTCCCGGAACTTGCACCGGCACGGATACACCGGGGCTGATGAGGCCTGCGAAAAGAAGAAGTTCCCACAGGCCAATTTGAATGTTTTTTTTCCCTTATGGCGTTGGCGAAAGCCTGGGCCTGAGCCTTTACATTAATATATATATATAATATATATATATTATTATATATAATATATATAGTACTATAGTATATATACAATATATTTATTGAGTGGACAGGATCTGCACCTGGTAAGTATCGTTGCGGCAGCTGTTTATTTTTTAAGGGGTTATATCTACCTCATTGCAAGACGTAAATGAAGATTATGCAGTGATGAAGAAGGTTGGATTGGTGACATAGGTATGGCCTGAAAGTTCCTTTTACCTCTTCTCCACGAGATACTAAAAACTGTGTTTCTAACGCTTCTGTCCAATGTCAAACTAATATAATCCAGTTCAGTTTGTGTAATTTCTCGGAATGTCACTCATAATTGCTCTAGACCATATCGCGCATGTCCCTCCAAATGTACTTACTTACATGGTTTTAATGAGTGAAAATAGAGACATTCTCCGACCATAAACTGGCCATGCTTCGTGTGACACTACGATCCAGTCTCCGTCGGGACAGTTCGTGCAAAGCTAGTCTTGGTCCTTTAGAAGCGGTGATATGACTCTGTCCATCCTGCTGTTTACTTGAACCTCAGGATCCATCCCAAGATCAACCAGACGTTGGTTGTATGTCTCAGCCAGGTCGGCTATATAATCGGAAGACGGGAGCAGTGTCTTGCGAATTACTGGCTTCTTCTATGTGAGCTAGAAGTTCTGCCAGTGCTATACTATGAAATGAGGAGTGGGCGATTCATCACAGGATTTTTGTGCAGCCCTCGCATCATGAAACAGTTTTGTCATACAGGCTTTGTGATACTTGACCTCTAGAGCCACCAGATCCCACCAGCAAGTTTTCTGAGCAAACACGAGTCCCTAAGTTGAATCGCATATTGTTCTTACAGTATTTTCAATCGCGAAGGTTGACGCAGAATGGAGTTCATCTTCACTACTGTCACAGAACAGACACATGTCCTTTTTGCCTGCGGTACGCTTATCTGCACTCATTCTCCTTGTTTTTGTGGGAGATGCTTCAGGTTCATCGTCACAGGCTACCTTACGCTTTTTCCATATATCTAACTTCAGTTCACAATATTCATTTTTACAAAGTTTATGCCAGCAAGCCTGATGTGCACGTAGTGTTTGCTCAATGCCAGTCCCATCATCTAAATTAGTGAAATCAATTTTCAATGGGTGTAGTCAGCATCCTTAGCGTTATTTAGGTCTTGGGCGAGTGTCCGGTATTCCATTCCTTTCGTAAGCCGATTTCCCCTGTCAGGTACAACAAGTGGGTCCTGGGTTTTCCTTTGGCAAAGGACACAGATGCTCCAGTTGAAGTCAGGTGTTCCTCCTGCCTTTGATGATCTGTCTGTTGATGCTGAAGGAACGATCTGAATGACCTGGACATGGTTTATGGTTTTTTCACCTGAAAAGAAAACATGCGTTAATACAATAATGATAACGAACTTTGATGTCTGCGTGTCTTAACCTAAACTAATGCAAACAGATGCAGCACTGAAATAATATGGAGTGCCAAGTAAAATCATATGGGGTGCTAAGTAAAATCATATGGGGTGCTAAGTAAAATCATATGGGGTGCTAACTGATCACCTGTTCACCCAAATTGTCATCGATGCTTCATCTTCCACACGGGTTGCAAAAATAACTTTTCTATCTAATCTTGTTCCGAACTTATTTATGCAGAATCATGTCGATACATGGCATGGTGAGAGATACATGGCAGCCATTTTGGAATTCAAGATGGCGGATCCCAGATAAGCATGATAGTGAGTTCACTCGAT
>CM068959.1:112581786-112593593 GCA_035128595.1 Eptatretus atami
CTCTCCGGTCAGTAACCCACCGCAGCCGCAATGTCGGCCTGTGCCAAAGCCTTCTGTCACCCCGCTTCCATCAAGAATATTGCCAATGGTCTCCACGCAGCCATTTCTGTATGCAGCCCCCTAGTACAATTACGTACTTGTCCTCACCATACAAGTCGGGAACCGCCATTGGAGCTGTTTCCCCATGGCATATAGCGGTGATCCATTGTGAGGACTGGCGTGACCAGGATTGAGGAATATGTTGTGGCAGCATTGTTGTTCATAATGTGCGAGATCATGCCAACGGTGTTGGACTTTTCTCGGAAGAGAGGGAGCAACGAAATGTTTGTCTTCGATTCGGAGGTTTCTCTTGATTGGAAGCGTGGTAGGGCTGCCAGATGGAAATCGGTCGCACCAAGCATTTCCTTTTGGCAAAGCTCCATCTGTTGTTCCAACCACTTGTACTCTAATTTACGGTCCTCTTCAGTAATTCATCTGTAGGGTGACATGACAACCATAAGAGATCGGAACATGATGCATCCCTTGGGAGAGGTTGTGCAGCAGGTACACTTGTGTACTCTCCTGGAGTTGCTGAACGTATTTCGCCTGGCTTGGTTCGTCATCAAACATGGAGGTGCCGAGGCAGATAGACCAGAATTAGTCGCATCTGGATGCTGACAGAGGGGAATGAGCAGTCCCGTGAAAGGAGTCTTTTGCCGAAATTGAGCTTGGGTTATGGTCTAAGTTATCAGCTTGTCCTGTGGTGAAACGCCCTCTGAAGCTGTGGTGGACAGAGACCACACCATCCTCTTCATACTGTTTGCAGAGACGATTTGCTACACCAGACGATAACCTCAGCAAACGATCATAGGAAATGCAGAGCCCCAAACCATGGAACCGATCCACAAGTTCACGCTTCCTAGTCTCTGAATGCATCTTTAAACCAACATAAATTGGGAGAGGTGTTCCTGTGATCTGTTGTGTCGGACAGCAGAACGCTGATGTCTGGCATGTTTCACACTGTTAAAGACAAGCAGCTGGGCAATTTGTTAATCCAGCATTTCGCTGGAGCATTGTCCGTTCTATTTGGTCCTTATGTTTGGTCCCTCAAGCAGCATGCTCACGAAGGCTAGCAGCACGTTTGGTACAGATCTCACCTGTTCGTCGCGTTTAATTTCCCATTGCAGACGTAAGAGTTTTTGAAAATATGCTTACGAACAATTGTTGCCGCTTTTGCCAAGCACATGATAATTTGAATCAATGTCACAAGCTCTAACTACCGCGTCTCCAATATCACGGTCAACTACGAATAGGATTTCGCGGCCATGCTTCGTGGCCGTCAGATGTGGACAGTTCTGCAAGAGTCTTTCCTTTAAGCGTGTTTCTGTTTACTTGAACCTCAGGATCCATCCCAAGATCAACCAGACGTTGGTTGTATGTCTCAGCCAGGTCGGTATATAATCGGAAGACGGAGCAGTGTCTTGCGAATTACTGGCTTCTTCTATGTGAGCTAGAAGTTCTGCCAGTGCTATACTATGAAATGAGGAAGTGGGCGATTCATCACAGGATTTTGTGCAGCCCTCGCATCATGAAACAGTTTTGTCATACAGGCTTTGTGATACTTGACCTCTAGAGCCACCAGATCCCACCAGCAAGTTTTCTGAGCAAACACGAGTCCCTAAGTTGAATCGCATATTGTTCTTACAGTATTTTCAATCGCGAAGGTTGACGCAGAATGGAGTTCATCTTCAACTACTGTCACAGAACAGACACATGTCCTTTTTGCCTGCGGTACGCTTATCTGCACTCATTCTCCTTGTTTTTGTGGGAGATGCTTCAGGTTCATCGTCACAGGCTACTTACGCTTTTTCCATATATCTAACTTCAGTTCACAATATTCATTTTTACAAAGTTTATGCCAGCAAGCCTGATGTGCACGTAGTGTTTGCTCAATGCCAGTCCCATCATCTAAATTAGTGAAATCAATTTTCAATGGGTTGTAGTCAGCATCCTTAGCGTTATTTAGGTCTTGGGCGGTGTCCGGTATTCCATTCCTTTCGTAAGCCGATTTCCCCTGTCAGGTACAACAAGTGGTCCTGGGTTTTCCTTTGGCAAAGGACACAGATGCTCCAGTTGAAGTCAGGTGTTCCTCCTGCCTTTGATGATCTGTCTGTTGATGCTGAAGGAACGATCTGAATGACCTGGACATGGTTTATGGTTTTTTCACCTGAAAAGAAAACATGCGTTAATACAATAATGATAACGAACTTTGATGTCTGCTGTGTCTTAACCTAAACTAATGCAAACAGATGCAGCACTGAAATAATATGGAGTGCCAAGTAAAATCATATGGGGTGCTAAGTAAATCATATGGGGTGCTAAGTAAAATCATATGGGGTGCTAACTGATCACCTGTTCACCCAAATTGTCATCGATGCTTCATCTTCCACACGGGTTTGCAAAAATAACTTTTCTATCTAATCTTGTTCCGAACTTATTTATGCAGAATCATGTCGATACATGGCATGGTGAGAGATACATGGCAGCCATTTTGGAATTCAAGATGGCGGATCCCAGATAAGCATGATAGTGAGTTCACTCGATTCCTTGACCTGAAAATGGGGCTTAGCCGCTGATAATAGCATTTCTTATCAAATTTGGTTGAGTTTAAGAGTTGTTGGAATATATGTCTAACATGGCGGCCATCTTGGAATCCAAGATGGCTGACATTAGATGATATTGCATGATATTGATGCATGGCTGACATGCATGATATTGATATCACTGAATTCATTGACCCTGAAAATGGTAACCACTGCAATCGTATTTCTATCTGCTTTAGTTTCGAAGTTGTAGGCAAATATATATCAAATGTGGCGGCCATATTGAAACTCAAGATGGCGGCCACCAGGGGGCGTTTCAGAGTTGGGTCCTAATCGAAAAATGTTCCTACGGGGTCCTCCACCATCTGCCAAAGTTTCATAATTTCTCCACAAAGTGAAATATTTTTCGACTTAGCCGCTGGACTATATCGGGGTGCAAGTTGGTCAGGAGAACCTCTATTGGAAAAATCAATTTTTTCATCCAGATCAACTTTAAGTTTCCACTCTGCTTTTGGCACAAGCACTGATGGCCTTTTGTACCAAATTATGGGTTTCTGAGCTCCACTGCCTGCTGGAACAAATCTAATAGGCTCCTTAGGCTTGTTTACTGCCTCATTCGCCTTCACCCATAGGTCCTCCACTGTGGTGGCTAGCACATGTAACACCGAGTTATGTCTCCATGTATATATCTGCAGAACCTTCTCATAGCCAAGTAGAACATGCTCAAGGGTTCCTTGCTTTCCACAAAGGGCACAAATATTGGACTCTGCCATTCCCTGTTTCTGAAGACTGACAGGAGTAGGCAGTAGGTTGTGTACGGATCGCAGTAAGAAACCTATTCTCATTGGTTCCATTTTCCACAACTGCTGCCAGTTGAGTTTTCGCTCCATGTCTGCATCCCATCTCGTCCAAACTCCTTGCTGGGACTGCCGCATGGCCTGTATCATTCTCATCCTATCCTCTTTCCACCTGATCTCCTCTCTAACCATGCTTCATCTTCCTCGCTCACTTACAACTGACCACCACCTGTTCTTCTGCCATCCTATCCCACACCTATCCTGTTGTAAAGCTCCCATTACTTCTCAAAATTTTAGTGCTTCCTCTGCCTCCTGTATGACCGAAGAGACATCCCACTTTCTTCCTGTATATACCCCACGCTGAGTGCTCCACACCACTGGATCTGAAGAGTCTCTTAGCATAAGGTGCAACCGGTGAAATTATAATATATATATATATATATATTCTATATATATATATATATATATATATATATATATATAGATAGATATAGACTCGTCCGACACTCCTCCAGCCGAAGAAGCTGCATAAAGCAACTCAAGAAGACCTACACAAGGTAAGCGCTATGCAGTTTCCAACCCTTCCCAGAGTTCCAGTTGATTAGGTCAGAGCTGATTGGCTATTCCCTCCATTCACTGGTGAGAGATATGGGTGGGTCTTTCTTTATTTATATATTGACTGCTTTTGACGTTTCCACATGGTACATTCTTGGGAGCTTCATTGGTATGCATTACTGTCTGTGCCATTGCTGATGATTCGCTAATAAGCGACGAAACAGGTCCAGTAGCTGAGGGGGTGTGTAGCATTGGGATTCTCATGTGCGTACTATGTGTGAATGTCTTTATAGTTGTTGAACTCTAGGAAGGCTTTGAAACAGCATAGTGCTTACCTTGTGTAGGCCTTCTTTGGTTGCTTTATGCAGCTTCTTTGGCGAGAGGAGTGTGTAATTATATATGTAAACCTAGCCACCTGAGTTGAGTTGATTAGGTGAGAGCTGATTGGCTATTTCCTCCATTCACAGGTGTGAGATGTGGGTGAGTCTTTATATATACATATATGTAAATTATTCCTGTTCTGCAGAAGGTGTGACAACATCGGGAATTAACCAGTAGACATTGTTATCTTGATTCCAACAAACATTAGAAACGAATCATTTGGGATTCTGTGTGTTCGAGGCAATTCAGACTGTCACCAAGGAAAGTAATAATGAGATAACGAGATGTGTGCCATGGCAAACACTATGCCTAGCTGCGAACATGAGCCATGATTTGTCCAAGGTTTGGCTCGGGTAAAAATAAATAAAAAGAATTCATGCCTTTCTCACGAATAACTATTTCTATATGAATATATGTATGATTGATTATATTTGGGGTTGCACTGTGGCACATTTCAAATTTCCAGCTGCAATTGCATTAAGGGGGACGACGGTGGATTAGAGAAGCCATTCTGATGCGTGCAAATCTTCTTGGATTCAAATTTGTCGTGTTTCCATGCAGTCCCTGGTTGGAACAGAGATTCATCGGGTCAGGTGCATATCGGTCATGTGAATAGAAATGGGATCGAAATCAGAACTACTTGCATTGCAGTCTTGAGAAGCGTGAAGGATTGAAGCAAAGACATCGTTTGTGAAAAGGTAAATTGTATTTAAATTAAATGATTATTGGGAAAATAATCGAACTGATATGTTTGGGGTTGGAAATTGCTAAGATACCATGTTTCTGGTTTATTTTTGCGTAGAATGCTATTAATAATGTATTTTTTTAGGATCACAGCTGATAACGTTACTTCATAGCGGGGTATGATGGGGCAAGTTGGAGAGTTCTGGAAGGGATGGGGGGTTGGAGAAGTCGATCCTCTTTCAGAAAAAGTTTCATTTTGCAATAAAATTCCATTAAGACGAACGCTCTTTGAGAAAAATTTCTCGACAAAAGATATTAGTAATAGGTTTTCACAACCATCCTTGACTCTGCTGTGGAATGTCGGCCGAGATCCTCACTTTGCTTTTCTTCCACCCTCACTTTTTCACCTTTATTTGCTTTTCAATTCTTTTTCTCCACAATCGCTTGAGCGATTGACACAAAGCTTTCAACATAGGAGTGCCTCCCATGGATATTTTTTAAAACAAAGTTACATGATGATTGGATGGAAAATGTGGCCAGCATTCCATAAAAAGTCTGTTTTCTGCAGGCATGGGTTGCAGGGTGTTTTATGCACAAGGAATAAATGGCCTCGACCTTGCTTCTCTCGGCTTCTGCCAAACTCCTACTTCTTTCGTGGCCCCAAATCGTCCCAACTTCTTGTGGGGTCGGCCAGGGGATGAATTTTGCCCACTATTTCAGGAACCACCAGGTCAGGAATGATGTTCAACTGTTGGTGGTATGAATTTGAAATTTGTTTAAAGTGATGTGGAAACCAAAGCCTTCAAAATGTTCAAAATCCACAATGAAGCCGAGTCACTGAACCTATCACTTTCACATCGCAGACAGGTCGGTGGTCTTTCTATCTTTTACCACCTCCTTTTTGGTCTTGCATTCCTTGCCCTTTCCGTGCTCTGTCCAACAAGGTTTCTGCAGGGTGCATACGGCCTGCCAGTAACCCCCTTCTCGTGAAACTTCCAAAATCCAGAATCACTGCTCACCTCCACTCATCTGTTCCTCTTTTTGGTTTTTTACACCTGTGGAACCAACTTACTCAGTTTCTTCAATCTCATTCCTTCCTCCAGGACTTGAAGACACCTTTTCACCATATTCTGAGGTCATCACCCATCCATGACCATGATCTTATCTATCTCTATTAACCTTCCACAAGCCCACCTCTTCCTCCGTTTCCAGTTTTTCCTTTCACTTCTATGAAAGAGAGTTTGTGGCTTGTATCCACCTTGTCCACCCTCTTTGTCCTCCCCTTGCCCTCATTCCTCTCCACGTCTCTTATTTCTCACAATCTCCCTCCAATTTGTCCCTCAACCAAGCTGTTGGTAGGTGCACTGCAGGCAGGCTTCAGGCAAGCAGTGCATCGCTACCTCGTGTCATCCCCCATTCTAACTCATGATCTTTATTACCCACATTAACCCATCCTAACACAACTATCTCACTTGCAACCATCTCACTTCCTTCCCCTCTCTCTCTCCCTCTCTTCCTTTCCTCTTTGTTTAATCCCTCGCCGGTTGTGCCCAATTGTCCTGTGACCCCACTGTCAACGTAACCTTCCTTTTCCACGAGCATCGCTCTTGCAGAAAAAATGCCCCTTCCCACCAAGGATTATTGTCAGAGACATGTGAACATTGTCAAGGAAGCTAAGGTTTTAACTTTATTATTTTCAAGTGTTAAACATACATGTGGGCCCTCAGGGAATACCTTTTCAAAACACCAAATTTGAATTGTAACAATTCTATAGCATTGTGTGTCGGGTTTATGGATTATCCTGATTACAATTTGATGAGTTTCGTTCATTGTTACTAAATATTGTTAATGAATCTTATCATTAGTAGTCTACCGCTATCTCTAAAATAATAAACAAAATTACTTTCATAATATAACGAACACACACCAATTGATCAACGCCGTGCAATCTTGGCCAGACCAAAGTGACAGCACAAAATCCTGACTTCCCAAGCAGGGAATTACAATGAATGGAAAAGCACTGTTGGCAAAATTCTCACCTTGCCACCATCAAATGAAACAGACAAATTGTAGTTTTAAATTCCAGGGCACAGAGATAAAACCTCCAAGGCTGCCGTGGGTTCTGCTTGGTCAGCCACTGATAAGGACAGGCAGCCGACGGGCGCTTGAGCCACCACCCATCACACGACCACATTCTTTTCCACCTCATGTGAAATCTGCTTTCTTGGTACTTCAAAAAGTTTTCACCATGTTATTTCATTTTTCAAACAAAAATATCTTCCCCTTAGTCATGACCGCATCCTCTTTGCACAGGTTACCAGCCTCACCATCCATATATCACCGTCATCATATCTCTGTGCTTACACATGCCATTGTTGAGCACACAAACGAAAACAAATAGCTTATCCAAGAGTCGAGATTTCTGTATTTAAAAAAAAATCATTTTACCAGCGAGGATAGAAAACACCATGCATGGATCACAGAGCTTATTGCATGAAATGACGACTTCAGTTATTTTGTTTGGATACATAGTCGAGGCTCATGGAAGAGCTAGAATTAGTACAATGAACGGATCAGGATGCAACAGGACAAAAGGAGCAGTCGAAAGCCAAGATAGAGGCAGACTTGGATAAGCAATGGGGGGGGGGGGACAGGAGAGGATGCATAGGGTGGACAAGATGGACACAGAAGAAAACTCCAAGGAGAGAAAACTGTTAATTTGGAAGGAGGAAGGCTTGGGTTGGGGGAGGGAGGAGGCAAAGCACAGAAAGAGAAGAGGGTGCAAGACCAGTAAGAAGGCGGTAGATGACAGAGAGACCACCGACGTGTCTGCAATGACGAAGTGATAGGCCCATAAACGCAGCTTCATCGCGAGAGATTCCAATAACCCTGAAAGCCTTGGTTTCCATGACTTTGAGTTTCAATTTATTGTAAAATCGAAATGATTGCCTTTTCAGCAGTTCGTATTTTAATACTACATATTACAATATAAAACGTTCCCAATTCAATGAAATATGAAGTATTTGGCTGAATGATATAGTGAACCCACATTAGCATAATCTCTCTAAAGTTCACTGAACGCTCAAAGCGGTGCTCGAATTGTGTTAATTTTGTGATTGTCACTTTTGAAATGGTTGGAAAGGTCGCAATTTGCTGTATCCTATCTACTTTACCATCACGATGAACTGCAAGGTACTGTGATTCCAATTATAAACGTGACCGTTCAAGATGCGGGTAGCCTGATTAAGTGCAGTTTATGAGCTGCTGTTATTCTCTAGATTGGTTCAACTCTTGTAAGGGAAGTACAGTATGCGCATGATGAAAGTTACAAATATTATGCAATTAATATCATCAATATTCTTTGGAACCACCGACATAGATAGCATTGAGTTGCAGCCATGTGACAAATTGGAGAAACTTGCCCGTTGCATAAATGTATGCCCTTCAAGCCTGGTACGCCTTAAAGTGTGTGTGTGTGTGTGTGTGTGTGTGTGTGTGTGTGTGTGTGTGTGTGTGTGTCCTGTTCAGTATACTGAACATTTCACATTTGGAATTACTCGTTTTACCCTCAAAGAACCCACTGGGGTGGATGATCAGGATACTGAACATATAGCCAGGAGCAAGGAGGTTATACGTGGTGGAAGGAAGTGGGAGGGGGGTGATGTTATTCCAACTTGTGCTTCATTGTAGATTCGGTTCAAACAAAGTCCTTGAATATAATCATGATAATTACAAGAAAAATCCAATTGTTTATATACAAAGCAAACACATATGGACATAGTCATTCACTGCCTCCAAAGACTTTACAACCAACCAGTCATGCATCATCTACCCCAATCAAAGCAGGAAGAGTGTCAGCATTGTGCCAAGTGTGGCAGTATGGTCTGACAAAGATCTGAGGGTCTGCAAAAGCAGAAACAACTCTTTAAAAAAATTCCAACACAAAACGTTGTTTACGAAGGTTCTAAATGTGATTTTGAATCGACATGAACGTTTTGCCCTCCAGACGTTTTCTCTATAATCACATGTTTTGCAATTCACTGGAAGCTGTAATCAAAAGTGTGTGTGTGTGTGTGTGTTGATTGTGGTTCTTTTACTCCCAATTGTTAAAGTACAAATTGTAATTAAACATGTGGCATATAAATATTGATAAGTGGGTTGAAATGCACCATTTATCAAATATGGAAGTGGCAAGGTAGCTGAAATGACGAAGGACATAATCAAGCAAGAAAACAACAAACAACAACAATAACATGCATCAAGGAGTATATAAAGAAAAGTGTCTTCCCAAAACCCTTGCATCCACCCCATCCCTCTGCTATTGAAGTTTAGAGCTAATTTGCGTGCGTAATATGAAGACGTCCCCTGTAAAGTTCTTATCTGGAGCAATATGAGCGAAGCACGAGTGGCCATTGCACATGACATCATGGTATAGTAATGCACGAGGTCCTCACGTCAGCAATTTTTCTCCAGGATTGTGCAGCATGGGCAAGCAAGCTCTCTCCATCACCATCAATCCCATCGTCCTTCAACATTGTGAGCAAATAGCAATTGCGCTTTGTCTTGTGTGAGCTAATCGAGTCTTAATTGTTTCACAAAAGCAATGCTTTGCACAACACACACACACACACACACACACACACACACACACACACACACACGGTATGAATAAGGGATGTGGCCAGAACAGTCTACTTACATATACCGATACCTGAGCTATTGGTATTCAGTTATCCCAGAACTGAATTTTTATTGTTGAAATATGTATGTTGGCACGGTATATTCGTAGGGTGACAGTCTCCCTGTTAAAACATGTGTAAATGGTGACACCCCCTGGCTTCAGTTTTGGTCCATGCCGAGCATCTAGTTTCTATCTAACATGCTAGGAGCTGGAATGTCCCATCTGCTAGCATCAGCCGGTGGACTGGACGTTAAATAAGTCTTTTATGAAGAGGAGGCAAGCTTTTTCCGACACTCGAACCAATTGCAAATCCCTCTCCTAACCTACAGGAGGCACTGTATCAGCAGCACAATGGCGGCCCCTTGCAATGATCCAAAACTGCAGCGAATTGCTGCTTATGAGAAAATAATCTGGAATTTCTATGAGAATTTTATGGTGAGACTTGTATCTGCTGTAAAGGCTCACAAGGTGTTGTCGTAAAGGATCACGAGGTGTTGTCGTAAAGGATCACGAGGTGTTGTCGTAAAGGATCACGAGGTGTTGTCGTAAAGGATCACGAGGTGTTGTCGTAAAGGATCACGAGGTGTTGTCGTAAAGGATCACGAGGTATTGTCGTAAAGGATCACAAACTTCATTTTGGTGACAACACAAGGAAGACTTTTGGTAACGTCATGCTTGTGCCATCTATCAAGGAGTACGTTAGTACTCCATATGTCGGGATTGCACAGGAAAAAAAATGGCCGCCAATTCAAAAGTTTAAAAACTGTGGACTTAATATATTGCTATAGACTCATAGTCATAGTGAAGCCACAAGCATTTAAAAGGCAAATATTTTATTTTCTAACGTTTTCATAACTAACAAGAATGTAAAATATGCCAAAATACATCGGTAAAGTACCAGATCGAGAGATCGCAAAATCGCCGATTTGTTCATCGACAAAATGTTGATAAATGTCACCATGCCGAGCACAATAATGGCTGCAGCAATTACAATGATTCCAACTGAAGGAAGTGACATTCTCTCTGGGTATTGCACCCGTATCATAACAACATTTTTTTAAAATCAGATTTTAAAATTAATACACCCCAAAAATGCACCAAAGCGATGACGACACGTGGCATGACGATGCATGGCCTGGTTTTACACTCCCGTATAATATGGCCGCCGTAGCTTTGTGAAGATGGTACAGTGTTTCATTCCAGATTGTAATGACCAATCAGAGAGTCATACCTGGAGCTTTTATCATTTTCCAAAGGACCCAAGTGTTTAGCAACGCTGGATTGAACAAATGAGGTGATTGATCGCTGTTTTACTTCGTCTTCCATCTCCCTGAGCAGAGTTTGGGAGAGAAGGAAGGATGATTGGGAAGATATAGTATATGAGTATGGAGATAGCATGGAAGGGAAGGAGCAGAGAAATGAGAGCGGGTGAAGAAAAATTCTGCCATGTTTGCATAATAAATAAATATAGTGAAGGACAACAGGTAGCAGAATGTCTGAGTGGAGAAAGAAAAGGACGGGAATATTGGACGGGATGTTAGAGGAACTAGGGAAGAGACTTGTGTGGGATATATCACTGAGGGGGTGGGGGTCAGGGAGTTCCCCGTGCAGATGCCCCTCAAAATAATTTACTACATTATGATGTCATTGGCATCCATATCGGGAAAAATAGTTAAACAAGTCGGAAAAAAACATTTTATAAAATTGAAAAAACATGTTCTGTGTATTTTGCTCCTGAGAAGGTGGAGAATGTTTGTTCAACCCTCGACACTCTTCGATTGGTCTACAGGGCATCAGCTTGTGTGTCCTAAAAACCTGCTCTGCTGGTCTTCTATTTCCTCTCTCTGCCCTTTTCACCCTGTCATTTATGCTTGGTCATCTTCCATCTGCTTGTAAATCTGCCAACATCACTGCATTACATGAAAAGGATGCAAAAACTGATCCCCTCAAATACAGAGCTATCAGCTTACTTCAAATCATCAGCAAGGTCATGGAATATATCATTGTAGTTGATATGAATTGCTTCCTTTTCCCCAACAAGCTAATCTCAGATCACCAATTTGGATTCAGACCAGGTCACTCCACCTTAGACATGCCACTTCCACTCACCCAACAATAGATGGAAGC
>CM068959.1:112593618-112606841 GCA_035128595.1 Eptatretus atami
GAGCCCTCACGTCAGACGTGCATCAGGGCCATCTCTCTGGACATATTGTTGCGGATTTGGAAGCCTTTTGCACACAAACAGACAGCAGTCCCCGTAGCTCAGTTATCTCGATAAGTATGTGTTTTATAGTTAGGGCCCCATCCCTATGTCTAACGGGAATTACATGTGTGCGCTGCGGGTTTCTTTTATAGTCAGGTTTTTTTTTAATCTTTAATCTTCCTCCACCTCTCTGCACCATCGACTCCATTGCCCACATGTTTTGCTGAAGGCGTGGGCGAGTATCCATCGCTTCAGATCGAGGCTCCGCTCCGAGGAAGGGCATGGAGCGTTTCCTCCAGCCGATGAGCGAAGGGTGAGCAGGGCCAATGAGGGAGGCCACTGATCGCCCGCCAACCCCTCTTCCAATCAGGAGGCAGTGGGAGGGGAGGAAATCCCTCGGACCTGGCAAGAAGAGTAGAGTGTTGTCAGTACCAGTGTACTGCAGTGATCGTGGCCTATTGCTTTGCGTGGCTCCTCGCGGTGGCTTGGTCTCGGTCGTGGTCTGCGGTCCTTCGCGGTGGCTCCGTGGCGGTGGTGGCCGAGTAGCCAGGGTCGTGGGCCGTGGATTTCGGACGTGGGTTCGACTCCCACCATGGTGGTTGGAGTCCGGTGTGACCGCACGAGGCAGGAAGGTCCCCGGCCAGGCTCTGTTTCCCCAGCTCGCCTTCCCTCTGGGCTGAGGGGCTGAATAAAGACCCATGGGGTCCATTTCGTGTGTGTGTGTGTGTGTGTGTGTGTGTGTGTGTGTGTGTGTGTTGTGTGTGTGTGTGTGTGTGGCGCCAGTCTGATAAGTAAAACTGTTTAGTGCCTTGTAATTGTAAATGCATTTCTTATAGTTGTGAAAACTCTGATCTCTGTGCTCCCTGTCCATTATAAATAAACCAATTATTCAATGTACCAGCTCGTTGCCTGTCATTTCTACCATTGACCCAGCACGGTGCGTATTGAGAATTAGGGAGGCCTGTGCCGTAAGTTGTCGTTTGGACGACGGACTCTGGTAATTCGCTTGGTTACACCGGACCGAGGTCGCTACAGCGACCCGGTTCGACAGAGTCCATCGAGGGTGTGACTCCCCGATATTGAAGTTAGGCATTAATCCTACCCCACGCCGTCAAAATATTGCGACCACGGTCCGCTAAGGGACCCGTGACCTTTCGGACTTATCCGAGAGTCAGACCTAGATTCCGGGGTGTTCGGTGGAGACGACCCTACTGCTCCCCCTGGTGGTCGTCTATCGCCGCCCAACCCCAGCCCCAACAATATCTCATGTTTCGTGCAGTCTGCCATCCTCCTTTACTCTCCAAACTCTCTGCCTATGGCATCCAAGGCAACTTCACACATGGCTTATAACTCCTCTACTCTTGTAGGTCGCATGTGGCTCTCAACGGAATCTTTTCATCTCGTCTCTCTGTCAAGGATGGAGTGTCTGATGCATTTTTGTCCCAGTCCTATTCCTAATCTTCGTAAATGATCTCAGAATCTCTGGAGAATCATCTTTCTATATTTTCTGATAACTCCACCCTGTGCCGTGACGTCACTCATCCTCAGACAGCAGCCTCTTCCCTCTCTTCAGACCTTGACAAGACACAGGATGAACAAACACTTGGAATATGCTTTCAATCCTGATAAATCTCACACATTCTCACTATCTCTCTCTGAAAGTACCGTCTGGCAAACTGTCCCCCCATATACTTTCTTAACAATCCTCTTGGGGAAGTTGGTCATTTAAACTCCTGGGTCTCACTATCAGCCATAATCTTTCTTGGGCAAAGCATATTTCAAAATTTTCCTCCAAAGCCAGCTGCCGACTGAGCATCCTGTGTCGTACAAAGACCTTCCTTGACACACCTCAACTCCTATCCACCTACAAGGCCTTCATCTGCAGCTTGATGGAGTACTGCTTTCCCTCTGGGCTGGCTCCTCTGCCACGCATCTTGCTCATCTTGATGCCGTGGAAACCAAGGCCTTCAAGACCATTGGATTCTCCTGCAATGAAGCTGAGTCTTGTCTGTGAGTCCATTACTACACTGTCGCAGACAGGTCGGTGTCTCTCTGTCTTCTACTGCCTCCTTTCTGTCTTGCATACTCTGCCTTTTCATGCTTTGTCCCCCCCCCAAGTTTCTGCAAGGCACACGGTCCACCATCAACCCCTTCTAGTTAAACTACCTAAACCAGGACCACTGCTCATCTCCACTCATTTTTTCCTCTTTCTCAACTTCCACGTTCTCTTCCATCTCATTCTTTCCCTCCAGTTTACCACCATCTCAGATTGTCCCCATTCAAAACCATGATCTTTTCGACCCTCATTACCACCCCTCCCATTCCCCCTCCTTCAAATTTCCAGTTTCCTTCTGTATCCATCTTATCCACCCATGCTCTCCATGCATGCTCTCCTGCCCCCCATTCTCCCAACACCCATTGCTTGTCCAAGTCTCCCTCCATATTGGCTTTCAACTCTGCATTGGTGTCCCCCCCCCTCTCAACTGTTTCTTTTATCTTGTTGTGTCCTGATCAGTTCAATGTACTAATTCTCGCTCTTCCATGAGCCTCGACTATGTATACAAACAAACAAACCAAAAAAGGGCAATCTGTAAAATGATTGTGGTGTAATATGGTTCATTCCTACATTGTCATTCCTTCCTTGTCTCGTTGTGTTTTTGGGGATTCCATCCCACATGCTTCTTCATTTTTATAAAATATTTTTTCTGACATATTTATATTTATTTATTTGCAGCAGCCTGTGGCTGCTTGGCTGCATCATTTTCTGGGAGCACTGTGCTGCTGATGGAGTGCCCCTGTTAACAGCACCTGGTGCTCATTTTCCAACATTAGAAGGATGACAGGCTAAGTCAACCCACCTGGTGTTAATTCAATGGTTGAAAAAGGATTTTAGCAGAAGATCCTGAGATCTTCAGCCAGCCACTCTTACCATTAAGACAACACCAGCTAGGCTGACTTTTATATTATGGAGCAAATGTATTATGTTTTGTATGTAGGTACAGTGTGTATGTATGTATGTACAGTATGTGTGTACCATCTACTCCTCTGAGAGGATTAACCTATAGTCGGGTTCCTTATGTAATTTTCGTATATATTTTTTGGAGATTATGAAAACTATATATTTTTGAAAACCTTATAGCCTAACAAATCAGAAAATGTTTGATTCCATTTTCTCAGATGTCATTATGGCGGCCATCTTGGATTTTTTAAACTGGCGACCATCAAACACTATGTTTCTCAATATCTCGCCTCCTAATGACCTAGAAACAAGATTCCAGTGGCCAAATCTACATTTTTGGGGGCAAGGAATCCAATGGTGTATTACAAATGTCAATGACACATGTAGGGTGTTTTTACTTGCCATTTTAATATGCATAGCTGAACAGAACAGAAAAAGAAAAAAATATTCGGAATTTTGACACCCAAGTTTATACACAAGCAAACTGTCATGTCTGTCTACACATCTCAATCGTCCTCACTATCATCATCACCGTCACTAGCAAATGTGATATCCTGAGTCTTCATCATTCTGGCAGTCCAGTGTCCACTGACATAGCTCCGTGCAGGGTAGCTCCACTGAATTGCACGAACATCTGTGTGAAGAACAGTCTGCTTTGCATTGACATCTGACCATCTCAACGAGAGCTCTGGTGCTGGGAGGGACTCAGTTGTCATTGGGTGTCAGCTGGCCATCCTCAATCCTTGTAGTAGCCATTCTGTAGTGGGTCAAGGAACTCCTGCTGACGATGTCTGCCTGACCCCACACTCCGGCCTGGATATGGGCTTCGTAGGACATGCTGCTTGAGAGCACCAAGTGTGGGTGAAGCTTGTCACTTTCTGCCATGTGCTTGCAGAAAATATACCATCTCAGTTCAGGGATGTTGTCGATTTGGATCCCTTAGGTAAGTATAACAGTGCATACAAACTCAGCCAAAGTAGATAGCAGATCCTCTGTCACTTCATGGTTTGAGACAGCATTTCCAGAGCCTTGACAACATGATCATCTGCTTTTAGGTAGATGTTCAGCCAGGTAGCTATGGCCTATTCTAGAAAACCGCCCAGTGTTGTCTGCTCCTGTAAATGCATGAAATGCTGGCAAAACTTTTGCTCGATCTGCACCAGAGCTTTCCATATTGGTTTCACTTCCAAATCCCAGATGCCATTGAACACAAGTATTTTTAGCAGGATTTCATAATTTGCCACAACCAGCACCAGTACGTCTTGTCTGGGGAGAGAACATGAGCTGTGCATCGATGGTGTTGCGACGTGAAGTCAGAACTGCATGGTGATCAACAAGGTGGTCTGCTTCTTCATGGTTGTTGCCTTCAAAGTCCAATTGGCTGTTGCTCTCGGTGGTGTCCTGCAGCAGAAGCAATGACAAGCTTGGGGGATTCTTTGCTGTATTCAACCGTCTTTGATGCCAGATACTCCGTCAGATCAGCCTGAGTAACAAGAGTATAAGACTGCTGGTTTCTTCTGTTCTTCTGCAGGACAGACTTCACACTGGGAAGTTCAGTAAGGATCTTCTTCTCAGCCACCATCTGGTGAATGCGGAAATGGTTTTTCCATACCGTCTGGTCCAAGCATTCTCTCGTGTATGCGGTTTCAAATGTCATCAATTGAGAGGTAGGCTTGGTTTTGAGTTTGCACATCAACAAGGTTGATCAGCTCAATCAGACATGCATTTTGTAGCGGATGGACTTTTGATGAACTCTTTGTGTCACCTTGATCTCGCGTGGCATGGAATACAATGTTTTGTTCAAACAAGATTTGTGATATCTAACATCTACTGCATGGGCATTGTTGGTAGAGATCATGTTGTTCAGTCTCGTTTTGAATGTGGATTTTGCGACTTATCTACAGCTGATTTGAGAGTTTCTCCAGCATTTTGGTGCAGACTTTGAACAACTGTTCATGCAGTGTCTTCTTGACAGAAGAAACACAGGTCCTTGTCCAGCAGCACGTACATGACCGTGTGAATGGGGAAGACTGACCAGATGGGCTTGGTTCATCCATATCAGTGCTTCCTCTGTTCTGTCCACGTCTTTTGGCAGGGTATGGATATGACACCAGTGGATAATGCATGTTCATAGCTGTCTCGGGCTCGCTGAATGGGTCCTTGTTAGTCACGACAGGTAACAGCTGCGATGGCAAAATGCATGCTCTTCACAGAGTGTTTCTTTTTTGATGTCCGTGAGCCACTTTTGCATTCAACATAGTTTCCATTTTCAAGCCGGCTCTCTCATTTACTGTATCTGGTATCTCTGGTAGGAACTATCTAGAGGATGTAATACCAAGTACCTTTACTTTGGTCATCAGACTGACAGAGTATGCACAGCTTCATTAATTATTTCCTGACCTGTCTCTCTGCTCCAAGCGACAAGCTGAGACATCTTGCTCATGTTGCTCTAATACAGGTCCTGCAAAAAAAATGTAAACACCACCTATTAACATACAACACCCAATACTACACATATAATATGTAAGGTATAATGTACATACAAAAACCTAGTCAGAGGGGCTTTGCAGTTGACACACCTGAAACACAGCTAACATGTGCTAACTAGCGTTAGCTTGGACATGCTGCATACCACACCAGCCGCGTAGAAACAACAACATACCTGGATTCGTCCTAAATTATTGAATGTTCCTCTAATACCTGCAAGATACTGACGTAATACTGCAATTACAATCACCACAGATAAACTACAAATGCCAGCACTAGATTATTATGTACCTGTACACTGACTTGTTGCACTAAGTACACTTTTGTTAAGATACCCACTTGGATCAGGTTCTATGTCACCTAGGAGCCAGGATAAGGAGATAAGCGTAAACTTCAGTTAAGCGCATTAAAAATCCAAGATGTGACCTAAACCTGTGCCATTGATCATACTGTACTGATTTCTAATCTAATTTATAATCTAATAATTTTTTCAGCCATCTTGGTATTTTCTTCCTTGGGGGGGGGGGGAGGGTGGCTGCATTAGAATTATCCGTGGTATGTAACCATGATGTATTATATATGCACAGAAGCAATACACGTGTTTCGCTTCATACACATAACCCGGGTTAATTTGTTTTTTGGGAGCGATCGAGGTAGTGATCTGTTCCCTATACACCACCCAAATAAAAGATGCGTCAGAAGAACATGTTGCACACTTGAGAATGAGAATGCCCGTCGGGTGGGTACTCTGCTATAGTATTAATAATCATAAAATAATAACATGGACCCCCCCTCCCCCACCCCACTGGCAGATTCTGTAGGGAGCTGGTGCTTCTCGTACTTTTATACAATTAAAGGTCATTGAAAAGACCCAAGCTGTGTCAATACTGTGATCACTGTGGGAAGCATGATAAAGAGACATTGGAGGCAGTGGGAGTGGAGAGGCGGAGGGCCTGTACAGGGTGATGGATGAGTGTTGGGAGAGCTTTAATTACAGGAAAAAGCACCATTAAAGCATTTACATCAAATGCTCACAAAACATACAGATGAACACGACAGACAGACAGGAAGAAAACAAATGTATTATCACCATCATGTTATTCTACTTATGCTTCTGGAACTATCATAATGCAAAACAACTTTTTAACACGGATCATAACTTTGCATCTGAGCATTTACAATAACAGCTTTGTTGCAATTAAATGCAAAGCTTTAAAAAATAAAAAATATATAAACATGCAAGAATTAGTTTTTTTTTTTGAAAGCGATTGCATTATGAGTATACCAAATAGGCTGGAGGATATGTTTTCCGAGCGGTGTGGGGACATATTTAGTTCAGTAAAATAGCACAGAAATGAGAATGGCATCAAATTAATTTTCCATGCCTTTCTGTCTAAAAATACATTATTGCAGACATGCCCTAATTAATATCTTTAATTGCACAATTAATGGTTGCTTTTTGCAGGATGATGTTAAGCTTATAAAATATTGAAAAGATTCAGAGCGAATCGCTGCCACAATAACGTCAGTTTCCCGAAAGCAAAATGGTTTGCTGCTGGTGTAAAAAAACAATGAATTCATACCTCTCCCAAATGGCCATTGTAGCATGCAATATGTATCAATAGTCCAGCAGTTGACAGCGCTGCATGGTGGAATTTCTTGGGTGAGAGTATAAAAAGGTAAAATATTTGGTTTTGCTGGAAAGGAATGGTATTCCCAAATGCAACAATAGCTTAGGGTCAGTCACTAAACATGATGCACAAAATGCTTTCACTTACCTTGCGTTCCCATTGGATGATGTGCAATGTTTTCCGCTGTCTTAACTCATCACACACAAACTGGAAGCTCCTCAACTAGATTATAGAGTTGCCACCACGATTGACCTTGGACCATCCTCAGCCAACAGAGCCCGATTGATCTCTGCCTGAAGTTTCGCTTGGTTACGCGTTGTGCACATCCCCTGATTGAGAAATTTATTTTGATCGTTCTCAACCAGGGCGAAATCATTCTTTCTCATCATTATTTCAGCTTGAGTAAAAGCCCAGCTATCAGAGCCTGATCTTCCACTAAGCTTCTTGCTTTTTTCCTTTAAAAATTGCTGGCTACTACAACAACAGTATTTCTCGACATCAAAAGAAAGAAGTAAATACAGACGTATATATCAAAAGAAGGTATGTGAGTGAACTTTGACAATCCAGGCCTCAAAAAATAAATAGAACTCAGGACCGAGTATTGCGGAAAAATAAGGGATTACTTATTCTCATGTTATAAATGCAGGACATACACGAATGCAAGAGAAGCAAAGGATTATAAAAGGGACATGCAAAAGACATACGGCCAAATTGGCACTGCCAAAATCACTAGGGCATTATATGGGAGTTGGTCCCCTCTTGCTGCTATACAGCTCCACTCTTCGGGATGGCTTTTCAAATTTGAACTATTGCTGCGGGATTCTGCTTCATCAGCTATAAAGAGCATAAGTAGGTCAGCACTGAGTTGGCGAATGTCTGCTTGCAGTCGACATTCCAATTCATTCCCAAAGGTTTCGAATGGGTTGAGGGCCAGTTATGTTCTTCAACACCGATCTCTTTCAATAATCGTGTGGACCCGTTTTTGTGCAGGGCATTGTCATAGCTGAAACAAAAGCGCCTTCCGCAAACTGTTGCCACAAATAGGAAGCATGAATAATCTGGAATGTAATTGTATCCGTGCGTTTAGATTACTTCATGGACTAAGGGGCCGAGACGAACCATGAAAAACCACCCAACCATATCCTCTTCACCCAAACTAACAGTTGCACACTGCATTGGTAGGTAGTGTCTCCTGGCATCTGCCAAATCCAGATTTGTCCATTGGACTTGCCAGATGTGAGCGGTGAGCATCATTCAGAGACGCGTTCCAAACTGCTTCCAGAGCCAATGCGTGGAGATACACCACTCCAGCCGACGCTTTGGCCATGCATCAACGTGATCTTAGTGGTGTGTGCGGTGGATGCTGGATCCACCTAAACCCATCAGAAGCTCTCGACGAAACATATGCTTATTGCTGACTTGCTTCCAGTAGATTGGAATTAATTCATCATCATTCACAGAACCCCCATCAGTTCACAATTAATATATGGTTTGTACCAAACCTACTTATAACGAGAAGCCTCTAAAAATAATAAAATCATTATATAAGTTTCAATTGCAGTATAAAGTCAATTATTAAAAATTTTTAAGCAATTTTTCACAAAAATTCAACAGTAAGTAAATTATTTCATAATTCGGCAAAGACCTGGATTGGTTCACATGCCAATGATAAGGAAACAGGGTAAGGAAGTGAATACTTCAGAAAACAACACACCATTTCACTATAACAACACCTCATACCCAGTAGCAGCAAAATGAACCACTCCTGACTATCCTATTTAATTAAACAAATATTTTATATCATAATCATATTTGAGTACGTAGTACTCCAAATATACATAGAGGGATAGATATGCCAAAAAATCCGCGTCAGTAAAAGTGTAAATCAAAAATGCGAAAGACAATATAGAGTAAATATAACCTTTTAAAAGCCGATATTTACTTATTCTCGAACGTTTTCGAACTACAGACTAACAAAAACACACGTGTCACAACCTGCATATACAAATATATATAAAGCCCCTTGTCACCTCACAGCTCCCTCTACCTTTTGCATGTCCCATGTGCTCGATGGGTGAATCGTCGACATAAAAATCATACCATCAGCTCAGATACATTCTCTTAATCTGTGCTCATTAACTTGTTCGTGTCTGTCCCGTCTTCCCATGTAATCAATAGATTAGATAACCATTCTGTTCTTCCACGAAAGAAATATGAAAGTAGATCTTCCCGTTCTCATGTGGAATAATAAGATAGTTATAGCAGGCCTGTCCTGTCCTGGCCCAGTGAATGAATAATATAGATAAAGCTGTTTCTGTCCCATGTTTTCCAGGATATCTGTCCCATGTCCGAACACTCATCGCAATAAAACATTAGGAAGAGCTGTCGGCCGATCTTCCCCATAAGATGAATAAGCGTGTCTGCAGTCATAGGAAGCATTAATGACATGATCTCGGGTTGCCATGTGAATGAATAACATTAGATGTATGCTTATCTGTCCCAATAAGATAGATAGACCATGTCTCTTGTCCCATGTAACGAATAAGATAACATAGCTTCTCATGTGAATAATCAAGGTTAGTCACCTGTCCTTGTTTCCCCATGTGAAAAAAGATTAGATATATACGTGTCTGTCCAGTACAAATAATCTGCCCGTTCGCACAGTTACATATAACGTTTATATGCTAAAAAAGAGCTGATTCAACAGTCAACAACAACCAAGGATTGTTGACTCCAATAGGCCAGTCAAAATTACAGAATTTTTTTGTGAGGTGATATGGGCTTGATTAAATCTACTAATACTTTTTTATTCCGACATATATATGTAGATTTCGGGTCCCCACGTGAGTAACACTCACCAAAACAAGTCACAGGAATATGACGCAACAACTGGCACAGTCTTGTAACAGTAGGGAGAGTGGGCAAGATATCACCTGGGACATATAATCACCCCCTCAACATGACTCCAATAAAAGCTCGCATTTGACAGTGCGCCACTCACAATTATAAATCGATAAACTACAATTCCATGTGGAAGGCGCATGACGAAAAAATGCTGCAGTTCGTTATATCAGAAAAACATCCATTTCCTCCGAAAAAAGAAAATTTTGAAATCATGGGAGTACGTATTACTTGATAAGTGAGAGGTAATGGTTCTGTATATAGGTAGAATTACGTAGCTTATATGTCCCATATTTGCGTGTAATCGTTTTGCCTAAGCTCATTTGCTGTAATTTATAAATGCCAGACGATTTTGTAAAAAATGGCGGCGTGGGGCAGGAATGAATCAGCAGTGGTTGTGGGGCAAGTTGATCCGGTGATCAGATGACAATAATGATATTATTGAAGGAGAACCTGTGTATTACAAAATAGATGGGAAAAAAGCGCGATCAATTCTGTGCATAGCTTGTGGTAGAGGCAATCGACGACGCTGATATGAGGGGGAGTCTTTTCTCCGCAAAGTACCTTCTCATATGAACTTCGATTGACCTAGGTTCATCGTGAACGGACGGATTATGGGACTTTTTCCAGCAGGAGGACATGCGTTAAAAAAACTACCTCCACCCGAATTTTAAAGGGAAGCCAGAGAAAATCAAGCAACTTGTATTCAAAATTGATCTCAGTCAGTGGGATTGCGAATTTAGACATTAAGACATTAGAACACATTAAGATAAATGACATGAAAATGGACGTTCGTATTCCGGTTGTGTATGGGACAATGTTTTGGAAATATATGACCCCAGCCCACAACAATATCTCATGTTTTCGGTGCAGTCTGCCATCCTCCTTTACTCTCCAAACTCTCTGCCTATGGCATCCAAGGCCAACTTCACACATGGCTTATTAACTTCCTCTACTCTTGTAGGTCGCATGTGGCTCTCAACGGAATCTTTTCATCTCGTCTCTCTGTCAAGGATGGAGTGTCCTGATGCATTTTCTGGTCCCAGTCCTATTCCTAATCTTCGTAAATGATCTCAGAATCTCTGGAGAATCATCTTTCTATATTTTCTGATAACTCCACCCTGTGCCGTGACGTCACTCATCCTCAGACAGCAGCCTCTTCCCTCTCTTCAGACCTTGACAAGACCACAGGATGGACAAACACTTGGAATATGTCTTTCAATCCTGATAAATCTCACATTCTCACTATCTCTCTCTGAAAGTACCGTCTGGCAAACTGTCCTCCCCCATATACTTTCTTAACAATCCTCTTGGGGAAGTTTGGTCATTTAAACTCCTGGGTCTCACTATCAGCCATAATCTTTCTTGGGCAAAGCATATTTCAAAATTTTCCTCCAAAGCCAGCTGCCGACTGAGCATCCTGTGTCGTACAAAGACCTTCCTTGACACACCTCAACTCCTATCCACCTACAAGGCCTTCATCTGCAGCTTGATGGAGTACTGCTTTCCCCTCTGGGCTGGCTCCTCTGCCACGCATCTTGCTCATCTTGATGCCGTGGAAACCAAGGCCTTCAAGACCATTGGATTCTCCTGCAATGAAGCTGAGTCTTTGTCTGTGAGTCCATTACTACACTGTCGCAGACAGGTCGGTGGTCTCTCTGTCTTCTACTGCCTCCTTTCTGGTCTTGCATACTCTGCCTTTTTTCATGGCTTTGTCCCCCCCCCAAGTTTCTGCAAGGCACACGGTCCACCATCAACCCCTCTAGTTAAACTACCTAAATCCAGGACCACTGCTCATCTCCACTCATTTTTTCCTCTTTCTCAACTTCCACGTTCTCTTCCATCTCATTCTCCCTCCAGTTAACCCCATCTCAGATTGTCCCCAATTCAAAACCATATCTTTTCGACCTCATTAACCCACCCTCCCATTCCCCTCCTTCAAAATTTCCAGTTTCTTCTGTATCCATCTTATCCACCCTGCTCTCCATGCATGCTCTCCTGCCCCCCATTCTCCCAACACCCATTGCTTGTCCAAGTCTCCTCCCATATTGGCTTTCAACCTGCATTGGTGTCCCCCCCCTCTCAACTGTTCTTCTTTTTATCTTGTTGTGTCCTGATCAGTTCAATGTACTAATTCTCGCTCTTCCATGAGCCTCGACTATGTATACAAACAAAACAAACCAAAAAAGGGCAATCTGTAAAATGATTGTGGTGTAATATGGTGTCATTCCTACATTGTCATTCCTTCCTTGTCTCGTTGTGTTTTTGGGGATTCCATCCCACATGCTTCTTCATTTTTATAAAATATTTTTTCTGACATATTTTATATTTATTTATTTGCATGCAGCCTGTGGCTGCTTGGCTGCATCATTTTCTGGGAGCACTGTGCTGCTGATGGAGTGCCCCCTGTTAACAGCAACCTGGTGCTCATTTTTCCAACATTAGAAGGATGACAGGCTAAGTCAACCCACCTGGTGTTAATTCAATGGTTGAAAAAGGACTTTTAGCAGAAGATCCTGAGATCTTCAGCCAGCCACTCTTACCATTAAGACAACACCAGCTAGGCTGACTTTTATATTATGGAGCAAATGTATGTATGTTTGTATGTAGGTACAGTGTGTATGTATGTATGTACAGTATGTGTGTACCATCTACTCCTCTGAGAGGATTTAACCTATAGTCGGGTTCCTTATGTAATTTCGTTATAATTTTTGGGAGATTATGAAAACTATATATTTTTGAAAACCTTATAGCCTAACAAATCAGAAAATGTTTGATTCCATTTTCTCAGATGTCATTATGGCGGCCATCTTGGATTTTTTAAACTGGCGACCATCAAACACTATGTTTCTCAATATCTCGCCTCCTAGATGACCTAGAAACAAGATTCCAGTGGCCAAATCTACATTTTTGGGGGCAAGGAATCCAATGGTGATAATTACAAATGTCAATGACACATGTATGGGTGTTTATCTTGCATTTTAATATGCATAGCTGAACAGAACAGAAAAAGAAAAAAAATATTCGGAATTTGACACCCAAAGTTTATACACAAGCAAACTGTCATGTCTGTCTACACATCTCAATCGTCCTCACTATCATCATCACCGTCACTAGCAAATGTGATATCCTGAGAGTCTTCATCATTCTGGCAGTCAGTGCTCCACTGACATAGCTCCGTGCAGGGTAGCTCCACTGAATTGCAC